>CM073769.1:38703108-38746202 GCA_037158775.1 Hetaerina titia | reverse complement strand
CCTTTAAATATTAATATCGTCAAAAATGCATATCTTAATACGAGTGCATTTTTCATCCCACAACTACAATCAATGAGGCAGAATTATATTTGAATAGCGTTTGATTTTTTTAAACAAGGAAATAGTACAATCAGTTTGAAAGAACTTGTCGTCGCGGTCATCAACAAACTCTAACTTTTTGTTTACAGTGGGTACAAGGGGAGATTTTTTTTCTGTTGCATCGCAGCGAGAGACCAGTGTCAAAGTAGACGATGGCGGCCTTGTTCTGCGCCAATTATAATATCTTTGCCAAATAAAGTCCATTAAAACATTTAGAACGAGAACTCATTTGAAATTCACCCAGAGATAGAAAAATTTTTAAACTTTAACTCATTTTCGACGCATATGAAAAAAATAATTGCCTATGCACACATTCATTTACCTGCTCTTAAAAGCGCTAAAAACATTCACACCTACGCGCACGCAAAGTCAACCATTAATCCAAAAATCACCTCTAATGTGAAAATGTCTAATGCTTAACTTTCTCATGCTTTCTTCGTAGTCGCAGTCACAACCTATTTTTCTCCTCTAGTACATACAGACACTTTCATAACACGGTTGGGAAAAAACATGACAAAACCAGCACCGGTTTCATCCAGAACTCCCCAAGGCACAATGCTTGCTGTTCTTTAAGCAAGGATAACAAGAAGTAGAACCAAATGAAAAGCAGAGCACTAGATATGGAATACAGAGATCTTTCCTTGCGAGGAAAAATCTCTGTTTTCCTAACTTGGTATTGTCCTAATCTCATTCAAGTCACTGTTTTTCTTTTCATTCCCTCCTTTCCAGCTTAAGAAAACAGAGGCTATAGGTATGCATATCTCAGAGCTCCCATAATCCTACATTAACCTACATAAATATTGTTCATATGATGCACAGCGAATGATTCAAATTTGTGAACACTTCTTCCAGTTTTGTTAACCATGTATCACGGGTGCATGATCATCAGTAAAGATGTAAGTTTTTCAAATGGAACGTAGCATAATTTTTTTCCGAAATCAGACTTTTGGGTAAAGAGAATACAATTTTATTGGAGCCTTTTGAGATACTAAGATGAGGAAATTAATTAGTTTGAAGAGTGAGGTAGGTAAAGAGATAAATAGTTTTAGAAGAAGACGAAAAGAGGAAGTAGTGAGGGAATTGAAGAAGAGGAAAAATTCGATAGAGCAAGGAAATCTTATTTGGAAGTGGAATACTGATGACTATGAGATATAGGAAAATGCTGGGCAAATATGTTGGAAGGCATTATTACAGCAAGACAGAAGTAGGAAGCACGGAGAGAAAAAGAGGGAATTTTTCCTATATATTTCTCTACATTTATTTATTTGCTTAGAACTGCACTCCGTTTAAACTCCACAGCTAATTTAACCCTCACATTGGGAAATCTTTCAGAAAATACATACTTAATTTGAATTATAGAAAGAATAATTTTACGTTTCAATTCAACCTGATTTAATCCTACACATCATTTCTTCGTTTTAGTATCATAATATATTAATAATAACATTTGCCGCGAAAATTTGGACAGAGATGATATTCAACTTTACAGGGAAGCCTAAAATCACATCAGCTTGAAAAATACTATACGTTCAGTAGCAAGTGAGGTATCCCATAGTGTAATTAAAACCAAGTGTCTTTGAACTTGAAATTTTTGTATAAAACTGCTAATATATATCAATCTCGTCAAAACAATCGAATTTTTTACATGGAAAACTGATATGAAATTATAAAGTTATGAAAAATTGAACTAAAAAGCAAAATTGGCGGCGTTCGACTCTGTCGTACCCTTTGGACCAGTTGCTGGCACATGGCGATCTTGAAGGTGCACTCTTGGGCAGTGTGCAACCGTAAGACGAGAGAGGAAGAGAGAATGAAAAATTACGTAAAATGTGATGTATGATGCATGATTATAATTATGTCATGCATGAAAGGGGTTTTCATGGTTTTCTCCTTGCTCCCTAAGTAGGGGCAAAGATCGCCAAGGAAGTACAAGCAACCGATTGCCCGCTGTCGCACAACTTCATCCCTTGCGCATCCCGACGTCGACAGCCAGGCGCATGCTCTCCAGCTCCCCTCCCGCCAGGCGACCCTAGTCATTTTACCGGCTTAAACATCTCCGCCTCCAAACGCCCGCTTTGCTTTTTCAAGTGCTTTGTCAGACTTTCTCCCGTCCTCGACCCCTTAACCCTTCGCTCCGTTCTTCTTCTACCCCCTCCCTCTCCGCACACCGCCCTTTTCTCTATCTTCTCTCAAACAATCGCTTAGTTTTTCTACCGAACGATTTTTTTCCGTGTTTCCCCTTTGGAACACCATCCTCCCCCCCCCCCCCCAAAGACCTCTTGTCAAGGCAATTCGCGCTCGATCCTTCTCTCTTCCTCTAACGAACAAAACTCCTAACGAGAGTTTTGAAAAGGACGTCTCCCACCCCTTTAAGTCCATCACATCCCCACTCTCATCTGAAATTCCCCCGCCATCGAATTTCTCTCCCACCACCTCTTGGGGGAAACTAAACCGCCTTGGGGGATCGGTGCATAAGAGAGGAGCGCTTGCACCGCTTCCTCTCACGATCCCCGGGGGGTCGGGGGGAGAGGGGGCAATGAGTCGGAAAAGATTCTTTGCACCCACCCGCTCCCACGTATGTTTCTCATCCCCGCCTCCTTCTCCATTCCAAAAAAACACCCTCGGTGCTCAGTCCCTTCCTCCTCCCTTACACCGTGCCACACACACACGTGCCCTTCGGGGTGCGAAGCGCAGAGAGGAGCCTTCCCGAAGCCATCACGAGACCGCGCATACAAACACAACCGGCTACCCAGAGACGCAAAATCGCGCTTTTGGAACGCACACCCCGCCCGCTTACGCCAGATGCAAAGCTCGACCAGCCCGAGGAGCAGGCGTGGATGAAAACAGAAAATTGAGACGCCCGCTGTATATTTTTCCTGCGGAAGAAGGGTGCGAGAGAAGTGAGCTCGGGATTTCGGGCCCAAAAGGGAAAGGAAAAGGGCAGAAGGAAAGAGCAGACGAGGGAAATGGGGTGAGAGGGAGAAGGGGGTGAAGGGAAGAAATTGGGGGAAGGAATGAGGGCTCATGCGTGAGTGGAGGGGGAGAAGGGAAGAGAGCATGGAATTTTACGCAGATAGCAGGGTAGCAAAGGGAAAAGCTGCTTTCTGAGCTCAAAAAAGAGGTGTGACTGAAGGGTGTACGGTGTGACAGCGGTGGCAGGGGGGATGGGGGTTACAGAAAGGACAAGACGGGTAGGAAGCCGTAGGGGGGAAGAACGCGGATGGAAAGAGTTGAAAGAGCTTATCTATTTTAGTTCTAAGGGTTAGCAATCGAATTTTTTTATCTCCGGTTCCCATAGAAACGCGGCCGCACACATGTTTGTTTGAAACGATTAAAAAAACGAAGCACACCGTTTTCTGGTGGAAAGGAAAATGGTCTAGTCGCAAGTGAGTTGGGTTGGAAAATAAGGGAGTTCCAGATTTAACAAAGGAAGTAACTTTGAAACAATACATTTGATTGAAATCACTTATTCCTCGAGAGAATGGGGTCCAAAAGGGAGAGCAAAACGTATCCAGAGTTTCAAAAGGGCGGATAAAAGGGAAATCGTACGAGCATACGAATTTGAACGATAAAAGGAGTGTTCTATAATCCAGGTATTTTGTCAAAAGGAACTATTCCCGGATACAAGCCGCTACGAACAGGCAAATGATCATTTCATCATACTAAAATATGATATAAAAGTCAATTTATTCCCCGAGCTCTTGACCACAAATGAGAGTCACCCTTGATATTATAATGGTTAATAAATGAAACCTTTAAAGTTCTTTGATTTCTAAAAGTAACAACTTTGAGAGGCGACAAAAATATTTTCTTCTATTATCTCTCTGTTGAGCGAATTGCTTTAAATCCTTGGTTACTTGTACCATACGTAGTATGAGAAATATAGATTAAGCATGCTTAAAAAATAAAGGTACAAATTTTTCACTAACTCAAAAACATTTAAATCAAAAAGTTAAATTTTATGAACGTTTAGTAAATTAATATCTGTAAAATAACATAAAAGAGACGCCATTCAAATGTTTCTCAAAGGAACCTATTATTCGTCGAAACTAGTTCCACCAAAAAAGTACGGTTTCATTTTCAGTTCAAATTTAGAGGCACCAATAAATTCTATCAGTATAAATTATTAGCAAATTGAATTTTTTATTTCCCAGAAGATTATTTTGTCGTACTCAACTGGAATGGGACAGATGTACCTGAACCGATTATGAAAACTCACTTTTGACAATTTAGACTATCTATTGACATCATTTGGATTCCGTCTCCGTGTACATTAAGAAATGCAAAACTGACGACTGAAATTGACATTGTTCTTACTTTGTGAAATGGAACGAGTAAATCTCCGATTTTATTTTGCCTTACAATAAATTGTGTTTAAAGTAAGAAGTGTATTCAGACTCATAGTCTTTCATGCATCGTGTGCAGATGGGAGAGCATTGGAACCAGTACGTTTGTACGCAAGAGTTTACTCGAATACTCCATAAAGAAGTATTTTCTCGAGGATCCACCATTGTTATGTGTGAACGTGGGAAATATTGGATGAATCATTATGAGCCAATTCTAAGATCCGGCTATGCTTTTGCCATTTAGAAAGAGTTCTTCAAACATTGGGAGGCAACCTGAGAAGAACACAAGAAGAATAGCGCCAACAGAGGTCTTTAGCCGCACAAATGTTATGGAGAGATCTTACTAAAAGTTAATTCATTACTCTTTACTCCAGGTTGCTCAAGTTACTCAAGCCCACTGTTGCATTAAATAAATTAACCCCCAAGAATTTAATAGTACATTTCAATTGTTAAATAAATTTACTTTAGCTCCTGATTACATCACCTAAATTCTTCCCATCAATGAAATGTCTTTTACTCGGAATGAGAATCATAATTTCCATAACTGCAATTTTGGAACAAAAATTCAAAAAAGCAAATAAAGTCATCTTTCATCGAACAAACGCCAAGCATTCAGCACGCAAAACAAACGAATGCCAGCATTATTTATCATAGAGACGGGTGCATTACCTTTTTCTCAAAACAATACTAAAATAAATGTGCAATAGATCCAAGAGAAATGGTACGACTTCTTTTTTCCATATTTTACCTGGAGCTTATCTCTCAGTACATATAATGGCTTCATCAATCCGAGTCTTAAAATTTTGCTTACGCTGCATTAATGTGGAAGCAATATAAAACAATTATATATTCAAGAATAATAATCTGAAGTAAAACGCCAAGAAAAAAGAGATAAAAAATAAAATATATTTAATTGTAGCTAAAATAAATCCCAGCACTGAAACAAGTGATATTTGATATAATTTTGCATTATAAATAAGCATATAAAAAGCGTTTATGAACTCATTCGCATTAATGATATAAACCTAAAGAGTAATTTGATTGGAAGAATTTACAAAATATTGATGATACAAAACAAAAAAATCTGCTTAGAGAAAAAGAGTCATTAACTGTCTTCCAAGAGTCATATTTCTTAGCCTCGGCACCAGCAGATTACGAACTAATGGCCGTGTATTCAATAAATTGGCCTTTCTCGTTCATTGACAGAATGCGTGATCATCAAGTATCCCGTTCGTGAGCATATACGTGGCTACATCTATTGCTATCTAGAAACTAATTGCCCGTTTCGCCTCCACCGACCCGTTTAAAGAGCTGGGCTGGATGCATTAATTAAGGCCTCCCTTTAAAGTAATCAACCCCGTAATGCACGGCGCAGCGCCCACACACCTTCGGCGCACAGGGTCCTACCAAGTTTATCTGGCGAGTGGAGGACGCTTCAATCTCCGGGAGGTGAATGAAAAATAAAACCGCGAGACGGAGAAGACAAATCGATACAGTCGTCCCTTTTAAAGGCACTACGTGAAAACCCTTCCCACTGATCTGAAACCAAAGCGAGTTCATTCCTTCCCTCCACAGCTGAACGGTCACACCGTCTCTCTCTTCACCTCCCCCTAGAAACTGATCAAAAGACGCTCAAACGAGACCGGACATTAATCATGGAATTCACTATCGGGTACACGCCCTCGAGGGAAGTAAGCCAGGGGAAAAGGGAGAGAGATCGGCGGCGACCCTACATGAGTGAGGATTCATGCCGAGTGGGATAGACAGCCCGGGAAGGAATTGGTTTGGAAAAGAGCTGCACGAACAGATGTGAAGATAAAGAAAGTGAAGTGGACCGAGCTCCAACGAAAAAGTATCAGGTAAATATTTTAAAGGAAAACTAATAAAGTGTGTGACCGTAAAGCCAAAAATTTATTGCATGGAGAAGTAGAGATGGATAGAAACTAGACTGAACAATCGGAGAATATGACGGGAAAAAAACTACATCCAGAACGAATTATCACTCTAAGCAAAATAAAATATACCATCAAATAATTAATGAATTCTACTAAAATATTCTAATAATTATTTACAAATCTGACGAAAATAAGGAATTTAAAATTCATAATTTGAGTACAAAAAGTTATTTCACTGAGCAAAAGAGAGACCCCTTGGTTCACCACAATGTTGCAAATTGCGACAATCGACGAAAATGTACGATATATATCTACAGCAGTGTACGAAGTTCTTGAAGAATGATTAACGAATAAGCTCTCTATTATTACAAAGTCCGTGACGTATTCGATTATGGCATTACTTAACGATGTAAATGTAAACAATTATGGATGGATATGAAAAATAACCAATGCTAATTTTCATTACAATGATCATAAAAGAAAATATAAACTAATGTAAAAGGAAAGTTTATTCATAGATTGAATATCAGAGGTAAATATAGAGCAACCTAGTATATAAATAAAGGTAAAAGAGTTATTTAAAAAATAGAATAATCAATTTATTATCATGTTATGAATAAAAGTATCGCAGTAATTGTATATTATCTAGCAGGAATTTACCATCACATAAATATTAGTCGTGTAATTGAGTCAGAGGGAGTTATGGAGGAGATGGGATTTGTTTTTAAACGAGAGGAAATGGAAAACGATAAAGGAGATCGGAATGGGTAGGCGAAAGTCAAGAGGGTGGCGATGCACGCAGTTAGGGGCCACAGCAGCAGGTGACAGTCTTGAAGACGGACCGAAACAAGACAATCTGGGTGAATGGGCGAGAAACCCGAGATGAAGAATGAGATGCGAGGCGGTGGGTGCTTCCTTCCCCCGCATAAACCCCCCTCTATTTCACCTTCCATCGAGGTGGAGATAAAAGGAGGAACTGATCAATGGAGATACGTGAGCCTTGTCAAGGGACGAAGTGGGCGTCTCTTTTTTTTCCTTGTGTGTGGGCTTTGGCAAGTGCTCGGGGCACAGTCAGTGGCAGTGGGAGACGGGGAGGAAGGTTGGTTCCAAGTTGAGTGAAGCACTCAAAAGGTACCAGGGGAGACAGCTTCCGAAGCACCTCGCGTCGTACCAGACACAGTGCCTAGGGAACGAGATCGTGAATGGCCATGGTCCAGCCTGTGCGAAGGTTTATATATATATATATATATATATATATATATATATATATATAGAATATGTATATTATATAGATAGACATATGGATATATATTTTTTTTACCTTCACGCGTCTTTTATTTTAAATTAAGTGAACACTGATTCGAAACATAACATGATATTTCTACAAGCCGACGTCTACGTGTCAACACGACAGTTGATTCCAAAGGTTGGAGAATGTAGATATGTCGGAGATTTCAGACATGCCCAATTGTTGATGACGAGTGTCCGTGAATGTCAAACGATACGAAGGATACCGAAATGCCCATTTCATGCTGATGTTTTTTCCTTTACCTCACCCCTTAAACCTAATCCAACCCTTCCTACTTCTAACCATTTAACCCTGCTGCTTGCACCCCCTGCACCACACATATTTGGTGAATTTCGGGGTAGTTGTGTAGTTGTACGTAGATGTCCATCCATAAGAATATTCAACGTAAGGATTTTGAATGTTCATGTTTATCAACATATGGACAAAATTCGATCACTCCTGATGTCAACGGACGCTGAATGGTGATGCGTCGGTGTTGAAATTTTCGCGGACAGTGTTTCATATATGCTGTACATGGGTCTCAATATTGATACATCGACATGTCGCGAATCTTTATTTGCGAAAGAACGATGGATGGTGGTGAGGCGGATGGATCGGAGAAGCGAGTCAACTCCGGAGGAGGCTGAGGCGGTGAGAGGGGGGAACAAAAGAGGGGGACGGTTACGCGTGGGGGGAGGAGAGAGGGAGGGATTTTTTTCCCACGCCGACCGGTTGCCAGGTTTGGAATAATGGCAAGGCGAAGGTTTTGTCCGAGAAGCGGACGGCCGCTCCTTCTTTGTCCCCCTACTCCTCCTACACACACACTGACACACGCACACCCAAGGCCTCGCCTACGGTGGCAAATGAGGTTCGGAGCATAGTCTTTTTATCCCTCCAACCTCCCCTCCCACCACTCATACCTCTCTTCTCACTTTCTCTCGCTGGGAAATAATTTTTTTGCACGGCACTCTCGGCTATTAGGCGCGCGGACGGATGGACCGGGTGGAAAGAGCTAAGCTGGATGAAAAATAAGCACAGTGACGTTGCCGGGGACTGACAAAAAACTTTAAACGGGCGTCGGTCACGCCACTCCACCGCTTTCCGCAAAGACGCTCGTGCGAGCATAAGATGGAGGGAGGTGAGGTTATGGTAAGGGGAGGTTGGCGCTATCCTTCTCCAACACCTATTTTCAGCAAAGAGTTAAGGAGAATTCCCGAGTTTAAAAGCCCTTGACTTGGAATAACTTTCGAGAGACTCGTCTTTTATTCGTTATCTGCTATCAAAGGTTACCGAAGAAGCTCCGTTAACAGTGAAATGTATGGATAATTGGTTAGGTGTTGATGAGGTTGGTAGGTGTTGATGAGGTTGGTAGGTGTTGATGCCTCCGAACACGGTAAAATAGTCATTACACTTTAATGCGACTCATTCTATGAATAAGGATCACTCAAACAGCAAAAATTTTGACATTAGGGTACGTAATTATTTTTTGCGTTATTTAATACCAAAAAATAATTGGTAACCGCAGGAAATGAAAGAATTACTTTCCAGTTTCCAGTACTATATTTGTCATGGAGATTAAAAGGTACAAATATATATCATCGGAAGTTTGGGGAGGCATTGGATTGAGGGATTGATCAGTAAGATTTTCAATTTTTGGAATTTTGATGTGTCTACGGTTCGGAAGTGGAAGGGAAGGAATGAGGAATAGATTATTAGGTCATAGGTCGTTCAGGTCATATTCGTCGTAGATATATCACTCGGTAAAGTAAATGAGGATGATGAACATAGAAGGCGCATTGCAAAATGAAGAGGCTGTATAGCTGCGCTCTTCATCTATGCCACATAAGAGGCCTCCAAGTTATCCATTCAAAGGCTAGATAAATTGAGTACGAAGCATGAGAAACCCAAAGGGTGTAAGGTACGACAGAGAAGTGTCTCCTGGCAAAATTCGTAAATAGCGAAAAAATAAATTTGGAAAATTACCAAAGTGAAGTGGAAAATTGTTATCTAGGGAATAATCCTCGGTAGGCACAACGAAGATAGAATAAAACGAAAATTTACAACAAAATAGAGTAGCAGTAAAATTGATAACAAAAGATGCATTAACAAGAGACAACTTATGCAGTCTAAAAGTATGTATTCTAAAACGACTTCATTTGAAGAATATGCATCGTTTAAAGCCTAAGAAAAACTTCAAAGAGTGCTAGACGCAAATAGTAATTATTTAAGTATTTTAATATTCCCAAATTTACTTTATTTTCTGTTAAATTATAAATTTTTGACTAAACAACATCTTCCCTACGGCACTAGATTACTCTCTAATGAACGTACATCTAGTAAGTTGTCCGTTAAAACATTAAAAAGTGGTTTAACAAATATTCAACATTTTATGCTAATTAATTCGTTGATATACGCTTTACATATGTATATACAGAAAATATATAAAACACTAAGCAAAAAAACTATCCTATATACTTCCGTAGTTCTCAAGAAACTAATTTCCTAACCCCCGTGACTACGATGAAAACCAGTCCACGGGAGTCATAATTTAAGTTTCTATCTGAAGTAGGACATAGAACCCCTTCCATCGAAACAAATCAAACTGTAGTATCTTGTTTCACGTTACCAACACCCAGAGGATACCATCCAGAAATAATCGATCGATCAATGTAATTCTAGCAGTTTACTCGCCCGGCCTTTAGATGCGGGGCGGGGGGGAGTGAAGTGAGTTTTGATGTGCACCGGCAAAGGAACTATCCCTGCACCTGTTCATATCTCCGACATGATAAAAGTTTGCCCGTCTTGAAGGCCGCAAAGGACTTTCTAGCCGTGGGATGGAGGGGAAGCAAGTTGATGGGCGGATGCTGGTGGAAAGAAAATTAATGGACGCAGACAGTGAACCGGAGAGAAGGAGGGAGCGGAAGGGAGGACGAAACAGATGTGCAACGGGGACGGCGGTATGAAACTCGTATAAAGCTCGACCCGAGACCACACCTTCACTAATGGAGCACACCCAGATCCCGCCGTATATTATATCAAGATGACACCCAGACACAAGAAAGGTAATGAAATAAGTAGATCGCAAAGATGATATACTTTCCCAGCTGGATAAAAATAAATTGGCGTCAAACTGGGTCCAATGATGGCTGAGTTCTGAAAACAAGACTGCTCCGTTCTGCATCGAGGAACAGCGATAACATCACTGAAAAATGCCGTTGTTCGACTTCAAACCGATTAAACCTAAGGATTTAAGTGACCATATTTTATTTCTCATCTCTTTCTTGATTCTATCATCACTGGGGACCCGGGATCCTTCATAATTGTATTCTTACAATTTCAAAGTTATTAATAATAGTAAGTAGTTATATAGATAGTGTAGAGTGTAGTTAGCATATATAAATAGTTATATATACTCCAATTTAATATTTTCTTCATGTTTAATAAAACAACCATGACCTTAGTTTTGCTCACTTATTTCTACAAATTATATTTGTTTAACAACTTTTGCAATGGGACGTGGTATTGCAGTAGGTAGAGCGTTGAACTACGGAGTCATGTGTTTGATTCCCACGGATTTCTATGAGTACCCTCAGCTTCATCCAAGCTGTCAGATTTTTTTGCGTACCAGATCGTCCTGAGAAACCATAGGCGGCACAGAGTTAAGGACTGATTCATGTACCCTGACGAGTGAATTTCACACGCCGTTGGGCTTGGTACTAGGTGAGCTCTACCCTCACCTATCAAACCGACCTTCGGGTTGATAACAGTGGTTGGTTAACAACGTTCCTATGAAGATTAATATCTTTGCCAGATCGTCTACCTTCTCTGTCAATGTGATATACCTCCAATAATGGGTAGTTTGCTTATTATTTCTTCGTGCAAGAGAATACACTGAATTGAATTTCCTATTAATTCACTTCTCGTTTGACTTTATCTATAACAGCGCTGAATATAATGAAAAAGCAATTACCATATTGTTCTCCTCTTTTCATAATATTTCATCGTTTTAAGGACTGTAATTGTTCGTGGCCATCTGTATCCATTCATTGGTATTTACATTACAATATACATACTCGCACACAAATACAGAGGAGATCATTCATATTTCATTCATATTTCATTTAGAATTATATGAATTTGGTATCAAGAAATATAAACAAGCGCGTTTCTTTCAAGTAACGGCATTAATAAAAGCTGACTGAAATTTATGAACTCTTTGTATAAGATTTCTCTAAAAAAATGTAACTTTTCTTGTTACCAGATTTTTGTGCAGTCAAATTGGTCTTTGGCGAAGATGTCTTCGACACTTCATGACTTCCTTGGGTGAAAAATATTTTTTTTAAATCTTTTAAGCTTGAAAAGTTAGAATATTTATCATGATATGTTCAAAGTTTTGCAATTATTATTCATAGTCTTTTCTCAAGCATGATTTAATAGCTCAAGGGTATTTTCCATATCTGGACTGAGGGTTCGAATAAAGATTTCAATGTATCATTAAACTCGTGGCTCAATACAAGATACCTTTTCTCAATGTTCATTGTACGGTTTTAAGTATTCCGTTTTTATTACTCTCCATATTCAAACAATCTCTCACCTTTTACATTTTCTAAAGCTTCACTCATTATTCCAAAGGATATCAGGAAAAGGCAATTAATGCTAGAGTTCTATGCACAGCACCAGCAGTCAGCCATTCTTCATAATTCTTCTTGAAATTCAAATTTATATTTACACGTCATTGGCACCGAATTGTGTCACTGACGATATTCATACTCTGCAGAGCTTAATTTTGTTTTGAAAACTGGATTTCACCATAGTTCTATTTTTCACCTTCATCTCTCACTTGGAATTCTCAATTTATCTCCATCACTTGCGTTTTCCACTACAAGACCATATTGAGTGCAAAATTACAGCAGTCTATCTCCTCCTCTATTTTCCCACACGATCCTTATTTTCGCTCTGAATCTTCTCCTAGATACTGCCAGAAATGCGCCTTCCAGTTTTCGAGGATTGTTTTTCTCTTTTCCCCTTATTTATCTCTTCCAATGTGTCTCCTTTTACCGTTTAGCAAAATGTATGAATTTACACCTACAACACAAAGGCACGTTTAGGATTTGCATCGGTTTTAACCAAAATGGATCATTTACTTCAATCTAGGAAATTCTTCACTCGCAATTGAAGATTCAAAGCACGAATTGCAAAAGTGTACATATTACTTTGACATGCTATTAAATGTTTAATATTTTTGGTAATTCAATAATAATCCAAGTGTTTTCAAATGCCCCAAAGTTGTTTGGGCCATTTCATTTCACCGGTTTGAGTGAAATGAAATATTTGTAGCTATTGAATCATCACATAAGAGGCCTATTTGTAGATTCAGCATTTTTTTCTCCATTGTCTGAGTTAGTCTAACCTAAGTTGTTTAATAATTTTGCAACTCAATTTCTATTTCGTTACTCTGACATGTCCTTCTGACGGAGGAGGAGAATTACTCACTCATAAAACCGACTTCGCAATAATTTAAAGTTTATCCCAATGCCCAGTCTTGGATTACATTTAGGTAATTTTCTAGCCCTAAATATGTATCGTCAACAAATAAGCGAAGCCTACGACTACAAAGATGTTAATATCATTAATGGGGAGAGAACATTTGTAACTCCCTTAGGGAGAATGTGGCTTCATCTGCATTAGACCTAACACTAGCTCATACGATCCTTAAGCCCGTTTATTTAAAAATCAAGTAACCCAATATTTATCTATCAAATAGTATGCCGACTCCGTAATTTGCTAATTGACATTTTGTCGTAAGATTTTGAAATTTTTGGGAATACCGAGTAAACTAGCTAATTATATTTTATTATACTTATCTTAAATCTAAGACAGCAGAGCAAGTCGAAAATATAATTAAAACACCTGCTAATTGTTTCTCTCAGGAAATTCTACCGGAAACCGTGCTGGTTTTTCATTTAAGTATTTTGGCTACCAATATAGTTCTAGAAATCTTTGCGAGGGAGAGGTGTTGCTCATTATTTGGTCCTTCCTAACTACCGATTTTAAACAAAATGTAAGATAGGAATTTCGTTATTCTTCCAATAAGTGGGCTGTTTAAGATAACTTCTTCGAAAAACATAAAACCACCTTTCTTTTCTTTTACTACTGTTCATCACACAACATCTCCGTCTATGACTTGCGTGGATAGCCTACGATTCTCTTTCCTCCATGTTCTTTTTGTCCTTTGTTATATATCTTTTTTGTTGTTATTCCGTGAATATTTCACATACCACATTAAACTACTCTTACTTAAACATCATTATCTATAATTCCATTATACCCCTTCATTCATGGGTAGCAATTTATATAATATCTTTGTGTTCTCATGTCCAACCCTTTTTCTTAATACTTTTCTCTGATTATTTTAAAAAATTATAACTGCGTTTAGCATGAATTATCCATGCAAATAACCTTCAATATCTTGTTCAAGCTCTAGCATTGAAATCTTAAATTTGATTTTAAGATAACATTTAATGTATACTGCTTGTAATATTTTTTATTTCCTTTCATCATCATCGAAATAATAGTATCATAACCGAAGTAGTAGATGAGCAACTCGTAACGCGGCGACATCTATGCTGCCATGGATGACAGGTATAATTAGAAAAAATCATACAGGCAAGAAGAAAATATGCACAAGAATAAAAGAAATGAAACTGAGGAACCACTTCATGTGTAGTTGTGGAACGAAATCATACGAGATTTCTATGCAAAGGAACAGAAAAAACAGCGAATAAATCAATGAAAGCATAAAGAACGGAAACAGCGAAACTGCTAATAACCCCGTGAAGAGAGAATTCGAAGAAAGGAATACAAGATCCTGCAAAGTCCATAACACTTATGGAAATATACTCAGAGAAGGTAAAGATATTGAGAATTGATAGGAAAAATACATTGAAGTACTCTGCCAAGGAGCCAACCAATTGAAGGTGACCCAAATTGAAGAAAAAAATCTTAATAGAAGACTACCATCTAGGCCCAGAAATAATAAGGGAATTCGACAGAGCCGTGAAAGTGCTGAAGAATAACTAGGGACGGTAATTTGGCAATATAAACGGAGAAATAATCTAGACACAGCGTCAAAGTAATAGATAAACTCTTTGGAACAATCAAAGATAGTTACGGTGGCGGAAAGCTACCAGAGGACTTTGAGAAGAGTAACGACTGCAATATCCTAAGAAAACAAAAACACACATACACATGCGTGTGTATGCATGCATACATGGGTAATATATGTATTTATTCACATAGAAATAGATACAAGGAAAATGGATAGGAACATATATCAAAGATGAACATAGGAATGGTGGGCAAGGCAGAATCGAGCAGATTACAAGGGAAAAAAGTTTCCTTGACCGAGAGATGGACCATGGATTTTCAACTTGCTAAACCGATTATCTGTATCACTTGAGCTATCGAGGAAACTTATGTTACAACGAAATCGGGGGGAGGGGGTTTATGAAACAGAGTGACCCGATTTTTTGGCTAGGAGATAGCTAGGAGCTATTTCGGAAATTGTCGGTGGCAAGACCACCTTCCTCTGCGGAAAGAAGAAACTGCCTTCCTAATGAAAAATAAAAGGAAACAGAGAAGAAAGCGTCATGGAAAAATAATTCTAATTCAGGAAAAATGCAGAACAAGAGAAGCAACTCTCCGATTTAGGGTACTTTCCAAAAAGATGATATATGTATTCAAGCCATTATATGTGGCATACGTGGACTAGGAAAAATCTTAAAAAACCGATGAATGATACACGATGAATTATGTATTGAAGTTGTTCTAAATGGACAGAAGTGCAGAAGAATAATTCATCATTTCTTAATAAATCTGGTAACAACCATGTAAATGAAAACGGAAAGAAAATATAACCCAACACGCCAGCGCTATTCAGCGTGTATCTAGAAGAGGCAACAAAACGAGCACAAGCATTGGACATCAAATGACTCAAGATGACTGAAAAAAGATTAAAATGCTACGGTTGGCAGATGACATCGCAGTAGCTACAGAACCGCGATAGGACCTACGCGCGATACCACTGATAAAGACCTGACTCATAGGACTGATAAATACTTACGACATATGAAATGAATACCAACAACAAGAAATCTAATATCCTTGCGTATGAATTAAGGTATCATAATTCTAGAAGAGAAATTGGACTTGGTGATTCTTTCTTCTCTCTGAGCAGCAGTTTAACTTCGGGTGGAAGAAGTACAAACAACATGAACCAAAGTATTCAAGCTCAAGCTAAAAAGGGGTTCACGAAGAAGAGTCAACTTTACGTTACGTGCCCAATAACTCTAAGGTTGCAAAAAAAGGGAACTGTTAAGGGTACCTAGTATACGCTCGTATGGAATATGGCGCATTTCGGCTTAGAGGCATTAAACATTAGAAAAGTGGACAAGCGAAGAATACAGACCTTGAAAACATGGTGCCAGAGGACATAGCTGAAGATTAAATGAAGAAGAATAGAAGAAGTGAAGAACGAAGAAATAAAAATAAAAATAGAAGAGGAAAGGGCCACTTGGAGAACTCTTAAAGCAAAGATAAACTAGATGGATTGGACACACGTTGAGCCACATTAGAAAAATTAGAAACATAATAGAAGAGGAAATTGACAAAAAGATTCCGCGAGGAAGACCAAGAGACAAGTACAGAGGACAAATTAAGAACGTGATACAGAGAAGCTGGAGCAAATCAACACTAAATAAAGAAGTATGGACTGCAGGAGAGCAATATTAGATTTGAAATAATGAATATGTTGATATTGTTTATGAGGATGAACCTAATTAACAATGTACTTTATATTTAAAGAGCAAATTTCGTATAATTTACGGAAAATGTGTTACACTAAACGCAAGAATAAATACGCTTAAAATAGTCCACTGAGTGTAGCAAATGAGGAAAATTACGTCAAGAACCCCACTAATAAAGTTAAAGGAAGCGTAAATACGGCTGTTCCGAATCTCAGAGAAATCTAAAAAGCCAAGTATCGATTTATGATCTGCTAACAGATATAGAATTACGAAAAAAAAATAAATTTTATGCCAGAAAACCACCACAAAAATCCCTTTGTTCCCGATTTCCCACCTCTGTAAAAGTGAGCGATTTTCTACGCGCTACACGGACGCCTACGAATAGCCGGAAAGAAGCTCGTTTTTTAGGGAACCCGGACCGAGAGGGATTCTTGTATTGGGAGTCTTGAAAGAGAAGCGGCGGGGTGGGGGGAGCCGGGGAAACCGACACACCTAATTAAAATCCACCTCTCACAGCACACAAAAAACTAATTAAAACCTTCATCCTCGCAACCTTCAAACATTCTACGGACCCCCGTCTCATGCGAGCGTATACGCCAAAGCGGAAAAAAAGAAAAATCTTCCCGTTTTCCACTCGTTTCAATCATCTCTTTGAAAAGGGATTAAGGGGATATTAGATACAGGGAAATTGAGCGCGGGGAAGAGGAGTCGCGGGTGTGGAGGAGAGAAGAAGGATGCGAGAAGGGAAGAAGAGAGATCTCCTCGGGTGAGTGCTATGTGCTGTGGAAGCTGGGGAAAGAAAGGGAGAAATTAGAGTGGCGATATTTAATAACCCGCTTAGGCGAAAAAATAATATATGGCCCAGAGATCGGATTTTAAAGTAGCGCGCGCCAACTAATGAGTGTTGCTCTCTTCATCCTCGCCTTTCCTCTCGCACTTCCCCCGAGGGGATCGTCCGCGCCTAGCCTTTTGTTTAATGCTTCTACATTATCTGCATCTAAAATTTCGTTCTTTCTCTTGCCTCGTCAGCTTCTGTTTCCTTTCAACGTGGCCCCTGACTCCCTTTTGGACTCAAACACTCTCCCAATAACATGCTCATTCCTTAACGAACCCCTCAACTAGCCCCTTACTTGCTCGTAACAAAATGAGTGGTCTCCGGGAAGCGGCTATTTTCCGAAAAAAATGGTTGTCGGCTTGGATTTCTGCGGACCATAATGCCATATGCCTCTTTTTACAAGGTCATTTTACGGGCTCATTTCGAGGAAACTGTCCAAAACCTAGCAGGGATATCTGAAACAGATGATTTCTAGAAAAACTCGGAATAAGCTATGGATTTAGGTCACGTGACGGAAGAGTTGTTTCAAATGAGCGCCAATCCAAATTATGAGTGACACGTGAAGGAATTCATTTGAATGCGAGAAATACAGACTATATAGCCGCAAATCGCACCTATTTCGAGCTATGCAATTCAAGTATCGTATTGGACTTTACACGGTATTAAAAATGTATATACTAATATTTTATCAACATGTAAATGCTTCCCTAGCTTATTAATTCGTTGCCTTGAAATACATAAAAATAAATATGAGTATGTAGCAAAAATGCCTAACGAAAATTTCTAAATTTTTAGCAATCAAAAAGAGAAAAGAAAGTGTAGAAGTTATAAATTAAAGGTGCTAATATTAGTTTATTTTATTTAAATTTGACAAAAATACGGAATAAAAGGGTAAATCATTCATTTTTTCTTAGTATTCAATCATATTATGTTTCATAACAAACGGGAGACGAGAAAAAATAAAGTTAAATGGTATTAAATGAATTTAGAATTTCAAATAAGAAATTATTAATTTGGGCACACCAAACCCTGAGATATCCTGAAGTATTAACCTTCACATTGTAGCTGCACATATATTGAGAATAAAGAATACAGGTATGTCAATGTTAATTTATTTCACAAATTATGTTTAAAACGTTAGTTCTAGTTGACTTTACTTGAATTAAGCCCAATAAACAAACTGTGAATATGATATGAGATTAACGACACACTTAAAACTTTAACGTATGATAACAGCTTTTTGCTAAGCTAAAAAAATATCTTCTCCCAAATTCTATCCTATTCCATTCAGTCGATAACTGAATAAAACTTCCCATTTTCTTCGCATAAAAGCCTTGATTTTTCATCTGTATTTCACATAACAGAAAATTTTTATGATCGTACACTCTATCTTTCATGTCTCTTTTCTCTAGATTCTTTCCTTCTGCGAGAGAATCTCACTGAGGAGAAGAAAGTGCAGATTGGATTTAGCCTCAACCGTATCCCAGGTCGTCATCTGCAGAGTGGTGAAACAGATGCATACACAAATGTGTGAGTGGATTCAATCACCAGTAAAACATGTGTTATACACTTAAGACCATCCATGAAAAGTTCACGGAGTGAGAATTATTATTGTATTATCTTCAGAGAGGACCTGACCAGGAAAGATATCCACGGATGGAGGAGCCGGCGTGGGATTGAGACGGTCTACAGCGTGCACGTGTTTCAAGATCCTAACAATGGATTGCAAATGGCGAAGGAAACAATAGACAATAATAACAAATTAACAAGAGGTGGTTCATTACATCACTCCTTTTACTATTCATTTAATTATGGTTAGCTACAACTTCTTACTCTTTAGTAATTGGAATATTCATATTCCCGATGAAAAGTGCAAGTGCAAATAGGAATGGTCACTACGTTCCTTAATAGAATATATCAGAATAAAAAAGATGAATTTTCTGAGCGTACATCGTCCTCTAAAAAGATTTTTCAGATTAAGATATTACGCATTTATTGTTTCATTGTTCCGCTGGAAAGAAAAATAAATAGAATAATCACCATAAAAGACGATATTGTACTCATACAACGCAGATAAAAACAGTTTGACTTATTCAATGACACATTCTAAAACATAAGAATTAGATGGGGGTGTATTTTATTACGTAATAGGATCACTTAATAATTTTACACGTAAAATATAGGCATAAAGCGTCTAAATTATTCTAAGTTCCTTTTCTCATAAATTAATAGGTCCACATAGGGAAATATTTGTACATCTTGTGGAATATAAAAGGGCATTCGCATTCTTAGGGTTCGTCATCAGATGCATCCAATTCAATAATACGTATCCTCATTCACAGATTCTATCAGAATGCTGTCTTGAACACGCCCAAATTATGCCAAATCACAAACACACACAAAACCAAGAATAGCCCACTCAATTAGAATACCTTAACCCAAACTTTGACAACAGCTTCCACAAACACGTCGAAACTCTTCCAAAACGAACCAATGTCCAGTTTCCCCCTCCATTTCTCCCTCTCTCTCTTTCTCTCTCCTTTCCCTCCCTTGTGGCATGCCCCCCAAACCTCCTGCCCTTCCGTCGTGCCCTCCACGTCCATTCCGCTCACTCTATCTCCCTTATCGCCCTATATATTCATCACCATCAACATCCTTTCACAAACTAACCCGCAAAAGCCTTCCCAATCCACTTCAACGCACATCTCGGGGAGACCTCAGTCTCCCACTGCTATCAGGGGAAACTGGCTCCCATCCAATTTGGCATACCCGGGGTGAGATAGGGAGAGTCCAGAATGGAGGAGGACGGGGGATGAGTGGTGTGGGTGGGGGAGAAATGCGAAGGAACAGGGCAATGTTGGGTGGAGATTCCGCGCGTGGCAGAGGAAGGGTAGGGGACGCGGGCGACGAAGTGTGGGTGGAAGGACGAAGGGGACCAGCTGACTAACCGACTCGCTCGCTCCCACTCGTCCCCCTCTAGTCCGACCCACCTGGCTGCGCGCACCCACTCCCTCGAATGTCACGAGGAATCGCCAAAACTCTCCCCTGAATGCCGGGGATGAAATAAACCAGTGGGTGGGATCGAGCATTAAAGTGTGTGGGGCTGGAGAGGGAAGGAATGGTGGTGGAAGGCGAAGGCGTCAACAGAGTGGCGAGAGGACCCACCCGCACATTCCCTCCCTCTCCCAAATGCGCCTTGTGCCTGTCGGTTTCACTGATGTCCGACCACTATTGGACCAGATTGCTACGTTTTGGAGTGGAGCGTGCGACACCTTTCCCTCCCACCCAAACACCATGGCACTCCACTCAGGAAGAAAGGTTAAGGAGAACGTGGGCGAAAAGAAAAACGGATGTCTTGGATGGGGAACAAAACACTCTCGTTTTTAACCATAGGGGTGGGAAGAAAAACTTACAAAGAGATTTTTTTATCTATTCGACACCAAGAGGATCAAAGGAACGAATTCATATGCTTCCAGATAAAGAACCGAAATAAATTTACTTTCCAATTGTTACATTGAAATAAATATAATATTTAAGAAAGACTTCTATTGTTAAGGTGTGCAAAGATTAATTACTTTATTACCTGTTCTCTTTCGGGACATTTGTCTAAAGTAGTTGCGAACCAGAAGCTGCTGTTAAAAATTATCAAGCTGCGATGATTTGGGGAGAAAGAATTCAGTATCGTATTCATCACCATTCCAAAACTTTCCTTTTACGAACAAAGTCATAAAAACTTATACACATGACGCAGGGCCGGGTCAAAGCATATCTCATAGAATAGATATTATAATAACAAGATCAATGCAATTTTTCTCTTAATACATACACGAATAGTAATGATATCGCAGTAATATTGAAAAAATAATACGAAATTGACATCAGTTCAATATCCCTCGCGAATAATATTACTTTAAGTCTAGTTTTACGTCAGTGCCAGTGTTTGATTTTAGTGCAGGTCCATTTTAATCCTACTCATCCCTCCATCTTTTTATCTTTCCCAAGGTTTCACCTAAAATCTTTGAAATAACTTATTTGATAACAGTGGTGGATAGTA
The DNA here is from genome assembly GCA_037158775.1 of Hetaerina titia. Lineage (NCBI taxonomy): Eukaryota > Metazoa > Arthropoda > Insecta > Odonata > Calopterygidae > Hetaerina > Hetaerina titia. Next base: position 38,724,881 of record CM073769.1, on the reverse strand, counting down.
GTTCTGCAAATGAAATACAATCATACTCGCTAATACAGCCAAGAGTTGAAACAAAACGAATGCAGAGCCGATTAGCCAATAATAGGAGACCGAGACGGAGATTTCCTCCCAGATGATCGCATTCTTAAGCCATCAGAAGGATGGGCCGCCCGGGAAAGTTTCTGTGACGCAACAAAACGCGTTAGTGACCACACCATTTATCCGCCCTGAATCGGTCACATAATGGGATGAAACCACGAGTGTTTTTTATTCTCTTGGGGTATCACGATCGATTTTCTTTTCACGGAGACTGATGGAACTTTAATTAAAATAAAACTCCGCTCGTTTTTCTAAATTGATATTTTTAAGAGAAAAAACTAAAAACAAATGGTTAAGAAACAAATTAAAAACTAATTTTCCTGAAAAAAATTAATCCATAATATTTTCCAGTCAACGCGTAAATAATTCGATAATTTAGCCCTTTCATCAAAACTAAAGCAAACTGTACTTCACGTTCAAGAAATTGACCCAAAAGAATCAAAAGTGATTAAAGAGCGTACGATTGCAAATAAAAGATATTAATTATCTGAATATACACATTTTATTGTACAATGTATAGCCAAAAATATAGAAAATACTTCAGGAGATTGTGAAAAATTAGTACAGGAATTTTTATTCGCTTATTCTCAAACTCTTTTTAAATCAATGGAACATTTGATGCGAAATAGTGCGAGCACTATTTAAATTTTCAAAGCTAATTTTAATTCATAAAAACAAGTTTGTGAATGCACGTTAAGAACAGGCAAGTATTGTTTTCAATTAATTCAAAATTCTTCTTCTATCGGAACCGAGAAGTCAATATTAAGGTCCCCATATCTTAAAATTTAAAGACATATAGTATTTATGCTGCGAATGTTATTGTATCCAGTATCAAACAAAGATCTTTGTTTTAAAAAGCAGTATACCTTGATAAAAGTTATGCCAAGGACTCATATCTTCAGAGACAGAAATAGAATCGACTGAACGCTTGACATAAGACGGCATCCGTTGACCTAAATACGCATTCCCCTTTTGCCCTCGCGCTGGTACATACCTTTGGACTTTTGCTGAGACCCTTAAGGCACCAGGAAGAAATAAAATAAAACTGAGTGGAGGTAAATGAGATACGATAGAAAAAAGGAAAATAAAGAAGAACAACTCCGAGTACTTCATCAAGGTAAAATGAATAGCAGAGGTAATAATAAAGACGCATTCTCAGTGGAAGTGCGCCAATAAAGAAGGAAAGTTCCCAGTCACTTGCATTCTCTCCTCTCTCTCATGGAAAATGTTTGAATTTCCTGTAGACACAAGGGTTACATTTCTGTCATTGGAGTTGGTTTTACGTTAAGCCCATGATTGCAAAATGAGCTCCGACATGATGAACCAGATATTTGCTCAACGGGTATCTTAACCGTGACATAAAATCAAAAATATAAATGAAAGATTGTTCGATTCAAACACATTGAAATAAAATGAGAAAAATATACCACCCTCAACGGACGGTTTTTGTTAATTTTTAGGTTGAAAAAAATTCTTTCACGTATTTTAAAGCACACATTATTCCGTAAAACTTAATTATGAAATATATCAACCTTGCACCTCATTATTGAATATCCATCCCCCTGGTCTCAAGAGCGAATGGCAATTGCGATAAGAGTCTTTTGAGGCAATTGCGAAGAGCGAATTGCAATAAATAAGTTACAGGAATGTCCATGATAATTAACTAGGCATATTTTGGCTGATATGTTCTCTTATTTCCGATCAATGCCCTAAGTATAAGTAGGCAAGTAAATTAAGAAAATAAGTAAATTAAAAAAAAGTAAATTTATCTAAATAAGGAAATTAAGCAAATAAGTAAATAAATCCTTCTAATTTATACAAAAATAATTAAATCACTTCTCCAAACTGAAACTTTTACCCACTTAGCATTCCCAGGCTCTAAATTTTAATCAAGTTAATATTTTAGCAGGGCTTTTTTCCAACAGTAATAATAATTCCATTACTTTGTTCTTTTCCTCTTTGATTTCGGATTTGCGACCGTGTAATTCTCTTAAATTCTTCGTTGCAATAATTTCAAATCGGAATTCTGACATCTTTACCAATTTATAAATAACCTCACATCACTCGCATCAATCTTTAAAATTTGACTAGGCAAATGTTTTTGTTCAATTTTTGTATTTCTGAGCTTCTTCTTATTTAACCATGGGAATTCATTCGTAGTACCACAAGAAATGATTCCCTGGTCTGCCAGATTAAAAAAAAGGTTGAGCTCAAATTAGGAATCCTTAACAAGACAATAATAATGTAAGTAGGAACTACCTTGTCGCTTTTGTTATTAGTCATGTAACTTACGCGTAAAGTAATGTTATGAACACAAAAATGGTGGAAATGTGACGGATAACCTTCCTTCTCCAGTCATACATTTCTAATTATTAACTAATAGTTAGCACATAACATGTTAAATACCTCATTTAATATAATATTCCTATTTATTAATTAAAATTGGCAATTTTCCACAAAAATAAAATTTTTATTAATACAACCGGTTTCAATGTAACTACATCATTTTCACCAGAAGATGATGTAGTTACGAGGAGTGTTCATAAAGTAAGGCCCGTTTGGTCACAGGAAAATATATACTCATATGAAACACATTTTATTGGCACTTTTAGTTAGCTACAAACCTACTTCACTTATCTACATAATCGCCGTTCACTTCTAAGCATTTTTCGTAACGCTGCACCAGCTTCTTTAACCCCTCTGCATAGAAACTCGCCGCCTGAGGGTTGAACCAATCGACAACGCCATTCTTGAGTTCCTCTTCGGTTCCGAAACGTTGTCCACCGAACCACTGTTTCAAGTGCAAGAAGAGGAAGTAGTCGCTGGGTGTAAGGTCAGGACTGTACGATGGGTGGTTTAAAGAGTTCCCAACGACCCAAAAACTCTCGTCCACTGGACATTCTTTGCTCTTTGTGGTGGTCGGTGAGCATTTTCGGTACCCACCTTGCACGCAATGTGTGGTATCCGAGGTTTTCCGTAACAATATTGTAGACAGTAGTGCGTCCAAGTTGAGGAAATTGTTCAGCCAGGCCATTAATTGTCAATCGACGATCACATCGAAGTTTTTGTTCCACTTGCGAAACAATTTCATCGGTCAGAATACTGGGCCTACCACTTCGCTCTTCGTCATGGACATTTGTTCGTCCATTTTTAAAATCACAGCACCATTGTCTAACCTTTCTTTCACTCATAACTGCAGGTTTATAAACTAGGCATAATTCCCGCTGAATTTCAGCAGCCGACAATCCTTTTGCATACAAGAATCGTATGACAGAACGCACTTCACAGCTGGCGGGATCAACGATTGTCGCGGACATTGTTGTTTGCATGCACGGACAAGCATACGACTTCTGAAACAAAACAAATCCTGCTATAGCTTCTCAATAAATCAGTAGATGGCGCTGCAGGAGCAAAACTGTGTTCTGAAGCGCCAATATTTAAATATAAGCAAACGGTACTTACTTTAAGAATACGCCTCGTACATTGAAACCGGTCGTATTAATAAAAAATTTATTTTTGTGGAAAATTGCCAATTTTAATTAATCATGATATTCCACCATATCACGCCTGAAACGTCTCTTTTTATAATATTCCTATTTGTTATTTTCCATATCAAGACACCTTTTATTAATCACTGTGAAGCTTTACTATTTAAGTCAATTGTATTAATACATACAACTGCAGTGTTTTCGAGAGAAAGGTAGGATTTTCGAACCAGCATGCCGAAATACGTACCTCTTCATATACTATAGTACCCAGCTCGAATAACGAAATGCCTTACGCAACTACTCATTTTTGCAACGCATCCGTGCAAAGAAAACGTCGGCAACACACAAAATGCACTCCAAACATCACGGGAAACCTTGCATTTCCAACGGACTGCGATACCCGTTGGTTCGTACGGCACCGCATCATATTCGCAATTGGTGCGGTCTACGAGGTGCACAGGGAATGAAGGACGGGTGGAAAGAGTGAGAAGGGGGATGAAAAAAGGCTGTTAAGTCGGGAAAGACGGGTTTCTGGGGAGGATAGGATGTGTAAAGAGATGGAGTGCGGGGGAAGAGACTAGTGAGGCGGCGGGCGAACATCCGGTGGTGGTTTCCACCTCTCTCCCGCACCTCCCTCGCGAATTCCACCCCATTTCGAATCCACGGGTAGCTCAGGGATCCCCCTGCTCACCACCCACCATCCCCATCGTCCCACCCCCGCTTCGTTTTCCCGTCTCGAGATCACCGCCCGTCACTGCGGAGCGACGAACACGGAGAGGAAGGGACGGAGGCTGTAAGGGATAAGGGAGAAAGGATAGGGAAGGTGAAGAATCATGGAGTGGCGGTGGGGAAGGGTGGGGAACCATGAGGAAGTCTTAGATGGGGGAAGAGTGAAGTGGGGTGAGGCGGGTCTTGTGCCCCAGATCCAAACGGGATGCGATCGAAAGGGTTGGGTGTGCGGCGGAGTGGTGGAGAGTGGGAGGATATCATGGGGTGGAGGGGGATGGGGAAGAAGTGGAGCCTCACAAACCATGCATTTCGCGTCGTTGTGAGACGCCTTCCCATTACGAATGTGCAGATACCGTGAAATGCGACTTAAACAAAGGCTTATACGGAAAGAAAAGGGACGAAGACGAAGTAGGAGAAACAAGAAGCCGTTGTATGGGGAGTATTTGCCAGTTGGCGAGAATTACAAACAAAAGACATTGTGAGCTTGCTTGTAGGAAGAGTTTTTCCCATCTCGCAGCACTTGACGAGGGCGCGCGTCCCTCTCATAACGTAGAGAAGGATTGCGATGGACGAGAAAATGAAAAAGGATATTTGAATAGAACGTCCAGTCTTGGCTTCGGAAGGGAAATAGATTATAGAGTATCCGGTATTAAATGATTAGCACAGACCATAAAATCCAGATCAAATAAAAAATAATACATGGGCTATATGTTGCATTAAGAGTGAAAAAAATTCATCCTGTAAGAAAGAGCAGTACTCTATATTTGTTAGGCGCAGCATGAGCAATAAATGCCCCCAAGAGGGAGATAGCACGCCACAAAAAGGATTGCTACTATGAGAAACTTCTCTTTCACACACAGACAAAACAATGAGTCACAAAAAACAGCGCCAAATAGCAAACCATCTGCCATCGTTAGTTCACAATGAGACAGATCTTAAGTGACTATTTCGTTTAAACAGGCTCCACCGTCTTAAACAAATATATAATTAATACATACTCATTATTAATTTACACTGCTAGCCTTACCTTATGTTCCTCAGTGTAATTTTGTAGTAAAGTGAAAATCTTACCGAATTTAGTTAATAGTAAAATGGGGTTCATTGAGCAGAAAGAGTTGGCGATTAAATACTTAAAATAGCACATAGAAAGGCATTAAATGAAAGCCAACAGAAATATCATATCTAAAGAGACGAGAATACGCCAGAATAGGGACAAAGACCAGAATAACGCGGTAGAATTAAGCTTAACCTGCTCCCTAGAGATCAACCTAAATTGCTGAGGAATGATATTTCAAGAGCTTTTTAATGTATCTTTCTAGAAATATATTTAATATAGCTTTTTATTTAGAGAATTATTTTCCTCAAAATAACATATTTGTGACATTTTTTCTATTGTACGCAAACGAAACATGCTATGAAAATCATAATTAGCCTATTTTTACAAATTTAAATGTAATACACAGTTACATTTAAATTTTTAAAGTTAACACATCATCATTTAGATAGTAAAATTACTCACACAGGTGACACAATGATACTCATCAAAAATATTTGCAAGGAGTTATTTATATTTTATGTTGATAAAATTCACCCTCATTTATCTATTGCTAAGAATTAAATATGTAGAATAATATTTCTCATTTTAAGAAAACATATATATATATATTTTTTTCTACGATAAACCGTACGAATATAGACAATCATCTGTGTTTGAATCAATTTCGACATTTGGACGATGACGATGCACGATGCAAGATCTCACCATTGCGTCATATTATTAATTAACACTGCTTCTCTATAGGCACAGAGGTCAACACAGTTAAGCAAAATATGATTACAGCCGCTAGTGACAATGCAATTTTTTCTCCCTGGACTTTTAAAATTTGATAATGACCGTAACGCACCAATTATTGCAAACTTAACAAGACAATGTGTTCACCCGAAGAAAAAAGAGGAAGAGTTCTTTATCTAAGTTTCCCTACCCATGGTAGGATAAGTTTTTGAGTATCTTAGGTGAAGGAAATTTATTGATAGTTGAAATTTGAAATCAAATACGCAGGAGTTCGGCTCTGATTGGGGGACTTATTTGATATTCATTGTTTTCAACAAGTTATATGGTTCAATATGCTTTCAATATGTTTATATTCCAATGTCTGTACGTTTATGAAATGACAGCAATCATTGTTTGAATAGCACACGCATCATACTGGGGAAAAGGTTAGTTTTATAACTTTAAAGTTTCGACGTCTACACATTAGCTTTGCTAGAAACCTGTATACTTTATGTGACCTCTCACACGATTTTTCTCCACTGAAGCTTACTTATACCACCCTATAATTCATGGTGCCAAAGAAAAGTGTAATGTAATAGATTAAAAAAATATATAAAGTAACAGCCAATAGTCAAATAACTATAATTAAAAAATATTAAATTTTTTAGTGATAATTCAACCCAGATAACCTATCGCAACGGTATTTTAAAATTAATTTCGCGGGGAATGGATTAAATTGCTCTTGAACTAATGAATGCAGCATTTTCATGAATTATTGACAGAAAGCTCATTTTTTTCACACCACCTTTGTGCAAGTCTTGTTTACACACTCCGTTACAATCCGCGGCTGCTAAGGGCACTCACTCTCCCCTCAAGTGCTCCGTCAACTGTTTTCCTTGCCCCCGTCCCACACAGAAGTTATAAATCTTTCTTTGACTACCTCCCTCCTATCCCTCCTTCCACTCTCTCCTCCCTTTCACTCATCAGAATCCAACAACCACCTCCAGACCCCTTCCCACCCTTCCCTCACGCACTGCAATCCCTCTCCCATCCCCAAACCCACAGCCCCTTTGAGACGCACGCCTCCTTTTCTCCAGCCCCACCCATCCCCCTGGGCAAACCCCGCACACGGTCGCCCCCGCCGCCTTCCTCAAAGGAAGACGACGAAGGATACTAATTCCATGGCATAATTATGAGCCCCGGGCGGTTGCCAAGAGAATCCGCTGCCTGCCGCGTGGGCGGCATGAGAATCGAGGATTGGCGGCGGCGGAAGCGGTGCCTGCTTCGGTGGCAGACAGCGTCGGCAGCACTCGGGAAGAGGCCACACTACTCTTTCAGCGAGAGGAAGGCGGCATCATCCCTTCGGCTGGACTATCAATCCCAGACTAGTGGATGGAAGCGCTCACCTATCTCTGACGAACGACGCACCCTCGCGCGAACCCAATAACAGACTCAGTTCCTCTTTTCCCCCCCCGCCCACCAACTCCCCCCTCTCTCCCGCGATTTGCTTTGGGCCTATCGGAGTATTGCAGGAAATGGACGTATTGCAAGATGAGGATAGCCGTTAATTGTGGGAACAGTTCCCACCCTTCCGCGACAGGAAACCTATTGCGCCCTGCGGGTTCCCCTGGAAGTCACTGAGCAATCGATCCTCTGATCGAACGCACCGAGGAATGAGCAGCACGGATGCTTAGATTGAATTTTCAAGCTCCGAGGTGGAATGGAAATCCTTTAATCCATAATCCTGTTACCTTTATTAGAAAATGAGTGATAGTCATCGGCTAGCGGTCACAATGCACAATCGCTTCGAAAAACTGCTGGTAGCTGGTTAGCATTTTATTATAGAATATATATTTTAATAGGGGATCGTACATTTTGCTTTTAAGTTATTATCTACACAATGATGAATAACCAGATAATAGCTTCAAAGCTATTAGATGTAAAATTTTGTACGGAATATAACCCCAAATGTGACTAGCAGTACAATTGATAACCCAAATTGTGAAAGTACAATTGATACTCTGCGGAGCTTCGTAATACCTTCGGTGATGAATTTCATTCGCTTTACCATTTAATATTCCCATCATATCATATCAAGGAAAAAATAACATAAATATATCCATGAAAATAGTCGAGCATAATAATATTTATTGATTAGAGTGAAATTGTAAAACAAATGAAAATTAATCAAAACAGACATGCCAACTTTCAAAAATGAAAAATCGGGAGATTTTTAGAAGTGTATCACGAAGTAATCACTTTTAATTACCACAATATTTGCATGGCACCTTAATCCCTTTATGACACTTTGCCAATTTTTAATGAATGTCACACTTTATTAACATGTTAAGCTAAGTACACAATTTGAACAGTTCATCAAGAACGTAAGAAGGAAAAATCGGGAGTCTCCCGCTTAAATCGGGAGAGTTGGCATGTCTGTCAAAATCTTAAGAATTGATAATCTGTGAATATTTTTATCGCATATATCATTTGTAAATATCTCTCAATTAATAGCATCTTATTGTATTCATATTTTCATTGTATTTCACCGTACATGCTTCTAACCGAGAGAGATGCAGATGTCTGCCACCGACGCCGGCACCGCTCCCGCCGCCGCCGATCCTCCATTCCAAATTAAGCGGTAAAATTCTAGTACAATATAGTATTATAATAAATATACAATGGAGAGTAGACATTGCTACTCTAACTTATACATTCACGTGTCGCTCTTTTACGGTCGGTATTTTCCAGGACAACAGCCGGTTGTTCCCGAAAGAATGCAGTTTTTATTCGAAAAAACTGCTCGAGAAGTGGAGCAAACCATTAGGATGTATTCACAGACATTATGCCTGAGCTTCCAATATTCCCGTCGATATCCATTGTATCGACCAAATTTTCAGGAAAGAACTACACCAGTGACTTTGTGATTTTCCAAATTAAATATTCTATTTTTCCGTGATTTTTAAAAATTAATGGATTTCCAAGGCAGTTTATAAAATATTACCCAAACGGGAAACACGCGTGATATATTTCAGGCAAAGTAAAAAGAAATTATCTATCCAATAATGGAAAAACTAAAACGCTAGTTGATGTCACATTTCTACTTAAATTCTTAGGGAATGTTTCAGCCGAAGGCCATATTTTCAATTTAAGTTTCTCAATTTTAAGTTACTATGTATTTGCGGGTTTCTCAAATAACATGCATAATTAATATTTTCTGGCTTTCGCAGATTGGTAAATTCTCATTAAATTTCTTACTTATGGAATCCAATTGCTGCAGCGTAAGACATGGGATCAGAGGAAATTTATTCTTCTTTAATTTAAAGCGAATTTAAGTGCCTATTTGTTAGAAAGGAAATAAACCAAATGAAAGTCCATCACATTTAGGAATTAAGGCACTATGGAACATAATTTCGTGTATTACGATGATATCACATTATTTTAATCCATATACCGCTGTTTGCACAGAACATAATTTTTCAGTAACTAGATATGTCTAGCCAATGAAATACAAATACAGATGTTTGTGGATCTTCACGTGAGGATTATACTAGCCCTTAATGCACTTAAATTGCAGAAATATACCAAAACAATAAAACCAGGCTCTCTTTTACATAGTAAGCCATTCTTAAAGGCAGCAAAATCTATTATGATCATACCTGAAATTATATTGCAAAGAATCTCCACTGAACATCAACAAAAGGGACTACAGTTTCACATTTTTTCCAGATTTGGAGAGTAATCAGTATTTTCTTATTTGAAATATCCCGAAATCCTTTCGTGTTAACTCAGTTGGAGTCCATTGTAGCAATGACTTTCTACGGGTCTCGCAAAATATATCCATATAGTTTTTGTAATGAAATTTTCGAATGACTTGTAGTTCAATGACTTTTCATTGTTTGGAGCAACAGTGCGGCAATAACGCCTCCCTTAAGAGGGTGCCATAAGTTGACGTCAGCAGGCGCAGTTCCTTTAATGAATCACGCAATCAGAGCAGGAAAATATATCTTAAAGCACTTTCAGACAATGGGATAACAGATCGCCCCGCTAATAGGTTTGGTGATTAGGTGGTACCGTCCCACTCTCTAGCAAAGTCGCCTTCCACCGACCGCCAACATCCTTCCCCCCAGCCTCCCCCAATTTTGCCCGCCCTCTCCCGCCATCCCTTGGGATCCCCCGCGGCGCGACTGATGAATTACGGCGTGTGTATAGGGGGCGTGACCGTTCCTCCATCACGCCTCGTACGCTTTTATTTCATCTCCCGTGCACGCGGATCAACCCCTCCCACACACACACGCAGAAATACAAAGAAAAAAGTCTGAGTGACGGCAAAAAGGATCTTTTGTGGGTTTAACCGAACCGCAGACTCGATTATCGTGACGCCTTTGTTGTAGGAGGGAGTCGTACTCCACCCATTACAATTTTTTTTTAAATTCACGAGCGAAACCTCGCATCAGACCGCCTCGCCACACCCCCACCATCTCTTCGTTCCCCAGACTACCGCGTTTCTCGAAAATCCGAGGCGGAAATTAAATTCGTGGTTCACCTCCAGCGGCAGGATCCGTCCACACCACCAAACGGTCGAATTCTTTCCCTCAAAGCAGGCCCACGTGGTTTTTGACCTCCCACCGCTTTGAAACCATTCGTCGTACGGAGTTCACACCCATGCCTCTTTATATAACCCTGGGCTTCCTTGAAGGAGTTGGCGGATTTAAAAATTTATGAGGCGGACCCGCGGACATCCGCACCAAATTGACTGTTCTGGATCTAATCAGTCGCTCCCAGAGGGCACAGGCCGGATTTGGAAGATGGGCACACTGAGGCCTGTCGTTTGAAGATAATGAATCGAGTGAGGAAGGAGCCGAAAGCCAAAGGATTTATTTTCGTTTAGTCTTAAACCTCCGCTTGGTGAAAGGCTCTTTTCCATCGATCCATACAGAACCTCGTCCGAATTTCAACTGACAATCGAACTGCGGGTTCAATGAAGACCAATCCAAAGCGCATTTAGTGGTATTTAACTACATTCCTGAAAGCGAAGTATTTTGCTCGTCCACGGCTCATGACCACTCTAGATCAGCTGATAGACAGTGGAGATTGAAGTTATTTCCCAGGGCAAAATATTTATGAAGAGCACTTCGATACATTGACGCCTAGAGCCGATTACCATAAGGAGTCTGGCATGTGATTGGCAACACTAATCATATACAGCAGCCTAAGATCTTTATACTACTCACATTGGTGGCGATGAGTCATAAGTAATCATAAACATTTTATCAATTGTAAAAATTCCTAACTTTAAAGTTTTTGGCTTGATTACAACGTAAATTCTGATGTTTTTGGAAATAATTATATCATCTTTGATTGTAAAATATCTTGAAAATAATTATTAACTACGTTTTATTCAATTTTCTAGAAAAGGAAAACCAGAAATGTTAAGCAATGTCAATGAAATTCAAATGAAACTGAAATAACTGGGATATTATCACTCTATTTTGCTTTTATTAATTGGAGCCCTCCCAATATATTTTGTGCTAACCTGTGAAGAATAAACCTATGGTAAAAAAATAAAAAAGTGATTACTCACTATAGTCTCTCCAACAGCAAAATTTGCTATCCAGATGACTGTGGTTAACATTGGTTGTTTTGGAAATTGAATTACCTCACGACGTCAATGAGCAAATTATACCTGTTTGACATTTAAGCTTGAATTAATTGCGAAATAAAAAACTCATACGTAACCTGAACGCAATTGTGGTTAAAAGAGAATAGTTTTGAAAAAAGAGACATGGGGGCTCTGTGGAGCAATTACATTTAACTAAAATTTTCAGGGAATATAAAAAAAATGCTACTCACAGAATACATTACGAATAGCTGCATTAAGTTAACATTAGGAGAATTGAAAATGAGAATTAAAGTTGAAAATATAGTAGATGGCGTTTCCACCCAAATTCTGTGGAATTATCGAACTGACAACGACGGGATTGACTCTTAAATTCACCATGCCTCTGCTATCACAAATATGAGGACATGTCAATCTCCATATACGCAATAATTCATCATGGACCAAATGGGTACTCAGACCCACTACTAAATATCATATTACACATTAAGATGTAATTTGACAATAAAAAGGTGGATACCATGTCAATTAAGTACACATAAATGCTCTTGTAGAACTATGTAATCTAACTAAAAATAATATTTTCAAGGTGAATCAGAGAATTTAAATACTTAATGAAATTTTAAGCATATCACAATGATTCACATTCCAATTTGTCATTGTTTAGTTTCAAAACAGATTAAAATCGATCTCTCATACGATAAGTATTCGACCTATTGTAGTAGTAGATTATGATTTAATCATTTACCATCAAAATCATTAATTTTCGATAACTGGACCTGATCCCAGTATTTTTCCCGCATAGATTTACCTCTAGGACAGCACTGATTCCTCGATTGTTTCTTCCGATGCACATCGCTGTGTGCTTCGACAGACCTTCAGCATTTCATACTCACCCTTTTAGCTGACTGCCCATTCTAATCCTCTTCGTCATGTACTCAAACTACATACTCTGTAGTTTTTAAATACAATATGCAGTAACTCTCCTTCGAGTTTTGTTCAGGAAATGACTGTAATTTTACCATTTTCAGCAGCCTGTCACAATCGAAACAGATGAAACGTTGGAAAGTTTCTTCTCTTTACGTTCACCAAAATGTATTCATTATTGAATGTCAACCGCGGTGCGCCGATAAACAAGGATGGGATAACGCCACCCTAGTGGTGCTGGAAATCATGGTCATGAATGACGCGTAACACTTTTCTTGCCTATCGTAGAAATTTTAAAATTGTAAATTTCAAAATATAAAAAAGTAAAAACAATTCAATCTTAACTCTTTTGTTTAAAATACCGATTACACACTATATTATACATTTTAAGTTCTATAAATATGTATAAAACAATAAACACTGCATAGTTATGTAAAATAATAAGAGTATCAAAAGAGAAAATTTGCCAATATCCGGTTGACACTACTAGAAGAAGGTTGAGAAACTCGGATATTACAGCTTAGAGCATGTGAGATACGACAATCAATAACATATCTAAGCAATTGAATTTTACGATAATTAAGTAACTAATGCATTAATTATCATTATTTTGACAATTCCTATTATTGTTTATGATTTATAGTTATTTCCGCTTAGTTTTTAGTGCAATAAATTCCGTCCCGGCTTATCATATTTAGCTGATAAAATGATTGATTTCCATAGCTCTAACAATCACCACCAGGTCGAATCTAAAGACACCTGAAACATACTTTTGGGCTAATTTAACTGGTAAATGACACATAATCTGGACAATTCATCTACCAGTCGGAATGTCAATGCAAATTCTGGGCGAAAATGGGAAACGAAAACCATTCGTTTTCATTTTGTCTAAAATATTGCCAATGAATTTGGTAGCTTGATATGTGAGAAATTACACGTTTATTATTCCCGGTTGAGCTAATATCAATATAATTTTGTAAAGACTATCTCACTCCATTCGAGTTCATAAATATTTGATAAAGGTTTGACGTAAAAAGAGAAGGACTCGAAAGCCAAAGTAATAGTTTGAAAAATAAATAACGTTTATAACTCACAACTGTTCTTGCTCCAACTTCCACCCACACATTTCCTCTAAACCAATGCTCCCTTCTCCATTCTCTTCTTTCCCACCTCCCAGCCCGCTCTATCGCCACGGATTCCGACAACTCCACTCGGGGTGCTACGTCTCGCGAGAGCCGTGATAAAAATTTCTCCCGTCTTCGCTACATCTTCGTGTACGTGCACGTGAGCCGAGAACAATAAAGACTCCCAAACAAACTCCAACGCCCTTTCACTCCCGCCCCTCCGCCATTACACCTCCCGTCTCCACCTGAATATCATTATTTTTTTAAACTCCGGGGGAACATCTAAACAGTTACAAACAAAAAAAGAGGGCCTCATTTTTCCCATTGTTTGGGAAGAGAAGAATGGGCGATAATGTATTCACATCAGGATTCAGGCGAAATTGGACGTTTTCCACAATAATTCCGCATCTTATTACCACGCCACGGGGCGAAAGACGGACTCCCTAATGTGCATTCGAGAGAAGTGGCGATTCCCACGCGCCTCTCTGATAAAGACATTTCTCACTCGAAGGCTTCTCAGAAGTTATGAATAGTGATTACGTTCTTTTATAATGGGTATAATTTCACGATTCGGCATTTATCCTACCTCTCGATGCAAGAGACGTGATATCCTCTGTTTCTTTGTTCAAGTAAATAGATCAGATTCCGACTAGTACCTACTTGGCAAGTCTCTGCGGCTAAAAAACACCCTCACCGGAAAAAATTAAAAGAACTTCGAATCAAATAATATGTTTGGTTTGATCTATTGTGTTTTCATGTTGGAGATTTTTAACGTTGGATAATTTTAAACTCCAACTTTAAATTATGGGAAGGGAGCAACACCAAATTCTTCACCTATTAAAACATACGCCTTTGTATGTTACAATGCTGCCCTCAATAACGTGGAAAATTATACTGAAATATATAATTTAGTTCCAAGGCTATGAAAAAATAACATCTCTAAACCATCATCACTTTCAAGTCTTTCGCGATGGTATCTTACCTGAAGATAAGATTAGCGTTACTATATACGACCTATACTTTTCAGTAGGGTGTTCGTGCTTTAATCGGTGGTGAGGTAACCATGTCTTGATGAAGTTTTCTCAGGTCTTCCACCGTGTCAGGGATTCCACATTGGCCAAAGTTTCGATTCTCGACTCAAGCATCGTCCTCACGGTATATTGATCTATACTCATCTACCCTGAGGACAATGCACAAGTCGAGAATCGAAACTTCGGCTAATATGGAACCTCTGACCCGGTGGAAGACCCGACAGAACTTCATCAAGCAAATAAACCGGGAAAGCACCAGATCTTACATAGCCATGCCTTGTTTTTAACATATTTAGGATGACACCGGAGTAGTAACGTATTCGTAAAATTCTTTGACCGATACGTTATTTCCGATTTCTATTGTAGTCTACTTTTCCAACTGTTATTTTTATACAACTAAAATGTATTACAATCTCCAAAGAGAGCATCCACTCCAATCAATCATCAACTCCATTCAATTTTCTATCAAAAAGCTCAAGCGCATTACATAATAATCATTTCCACTGATATAATCTATGGTTTGATCAAAAGCGCAATCACTAATTACCCTTCAGGATAGCACGAAAAGAAATGAAAAGCCAAAAGGATCACTGATTTGACATGCGATGTAACTGCGATTATGTGTCAGGATTATGCCATTATAATGAATAATAAGAAATATTTGTGTCTTCACATGCAGGACACGAATTGTACCTGAAACGCTATTACTCAGAAAAACCAAAACTTCATCAGATCGCAAATTCCTAGTAATGAATAACTCGTACGGAGAACGTGACTAATTTTCAAATATTGACTGAAACACGATTTCAGCGTAAGGGTAGAATATGTTATAAATCCTATTGGATAAACTTGTATTATATTGTAGTGCTTCAAAATTTCATTTAATTAATTACCATAGAAGGATCTGGCATTTGTTGTAGTGAATCAACTTATGTGAAACGCGTAACTTCTGGGAGGAATTATACACCAGATTGAGGTATTAAAATTTGGAATGTTAAGTTGGAAAAAACACCAGGTTTAATGTATCACTAAAATGGTCGGATCCCTTGCAAAATATGCTAAGCGAGCTGCTTTAACAAGACTTAGGGAGATGAAACACAAATTAGGAATCTTCCCTAGCATTGAAAGTAACTTTTACGCCACAAGAAGAGTAATTCTTAATGCATGAAAATAATTAGCTTTTCATTTTGGAAAGAGAACTCATCCACTTATTTAATATGCATCGAGTAGATTGAGACTTCGTGGGTTGATAAAAATAAAAAAGATAATATTTACATAAAAGATTTTAAGCACAGCATGAAAAATTTTGAGAATACTGGTAGGTGAAATAGTTCTTAGGAAGAGCATATATAGATTAACACGCGTCTCACATGTTTTATGTACGAAGCGATTGACTTGCAGATAAATTTTTCAATCATTTTTTTACCCTACTTGAGAATTCACATGACCACTCGAGGGGACAGATTTTGTTTTTTCATGAGGTGGGAGATTGAATTTTTCTGTATTGATTTTAGGTGCGATATGGCAATAGCCGTTGGAATGTATTCTAAAATCAATTACTGCCAACAACGAACGTGAAGATAGGATAGGTAATAAAAAGACAATTAACGACATTTTAGTATGGACGATGATAATGGAGTTTAAAAAAAAAGATTTCATGCGCAATCATTCTTGCGAACTTCCCCTTGCACCAAAGACGACCTAGTACCAAATAAAAAGTTCATGCCGCCCCAAAATTTTGGGATATCATTCTTTGATAAATAACCTGGATATTTTACGCGAATAGTATACATTTATAAATTACGCATACTTATGCATTACCACTTTAATTTTAATAAAATACAACACGTTTCGAAGTGACTATATCTTCAGGTGACTACATTAAAATGACTACGTGTATATACAGGTCCTGTACATTCATGAATTGTTACCGATTGCATCAACCTGAAAATACCTTAGTAACGTAGGAACCCGGCATATAATATAATAAAATTATAGCGTAAAAGTAAAAAATTTAAATATTTATCAATAATTTCAAAAACAAAGAGAAAATGTTACGGTAAGTAAGCTGAGTAAAGAAAAAGGTATCTGAGACTATATTTCTACTAAAAGCAAATCATTGTTACCATGCTTCAGGTCCCATTTAAAGATTAATATCATCCTGAATATTCAATAAAATAGTAAATTTATTTTGATTTTTCCAAAATTGAAAGATACATAACTTTCTTTCATAATAGCGGTCTATTATGAAGATGACAAAGCAAGCATTACATGATGCATAAATAAATGCTATAACCAATATAATTGAACCTGTAATGAGTGACAACTCGCACAATATTGCACTAAAATTTTCTGCATCATGGAGTTTTCGCATAAATAGTCAACCCATCGGGATACCATTTTCATTTTGCTGAGATCTCCCTTATAATCTTAAGGATTTATCATTCAAATTATTTCCCCGTTTTGATTTTTATTTTTAAGTGTCGTACGGTTTTTAAAGAATACAGTAACCATGCAAGTATGCACGTGATTAATTCCCTTTCTGTCCCTTCCCTCTCGTTTCTTCTAAAAAAAGTGCTATTCCCGAAAATCCCGCGATCGAAATTCCTGTCTCGCCGCTGGGTCCCTGCCCTCCCTCACACCACCGCCTTCCCCGCCACCACTCTGGAGTGAGCCGACGACCTGAGGAAAAAGTGACATATGCTAAGCAGGAGCGAGGCCCGACAAAGACAAAAGGGGTGCGGGGCGAACTGGCGGCGGTGGCGGTGGAGATTGGCGGAGAGTGATGCCTGCCACTCATCATCCCCGACGGGCACCAAGTGAGGAGGGAACTGGCCATTATTATCAGCGCCATGGATTTCCGTGATACCAAGAGGCAGGCGAAGTTTCGGGTTCGGGGAAGAAGGAAGGTAGGGAGGGAACTGGAGAGATGGAAAATGGGAAAGATTTCCCCCGGCGGTACAAAAAGACTACGCGCGTACCCACAATCTTATACAGTATGGGAACGAACACTCGGGATGCGATGGGATATTGGATTTGGAAACGGGACGAAGTTTTTGGAAAGAAAGAAAAAAAATCAGGATAGCGAAGGAAGCAGTTCACTGGTTATTCGTTTCTTTTCATCTGCTTTTAATCTGCTTCGTAAAGATGGGCTAGAGCGGAGGGGGTCTTACTGACAAGGTACAAGATGTGATGATTGGAAAGGGGGAGGAATTCAACCAGGGGAGGGGAATAGACATAAGAGGGAGAGAGAAAAAAGCAGCGCATTTGAAGCGAGCGGGGATGTTTATGCATCCTTCAACACAATTTCAATGGATTTGTTTGTCTTTGAGCAGCACACACCCTCAAACGAGGAGGCGCACACGCGCATTCGGGAGGCATGGGGTGACGGCGAGTGTCATACTACTTGAATGAAAAAGAAGGAAATCCAAAATAAGAGTGCTCGGAGGAAGGGAGATGAATGGGAGAGACTAGGGTGATGTCGTCCCAACCGACGCGGTCCTTCCGACGGATTGAGGGGTTGACTGAATGCATGCTTTGGTTCGGCTACCATGGACAGGAAAACCGGCTGTGCGGATTAAATCTAACAAACACCTTGAAAGAAAGAGCTAGAAAAAACCAGGGGGATAATTCTATTTGTGACCCCTAAATAATTGAAATGGGATGAAAAGCTCTCACCCTCAAAACATAATAAGTGCATGGTCAATATAACATAAATACCATCGCTGTACTTACTGAGCCAGTTGGCGGTGTTTTTAATTGAACGATATTTCGTCTCAACAGTAACGATAGGACTGAAGAAATTGTATTCCTTTGACTCAAAAGTGTGTACATCACATGATTCCATCACTAGCTAAACATTATATTAAAGATTTCTGACTTCGGTCAATCGGTTTTATAAAAAAAATGGAAATATAACAAGATTTGATGTGTTCAAACTACGGAATAAATTATGAAAATATTATAATGAAACAAAAATATAGAAAACACGGTTTCCTTACTACATTGGTTGAATTATAATTTATTGAAATTCTGGTCGCTAAAAGGAAATATATCACCGTAAATTTAAAGAACCTTTAGAGTCAATTTTTAGAAGCATCGAGCGTGTGATAAAGAGGAATGATTGACCTTTAAATCGATGATTTTAATTAAAAAATATTCTATACTGTAAAATTGTGCAGTGATGAGGAAATATTCTGTGAGTATCAGAAAATAAATAATACACACCAAACGGGAAATCGGTACGTATCAACAAATTATAGCAATTTATAGCCGATGAAATACTCTACTCAAAACCGAAACTCAAAAGAAATATTCCTCGCGGAATTAAATTCCAGCTAATGGCAAAAGAGGAAACTAACTACCATGAAGAAAATGAATTCCCCCGAAACATCGACTGCGGAATCGATAATTTCACGAGTTTCTCTGAAGTCAAATCTAACCCCCCTTACTCACATTTTCCATAATTCGATACTTCGAGCCTGTCGCAATACCCTCAACCAACACTGAACCCAAGATTTTTCAACCACCGATGAGGCTGCGGATCGAAAGGGTACCTCAAAATCACACATATACACACAAACACACACACAAAAGAGATAGCCGATGAGGAAACAGGTAACTCCTGACAAGGGAAGAGAGTGCAAGGCCTTGACAGAAGGCTTTCAGGAAATTCCCTTTGGAAAGTCAAATATTGGCCATAAGGTGGCGCCTGTGTGTCTGGGGGCGGGGCGCTAAGGGAGTTTTTATAGGGGATGAGGGTTGGAGAGGGTAAGAAAGGGAAAGCTGGGAAGGAGTGGGAGAAGGGAAGTAGGGAGAGGGAAGGTGAGTCGGGGAATGGGGATTGGAGAGGCGGAGCTGCGGGTTGGAGAACTTGAAGGGGGCTGGGAGGATTGGGATGAAAGAGATATGAAAGGCGGCGGTGGAGGGAGGGATTGGGAAGGTGTGGGGAGGGCGGAGGGTGAGGGAGGGAAGGTGGGGTTGGACTCAAGGAAGGCAAAGAGGGGGGTGGGAAGAAAAAAACAGGGAGGAGGTCGCTGGGGATTTTGGAGGGGGTAAGGTGGCGTGAGGAAGGGCAAGGATGGAGAGAGAGAAAGCGAGAGAGTTGAAAGAGCACAAGGGAGCAACTACACGCGGCTGGCACGCACGTGTATCGATCAGGGAGAAGGGGGGTAAAGTGAGGAAAGAAGTGGCTGTGACGTGAGAGGGGAACGGGAAAGAGGCAGGCAGAGAGGGGGTGGGAAGGACGCGTGAGGCAAGTGAAGGGTTTTTTCGGGAGAGCAGGGCATGTGCGTGAAGGGAGGAAAAAGGTTGCCTCCGTTCGGGTGGAGTGAGTTGGAGCAAAGTGGTGGGGAATCGCAAAAGAGGATAAGGAAGAAAGGAGAGAAAATGAGAGTTCAAGAATTAGAGCCCATACTTCATTTTCACGAAGTAAGCCGTAGGATTTCTTTTAATTTATTCTTTTTCCCTAACAAATACGATATTTCACGCGCCACTTTCAATTTTTATCAAGTTAAACATGACCACAAAATATTCACCACCAAGTCGGACTTGCAACCAAATCTCACCCGTTCAGACAATGGTTAGGTATTCTCTCAAATCATAAGTCATTATGTAAGATGAAATGAAAACGGTAATGCAATATTACACTGGAATTTTTATAATTACTTTTTTCATAATTTACAATGTAGTCAGTTTTACAAAAAACGAAACTTGAGATTCGTTAAAATAAATGTACATTAATTTACGAAGTTATCACTGTTGACCATCATGAAGCTGCCTAAAAAAGTCCCTATGATTTGTAAGCAATTTCCAATTGAAATGGCAGCACAAATAGAATTCATGATTACTTTTCAAACTTAAAAAAAATTTAGATGAAAAATAAGCAAAATTGATTCAAAGAAAGAAGGAAATAGATGCACTTTTTAATATTGAAGAGTTCCCGAGGTGCTTGCGGTGAAAGCGAATGCCAACTCTGGAAATAGGAAGTATCTGTAAATGGGCTGTTGCATATAGACACGACTTATTGCCGAATAGGCATATGTGACGTTTATTAGTTAATGAATCTCGGTGAATTTTATTCGTGAAGTAACTACATGATTCAATATTGGATGAACGGTGCAATTATAATAGATTTACTATTCTCACAATTATGTAAAACTTACACATTACAAATGTTACCTTACCGCATATAAGGGTCTACAGGGTGTCCACATCTTCTTATGAGTAGCTGTTCTTTCGGATTGTAGTTAGCTAAAATCATCATTTTAGTACGTATACAAAAACACAAGGAAGAGCATTAAATTGCTCAACCCAGTTTGACAAGGAAGAACTCAATATAACATTAGCTGCTGAATCGTAAGTAACAGGAACGGTTATGCAGCGAGAAGTAAACAACTAGGGGATTGGGGAAGGAAGCCGATGGAAAGGGATAGAGATATCTATGCGCTAAAGGACGGGGCGAGAGGCATTGATTAAGGGTGGAGAAGCAGACAGGAGCAGAAGGTCGACCAAAGGTTTTATGGGCTCTGCTTTAGTCGGAGCTACCAATTGGTCGCAAATTGGGAGAAAAAGATCAGGAGTGAAGGTACGAGTCGAGGAGATGGAGATACAACGAGAGTGGACGTGCGAAGGGCAGCGAATCTCGATGAGGACCCGAGACACAGCGACGACTCAGAATTCGGACTTGAGACAGGCCCAAGGGGGGTGGAGGGCATGTGGACGGAAGGATAAGGTGAGAGCGAAGAGTCGATGTGGAAGGCTACGAGCACGAAATTCGGTTGAGAGACAGGAGAAAGAGAGCAAGGATGTATAGGTCTCAAGAGCAACGTAAAATGGAAGGAAGGCTGTAATACATTGGATACACAAATTATATATACACACACCTGTGAGTGTGTATATACATATACACATATGTATATATGTATGTGTTTCTATGTTTTTTAAAACATATATATATATATATATATATATATAATATATATACGTTATAAGTGTTTTTGGACC
>CM073769.1:38422470-38703008 GCA_037158775.1 Hetaerina titia | reverse complement strand
TATATATACACGATATGTATGTATATATGCGCATGCATGTGTGTGTGTTTTTGTACGCGTGTGTGTATGCATACACACACTCATGAATAGAGAGGAAAAGGAATTTGAAGCGGGACGGTTGTCCAGTTGCCATCGACGATCACTACTACTACCGCTGCTCCTAACGTTACGCCGCACAAAGCATTCCCGCCATCACATATCGACCGCCTGTGGGAGGGTGGGCGGGAGGGGGGCCGGGAGAGGTCAGTGGGGAGATTGGGGTTGTGTGAGTGAGAGAGAGGAAATTTTGTCAGCGTTCCGCTCGCCTTTTTCCCTACGACGCCCTCCTATCTAGACCCCCACCCTCAGACTCATTCCTCCCCACGACCCCTTCACCCTTTCATTCCATTCCGCTCGTTTTTCGGTTCGTCCGGTCGGATTTTAGAATTCGTGAACCGTTCCTGTGTGACAGTCGAACCCGATGCCGGAACAATAAGGGTCACGACTTCTGAGTGCAGCCATACGTGCTCGAACATGCATGCACACGTGCGGCGCTTGTGTGAGGAAGAGGACGGGATGAAACCAGACAGGGACATTAAACCTCATTGAATTTTTTTCATTTAAGCCGTGGCCTCGCTAATGAAGCAGTAAAAGGTTGCAAAGGTCACACAATGGAACCATGGAAAGGTTTGAGGGAGAGATACATCAAATATTCGGCACAATTGTTAGAAGTGAGTGAGCAGAGAATGTCTGTAAGAGTATGTATAGCGATGTCTGTGACATTAACGCGTCAAGTTTCAGATACGGATAATTACAGCAATATAGGGAAGGTATGGAGATCACCACGACGAGTGACGACAGAGCATTTACTTTTAATGAATATTAGGGTCTTCATTAAGGATAAGTTGTCTATACTGACAGCACGACTCCCATGCTTACAATTAAAACGATTATCCGTGATATACTAAAAGAGGGCACAGGAGAGAGTGAGAACCATGTATGAGGCACAATAAAATACCATATATATCCGGAGGCGTCTAAAATAATATAATCGATTGGTGAGGGAAGAAATACTTCATCGTGGATGTTTAAATCTAAATATTTTTCCGGAAAAATAATTCTTACTAAAGCTATTTACGAAACTGGAATGATCAACTGAGCCTATTGTGCAATATAAATGTATATATTGATTACAACTTACACAGTGGATTTTCTAAAATTGTATCGGTGATTAGATAAAATTTATACTATGTTTTAAAGTTACCACATTAATACATTTGACAATTAGAAGTAGAGTATATCGACGGAACATTGGACATTTAAGAACACATGATTCAATGAAATTATATTGGAAAAGAATCATTTGCATGAAGACATGATATCACCATGAATAATGAAGTAGCACACGAGGGTGAAATAGATCAGATCACATGCACCCATTTATTATCAGTAATTTATATCATGACTTATCCAAATATATTGTTATTATTTATTACCATTATGTGTAAAAAAACAGTATCGCTAAATATCGAACATATTTGAGGCACATAACATTACAGCATAGGAGTACATGAAATATTTCGAACAGCCTGGTTTGAACCCGAAGTTTTAGGTTACTTAGTATATACACACAGATGTTGGAAAGTTAAGATCAATGGCATATTATTTGAGTCTTCTACTTCAAATACATTAACTTTAAGATGAATGAATACCATTTCCAGAAAACAATTTCAGAAACCTCTACGGATTTACGTTAAAGCTAAAACTGTAGCACGTATATGAGTTTCACGAGACTTGTTATCGCACTTCCTAGCTGACATTTTTCATTATAAACCGAGAATTACTATACCATAGGTAAGAGGGATAAAAAAATTACCCCTCGATTAGTTTTCCTCTCTCTTTTCTGCTCGAAATAAGACATTTTTAAAAGTAGAATCCGACTTTTTCAATCAAATCTAGATGGTAGAAAAGTCTGACTCATTCATTTTTTTTACGGCAAAATATAGCACAAGACTAAGAAGTAAAGACTCAAGAAGAATACAAATAAGTCAACGGAATAAGAGAGGAATGACTATTGCTGATAATGAGGTGCTATAAAACTGCAGAAACGATAAGGGTAAATAAACCACTTGAACATTGAGTCAGGTTAAGCACTTCAGATCAAGTTGATACTGCTCTAGATCACATTCAAGTACTATAGTAAATTAATATTTCACATTTAAAGTGTATCTATCTCATAGTTGCCTATTTTTATACCACGGTGCCTTCAGACATACGCTATCCTCGTATAGCCAAGACTTCCCTAGAAATATATCATAAAAGAGGTGCAAATAACATCTTATTGAGACTCAAATTTATAATGTTTGATAATGTAATGACTGGTGTTAATTACCACTGATTTATCAATGAAAAGTTCAACATCAAACGAAACTTTTCCGAAAATATTTCACAAATAGGAAGAATAATACCACAGATGAGACGTATTAATGCTAAAAGCCAGTTCGATGAACTCAATATGTATGGAAAACACTGAACATGAATGATATATTCGCCCGAAAGGAAATGAAGCGTTTACATTTATAGCTTTTTTCCCAAGTGTTCAAATGTACAATAAACCTGGCTTATCTCAATTACTAGTAAATGGGGCCAAATTCGAGTACATTATATCATCAAGTTCACTTTTTTCAAAAAGTGAATGCTTGCAGACAGATTAAAGTAAATTCAATACGAAGAGTTTTGATGCTTGCTTAATGATAAATAAAAAAACCATAAACACAGTAATGAACCCAAATGTCGGTTTAGTAGGTGATGATAGAGCTCACCCATGTACCAAGCCCGACGGCGTGTGAATAACCACACATCAGGGTAGGGGGGCCAGTTCCATTCCCTGTGCCGGTTATGGTTTCCCAGGAAGATCTGGTACCCGAAAAATCAACTAGCTTGGGTGGAGCTGCAGGTGCCCAGAGTGCCTTAATGATACATATTATGGGAAACCCCCTTCTTCTCAAGCTAATCCCTATTGTCTATCGATTTATACGTAAATTTTAATTAACATCATGTTGCACGTACATTCTTTTAGCAGTTGAAATTACTACTTCAAGTAAGGACATATGCAATTGTGAGCTCCAGGAAAATGAACTCTAGCAAAGACTTTCCAGACTATTTTCCACCAGTTTTGGTTCAGTTTGGCTTGGTGGCTTCTATTATACTAGAAAAGTGGTAATAATAGTATTTATTATTCAATTAGGCCAAATATATAAGGGGGTATCGTAAAGTTTTAACTATTTCTAAGAAATAGCCGACATGTCTGGATAAAATTTACTCCGCCTATTAATAGATCCTTATTTACATAATGTTGTAAATTACAAACACTAATGATGTTTTGTTTCAGAAAGCCGTAGATTGAAATAACTCCCAGTACGAAAAAGATACAGGATCGCTGTGTAATTAAGTTACTTCATTTGAATGGTTGCTCGGCATATCTACTGGGACGAAAAGATGGCTGTTTATGGAAATGATAACCCTTCATAAGACACAGTTAAGAGAGATGAAATGAATTTTCAATCTGGCCATATATCCTTCACAGACGATCCAGGAAGTGGAAAATTATCGCTAAGGAACAATGCTGCCACAGTGAAGATAGTGGATGATTTTATTCTATTAGACCATAGAGAAGCCATCCAAACGATCATAAATGAGATAGATCTTAGACACCACAGTGTGTGCAAAATTGTTCATTAAGATAAACAAATGACAGAGATGTCAGCACCCTAGGTTCTAAGATTATCGACTCCTTTTCAGAAGCTAACACGTACTGACTTGTCATAAGAGATGTTGAATCTTTCGGAGCAAGACGAATAGAATATTTTTGGTTTGGCTGGTTGGATCGGAGAACGGTAAAAATAAATTTGCAAAAACTAAAAGAATTAAAAGAAAGGAGATTCAGTCAATAATAGGAAAAAATGGGAGAAATATTCATAGAGTAGCAGCATAATATGAGATGAAATTCTCGGAATGAGACTGAATGAGACTTAATGAGACTTAATTCTCCGAATTTTCATTCTGGATTAGAAGCATTATCAAAATACTGGTAATTAAAATTCAGTTATGAAACTCTTGGAACAATCCAAGTCAAGCACAAAGGTCGTAGATGAGATCGCTGCACAATGAATGAATCACCTCGACTAATTTAGGACCTCAGTGGAGGAAGGAAAAATTGAAATTTCTTGCACATCCTTCCTACAGTAATATTATTCGAAACTAATTTTTTTCCCTTCTTCTCATTATTCTTCTCCCTTAAAAGACTGCTTTTTGTCCAAAATAAATTTCCTTTAATTTTTTTTATTCAAAGCGCGAAGGTGGTTATTTTATATTTCCTCATTTGAACCTAGAAATAATAGCAGGATATTGGTACTGGATTCTAAATACCCCATAAATTTACTAGGAGTCAACTCTTTTATTAAAGTATTGCTGAATATGAGTATTTAATAATTATTCAAATGAGATATCATGGTTGCAAGTATAGAATTAAGAGAGGCAATGAATACGCAATTTGATTAAACAAATAATTGGAACTCACGTTTATACTTGGTCACAACAATTTTAATTTATGCCCCCTATCTTCCTGAATGTTTATCTAGAAGGAAATGCCGCATCAGGAGCAAAATCCGGTAGCACAATCCATTTAATAATTCCGGAGGTAAAAGCTGACTTTTAGAAGTAACCACGGCATCCTAGAAGAGCAGTTGTTGTTTCCATTTATTTCACGACCCATATTGGCCGTCGTGGCTTGCCGCTGGGTGCAAAGTACGCTCAAGGCACGTACGCTTCTCTCCACGACTAGTGCCCAATCGTGCATTTGGCACACCGTCATTTGCACATGCAAGCAGTAAATGGTATTGAGAGCGTATGCCTTCATTGCTTTCATTATGAATACTTTAAGCAGTTCTTCGGACGTTCTCCCTGCAGGAAAAACTCTCGTGGAAATCGGAAATATTTAGTCCCGGTGGCTGAAGGTAGCAAATAGAGATACCCCCATCTTTATCTCTACGAGTAAGCGTACGTACCACTGTAATTCTGTCGCTCTATACGTGACCTCTTACCCTGGCCTTTGCTTGGTTGCTCAGGCTGCTCAAAAATATTCAGAGAAAATGAATATAACGGAGGTGAACCACACGAACATCATTTCGGATGGATAAAGTCAATATTACGCATGTGCAATAAATTCGCAAGGTAATTAAAAAATATACCACTAGAAATGTGAGCAATATTTTTAAATGATCGACAGAAGTCTCACATGAAATAAAAAATGTAACGTATCTTAAACATTAATCCTCGAATATACTTAACAGCTATCTAAAATCCTACATTGGATTATATAAAGCGAAAATAGTCCCATTATATATTCAATATCATTATTTGGTGATCTACCGTGTAAGAGAGGTTTTAATGAACACACAACACCATCACATGGATTGCTAAGCCCCGTCTAACTCGAGAGAAACTGACATCCCATAATATTGTAAACCTTTCTTAAATATCGCATATATATTTCAGCTAATTTATTTTGTCCATCCTTTTCATCACTCCGACCTCCGCTGCCTAACGTTCTTTCCTATTTCACAGTTTTCAGGTTCCCTTCGCCAATCAAAATGCTCCGCATTTTTATATCCTACCTTCTTTGGATTTATCTCAAAAACTCGTCCTTCTCTCCCACCATGCCTAGTATTCGTATGGTTTAATTTTCGTCCATTTGCCCTATTACGTCACCACATCCAAATTTGATTGCAATTCAAGACTATCATCATTCTTTAACGAAAATGCTTCAACGCCGTACAAAACCACGCTCAAAATATAATTTTTCACCAGTCTTACCTTAGCATCCGTACTCAAAGCCCCTGTCGTCAATTTCCTTCTCCTTGTGAAAGTATCTTTGCCAAACAGTTTTATCTTTCTAATTTCCTCCTAAGTTAGCTACATACATTTAACTCCTCTCATCTTCTTACTGATAATCCTAAGTACCACCTTAGTTGCATACGAAAACATATAATTTTTTATCACCCTCACATAAGACTGTCTAATGTTTCTCAAGGAACTCAACCGTCAAATTTTCCTAAACCTTTAATTTGATCCGTTGGGATGTTAACCAACCAAATAGCCTCATTTTATTTCAATTCACTATATACTATTTCAATTCAACTATCAAGAATACTTGGATCAAAGTAATCGTATCTACTATTACTACACTTCTTCCATGACTAAGCCTTCTGGTGTAATATTATTACTACACAGGTTCCATAGGTGCTCTTTCCATTCTTTCAATAATCCCTGATTCAATTATTAATATTTTTGCCAAATAATTGATGTTACCGGATCTTACTTCGTGATATCGCTTTCACTTTTCTGAACAGGCTTTCCATTCTTTGCATCATTTATAAACTCTCCATGTCCTACAATTCAGTCTTCCACCACTGTTCTTTCACTCTCTTAGTTTCTCGCTTCAGTTCATTATCTATCTATTTGAACTTTTTGCTCCTTTATTAAGAGTTAAGTTCTTCCATTTACTTCTCTCATTTATAATCCTAATCATATTGTCTGTGATTACTGTTTTCTTTAATAATTAAATGTTCCTATAGTTTGATTTGTGGCTTCCGATAATCCTTATTTGATACTTTCTCGTATATCATTTTTAGTACCCGCGTCTCTGTCCTCACACATTATTTTTTCTATCGCAGCCTTTTCGTTCCAGGAAATGCTTCTACATTTAATTTCCCCAATCTTCTCAACGGTTTTATCTTTTAAATCAGAGATTACAATGCATTTCACTAAATTATGATCTGAATCTGGATCCACTCCCGGAAAACTGTGGGAATTAATCACCCGGTCCCTCAATCTGTTTAACTATAGTTATGACTAAATGATATCTCCCTGAAATCCAGGGAATTTTCCATGTGTACCTACGCCTTTTGTGGTGTCTAAACCACGTGTTGATAATGATTACTTTCTCTCCGCGGTCATTCCTTGATCATAACCTGGAGTTCCCCATCTCACCACAACCTCACCAACTGTCGCGTTCCAATATCCCATCACTATCAAATGTTTCCCTCCTGAAACACCCGCAATTATGTTTTCTAACGGATCCTATACACTGTCGACATTTTCCTCTCTATGACTGCTTCAGCATTTACTTCTACGCTGGATATGTCTCCCTCTCCAGTGGATTACTTTAAGGCTCTGGCTACAGAAATTACCGATATCCTTTTATCTCACCTAGTGGCTCTAAAATATCTGTTATTCCTCTGGCACTTGTCACAGTGGACCGAGTGTCATAGTGGCCAGAATTCATTCTCATATTTTATCCATACTGTATTCATGGGGTGTCATACATGCAAATGAAAAACAATGCATACCAGGGACACCCCAATTTAAGGTGAAAACTTGTTTGTTTTATATGTATTCTTTTCTTTATTGGAAAATCCTGTATAATTAAAATCTAAATTATAATTC
Source organism: Hetaerina titia (assembly GCA_037158775.1). Taxonomy (NCBI): domain Eukaryota; kingdom Metazoa; phylum Arthropoda; class Insecta; order Odonata; family Calopterygidae; genus Hetaerina; species Hetaerina titia. The sequence goes on along the minus strand of CM073769.1, from coordinate 38,695,523 downwards.
TTTATTTTATAAATTTTGATTTCCCATTGAACGAATGGCAGAGGGTCTTGGATCCTGCTTCCGGTATTAACCCGGTAGGTATCAAAGTAGAACCTATGAGGAAAATATGGTATGCAGTAAGTCCAAAGAAGATATTTGTTTAGTTTACATTGTATTCTTGGAGTTTAGGTAGGACCTCGTCTGCACCAATCAAAACAAACAATCTAGTCCTTTACTGTTTAAATTAAATAGATCACCTACCTATGATTGGTGCAATCTGTCATGTTGATTAATAGAATCAAATATTAAATACAGATTCCCTTTTCCTGAAAAAACCAAAAAAAATCGTCACTTGTCCCGTTTCCATCGCGGCTTGAAGAATCCTGCACATACAATCGGCCAGAGTTCCCTAGATTCTACACGAACTCCATGACATTCGTATCGTCGCCTTGCGTGCTTGGGCACTCTTAACGGAAGTCTATTAAATATGAGTGACGTAAGTATCCCATTCGGTAAACGCGACCGATGGCCGTTTTACTTTCACCAATTCCTCATGAATCGGCCGAATGCGCCACATTCAAATGAGACGCTCGGCCGAAACCAAGAGCAATCGATCGCACACACCAGTTTATGTAGTACTAGACCCTCCCTTACACTCGCCAAACTGGCCTCTCGATCACTACCCCCTCTTTCTTCTCATGCTTGGTTGGGCAGGAATTCAATGCGCAGTGAACCGCTATTACACCCATGTTTTCCAAGATGATGAATACTCAACGAATTCTTTCCAATCTTGATCACATACTCTGATACATAGCGAACATAAGAGTCAGGTATTATTTATTCCTACCACAGCTGCTACCGCCTTGAATCCAAGAAACTTCAAGAATTCCAGCAGAAAAAAAACACCTGGATTGAGAGTCGAACTAAAGATCTTAGATTTACCGGAGAAATATATATGTTTTCACCGTTCAGCAATTTTCGTCCATTTGCGTGTGTTTGAGTGTATAAATGTGTATGTATATGATGTGTGTGTATTTATATATGCATATATATATATATATATATATATATATATATATATATATATATATATATATATATATATATCTGTATGTGTATGTACACACACATGATGCATAATATCTAGATGGAACAATGGAACATAAAAATATTCATAAAAACACGGAAAAAGACACTCGTATTTCAGAGAGTTTAAGCGTCTGGCCTTCCTCAGGTCAGTCTGAATCTACGGCGGAATGGCCCGTTCCCACCGTAGAAATAGTTTCAGCGGGCAAAATGCTATTCAATCAGATTCCAATTTTCAAAAAAATAAAGGTTCCTATAAAGTTTTAGATGCATTATGGTGGGTAATAAAAAAACAAATGGTACTGTTTATTTCTCTTCTCCAAACTTGGCACCAATTAGGGGAACGATATTTTTCAAATGTACGTAGAGTAAATATGTGACACAAAACATTCCAACAAATTTTAACAGTAACACTGTTTATAAATTTACAAAATTCATGTAAAATATATTTGAAAATATACAATATGGTTTATTTTTAAGGAGATGATACTCACCATTTTAAGTTATATGAAATATTATTTAGATTTACCATGGCTTTATAGGTAATATAGGTTATAAGGAAAGAAACCCTGGAACTTTGCTATTTTTATTGACTTAAACCCTACTTAAACGTAAAGTCAATAAATGCAATAGGCATTAAACATCGAATGCCACATAATCGTTTCAATAAAAGTTTGTGTCTACGATAAATCGATACGATTTACGAAAAAGGAGTATGACAAAACCTTTTTAAAACGAATACAATAATCTATCAAAAATTCAAAATCTTGAATCAGGATAAACAACCTCTATCATGTAAAAAGAGCATAAGAAAAAACAAACTCACCTAGTTCCAAAGCTCTGCAACCCTGATGAAATATCAGCGCCATTGTCACCACGGTGGCCAAGACCGGAAGCAAGGGGCGAGTATCCCAAGCGGCCATATTTTTCTATTAAAGAGCTTCAACGGCAGAGGGCATAACCAACCACACACACGACACAGCACACACGAGGGAACGAGAATAGACTCTCACGTGTCACTCTACGTATTTAGGCAATTCAATGCCCAGATTCAATTCCTCAAACAAATTCGACAAATGTATTTCAGCCTAAACACAAAAAAATTCAAAATTTGGGGACACCATATAAAATTCACAAACACACACACAAAAGAACACACGATGAACTGGCATTTTAAACTTAGAACGAAGAATTAACTGGTCAATCTTGCTTTTTCTTGATTTCCATACGGTAAAACTTGGAATTAGTATTTCAACATGTAGGTATAACCAGTTTCGATTATTACCGCCAAGATTCATGGGCCGGTACCTGCTACAAGGTAATTAACGTCCGATTTAACGAAAATGGAACAGGTGCAAATAAATACACCCTAACCTTCCCCATCCCTGCCTTCGACGTGTAGCGGTTCGTTCATTTCTGAATTGATTTATTTACCCAATAAAAAAAAAGGAAGACAGCTTTGATCCAAGTGGCACGCTTTCATAAGTCAACTTCCCTAAGGGCAATTCTCCACAATTTCAAAGCGTTAAGTGACCATATGCCACCAAGTTCAGTAATCACCAACTAAACTCAAATCATTAGCAAGACGTTTCAGATCTGACAACGACTCCCGAGAGATAACTCCCGTGCTGCTGATTTCTGAGACTTCGGAATATTCAGGAAGAAATCTGGCTGTTCAGAGTAATGGCACCAATGCTATGCTTCGTACGCGAGGAACGAGGCAATGGGGGAATTGAAATAATTACTGTGTAACTGCGAGCGCACTGTCGACAACAATGGAGCTCGCACGGGTTCGCGATTGGAGGAGCACAGAATCCTACGGCCGGAGCTAAGTACCCTCAGTTACCGTGTAGGAGGAGTTGCCGACCCAAATGGCGGAGAGAATGGTTGAGGGACAAGGGACGTGGAGAGAGTGGAGTAGGAAGGGGAGCGGGGGGAGAAGATGGAGACGAGAAGAGGGAGAGGTGAGGGAGGCACATAAACTCTGAAGCATTCCTAGCACCACATTATTGGGCCCTGGAGCTGTGTCACGATGGCGTGGTGCTCATCCGCGCAGCGTCGTCGCTTCACGCACCGCCCGAACGACAGAGCCAGCCACCAATTGCGATCGCCTCGGGACGATTTGTGTCACGTGGACAGTTTGCAATGACGTCAACGCGAACGGCTCCCTCTCCCTCGTAGTATGCCTGGCCGATGGTTGAAAATCCTCGCCACAAATGTGTCCTCTGTTTGAATTTTTTCCCAGCGGAGAGGATGGATGATAACGGATCCGGCTGTACCTGAGAATGGGGAAAAGAAATAATAGGACATGGTTATTGAATGAGAAGTGAAAGACATAAATTTCAAATTGTGGCAAGAAGTTCCCGAACAGCATGAACATTTTCCGAATACATGACTAGATGCTAATATGACATACAACAGAATAAATATCAAAACATACAATAGACAATATTCCAACGATTAAAGGAAGGTTTTTGGCAAAAAAGGTTTTAAAGGTGGAAGGCTCGCAACGCTTATGACTCTACGCAGCACGATAATTTTCTGCCGTTTGTCCGACGTCATTTCCTCCTTCTTCGATTCCCGGTATAGCGTCTGAGTTCAAGCTTTACGTGTTAAACGCCGATTATCTTCCCATAAGTTGATATTTTTTATCCCCCTTCAAGTATTAAAACTAAGAAGAAATATTGCAGTTTATCCACATAAGAAAATATCATTTTTATAGGCAGTCCAAAGTTTACATAAGTAATGAAATCCTTCCAAACATAGCATAGAATTCTTGATTTCTTAATAAAATCTCCTCATATTAATATATTACTCCCTATTTCATTCTCCTTAACAGTTAATACGAGCTCGGTTCTTATTTTCTATCCCTCCCCAAAATGCCCCATCTCCTTCCTTTCTTCCCCATTTTGCCAATTTAGCCATCCATTTAAAACAAGTAATTCATGGTCACTTAATTAAAATAGACACACTTTTTCTACTTAAAACCATCACTATCGTTTTCCTAAGATGTATCATACTCTAATTAATTTAGCATTTCTATTTAAAGTGATCGAGGGGGGCTCGAAACCTTCAACTGAAGAGCTAATTTATTTCCTTTAAACCCAGGTATTTTGGTTTCTAATAATTTAGCTTTAGCCCATATATCCTACAATGATACTTTAATTCGTTCATCAAAATCCACAAATAATTGACTGATTACCTAAAGCATTAAATAACATTGGCAAGCCTATCTGATTCCGTCCGTGTCCATTCCTACCTCCGGCTCTTCTGATTTTGGGTAAGTGGTAAATCAAAGCCCAGCAATCTTATGCTTCAATCACCTTCCTATCACTGCCCATTGTGATTCTCCATACACTCTGTTATTCTTGGATCAACTCCGTCCGCACCACATCGAAGAAAACCTCATCAAATTTCCGGAAATAAATAGATACATTGATTATGTACAATAAAAATAATTCTGTACACGTGCAAAATAACAAACGCTCTAATAAACAGCTACACTGATAACACACTATGAAAAGGTAAACCAATTTTCATCTAACTTGCATTCCACATCAAATCCTTGTTTGAACTTGATGAAGAACGATAACCATTGGACAAACTCTTAAATATTTGGCACCATTATAAAAGTATTTTTAAATATAAACACTATAGGCTCTTCAGAATAATACAAAACCGTTAGAGAGCTAGTAATTATCTATCAAAGAGGTAATAAAACAATTAGTAAGCTCTCAAACTATAATTATTATAATATTAACTGTATTAGGTTTGGGTGAAATAGTGCTTCAGAAGATTTACTTTCGGATTAGTTTCACGAAAGTGGTAAATTAGTGGCATTTAACATAAAAAATATTTTTTTTATATTACCTACCCTGTTAGTACTCCCACTCCACTGAAACTTATTTGTTATACATACAGCAAGTGGTTGATGTACGAGTATATCGAATGAATTATTGAACTAGATACGTTTTTCGCGGTCAACGAACCAGTAACTGATTTTTTTCTAGACAGTGCGCGGAACAAAGTACCTTCCTAACGAGCTCTTCGGAATCTGGTTAGCAAAAGGTCGTTGATACAGCCAGTAGAGCGGAAAATTTCACAAGAATGGAGAACCAAGTCAGTGACGACGACATCTGGGGAAAACATATCCCAGGATACAATAACGTAGCGAAAAATCTTTAATAACTGTATGGTAAAATTTTGCCCTTATACCTGGAAGATTAATTCAAAATTGGGTCGTAAATCGAAATACGAATATCAGTCATAACCATTTCGCTGTAAACCGGGAAACTAAAGCAGCTTTAGGAAAAGCGCACCCCAATTTAGAAATTCGGCGCGATCAGTATGCAAATGAGGTGTAAAAACTTTATAATGGCCTCCACCACCCATGGAAATGGTTCAATCGGGAGCGTAAGGGTGGTTGTAAAGATGGAACGGTTCTCTTCCAGGCTCATATCATTCGCAACCCATTTTCGACCCACAGATATAATAATCGAGATGCGAAACGTCAGAATTTCCCAAAGTTATAGAGGGCCAGAGCTAGGAAGATTATGAATCCTCGTAAAGATAGAATAATTAAATTTTGTGATATATTCTGCGATTTTATATACCATTAACCTCACGACTATTACAGATGCCGTCCATTTTTACTTCCATTCCGTGTTTGAATTGAGAGACGATAGAAACTTTAGAAATAACAAATTTTTCCTTCTTCTCAAATATAAAATGAAAGAGATAGTACGACTCGAACACCTAAGAATTTTGAAATTGAATGTATCCCTCATATACCTACTTACATATGCCGAATGCTGTAGTCGATAAGAAGTAATTATAAATTTAAATTAAATCTGTTTAACATTATTGAATTTTAAAAAAATTAAAGAATTTAATTGAATGACAGTCTCTAGTTGACTCATTCCAAGTACTGCCTCATCTCTGGTAAAAATAATTAATGCAGTGTAATCGTCTACTCGCATAGCCAGAATCCCGCATAAGGATTCTTCAGTCGTTAGTTAAGTGCCCATTGAACATTTCTCTGAAAATATTTATTTCACTTTGAAGTTTGCTTCAATCGTTCCAAGATAAATTCGTACTGAAGCAAAAACTGCAGTCCGTTCGAGCACTAAAGCACTCTAAATAGCAATTGAAACATCTGAAAGAAGGAAGTTGTATCCTCTCTTCCGACATGCTCGTTGAAGCAGCCGAGGACCTTCCCTGAAACCTGAAAAACCCCTCCTCCTCCTAAGTGATTAAGATTCCTTTCCCGAAGCGGACCCTGGGAAGAAAGTAGAGGTGCATGCTGGGAGACGCGCTGCTCCGGTGATATCTCATTGACGTCATTAATTCTGAGGAATACCTATCCTCTCACAGAGAAGGCAGACAGTTTCGCAAGTAACTTTTTTTTCCATCCCAACCGAAAGTGGAAGTGAAGTGGAAGGATATGAGGACAAAACCAGAGCGAGGGATTCAAAGCAGGGGGGCACGGCTCCAAAGGGGGGAGGAGCGTGTCTCGTCGGCCCGTGCGGCGGCGGGGGATTGAGACGACGTCACGAGCGAGGGGAAGAGGGGGAGAGGCGGGCCTGGGAGGAAAGGGCGCGGGCGAAATGGGGGGTAGAGGGTCACGCGCTGCGTCGCGCACACAGGACGTGGAAATGAAAAGAAAAATAAATCGCGGCGGGAAAAAACGGGAAGAATTCAAGGGGTGTATGATGCGTTCGTGCCGGCAGAAGCAGAAGGGAGATGTGAGGGGGAGGGGGTTGGAGGAAGAGTTTCATAAGCGCCGCGAAGGACTGCTCTCTTCGGCGAGAGTGTGGGGGAGGCAAAAGATCGAGCATCGCCGGGGTATAGGGGGAAAAATTGCAGCGCGACAAACGAAGGGAAACCGAGGCGGGGAGGGAAGTGAAAGGGGGTAGGAAGACCCCCACCCCATCCGCCCCGAAGGCCTTTGAAGACGCTGAGTCTTGACGGGGAAGATCTGACGCTTGTTCCTTCCGCCTCTCCCCGGGGGCCCCTCGCTAAAATGAGACGAAGTGAGAGGTTTCTTCTTCGGGCGATGCCAGAAATTGGCGGCACTACGGACAATTATCCTGCTTCTCAAGTCATCAATGCCATGCATAAAGGAAGGTTTAAGAGCTTAACTCGAGTGAAAAATACCTTTAGGTCAAATTCTTGAAAAACATCATAGAATGTGAATTCCTTCGTTTGAGTGGGTACGGAATCAGGTGATGCCCTATGGGGATAACAGCAATTTAAAAAATAAGGCTCTACGGGTCAAATGAATTCAGTTATAGGGCATTCGATATAAAAATATTATAAAAATTGGAGGAATGATACCTGAAACAGAATTGATGTTATGCACTTTTTCCAACCTCAATACTACAGATTTAAACATGGCAAAGCAAGGGGAATTAGTGCCATAATTCAACGGTTGGTTATGACATTACGATAAGTTTTGCTATGTTATGCTCATTGGAATAGATAATAATAATCGAAACCAACTGGAATGTTCTGAAACTGTACATTTTTTATCAAATTCTCACATAATGCTTAAGGGTACCCAGTTAAGGGCTAAATAGTTTTCCAGGGTATGCCGTCATTTATTTTTACTTTAAATTTTCTTCAAGTGCTTAAGTACCTAATATAGAGAGATTATTTCATAGCATTCTTCCATTAAAGAAGTCTGGGCTTATCTGAAGACGTTGTGCAAGCATCATTCCCGGAGCGCTGCTATGGATGGGATCTACAAAAACTGTGAACCTTTGTATTCACACAATGACTATTTTACCATGCACTGAGAATCTGATGTCGGTCAAATTTCTAATTGGAAAGATTTTTAACTATCAAAAAACAGTTATTTATAATAGAAACGGTAAATTCAACAGGTTTTCTCTTTGAGTATTTAAATTTTCAAATGTAAGCTTAGGCATCACGAAGCTTTGTAAATATGTTAAGTAAGTAAACGAAGTAAATAACTCCATTTAATATTTATAGTAACGGTTTAAAGGTGTGTTTTCCAGTAGTTCTAAGGAAAGGAAATCAAAGATAATGAAGAGGAAGCTAAAATAAATGAAAACTACTAATTTGTTAACAAATGCTTAATAGAATAACGGTGAAACGGAGATAAAGCACTTCCTAGGAATTTGCAGAAAAAGTTTGTTCAAATTTATATGACTTCACGGAAAAATAAGAGGTAACAAAACCGTTGCAGCAACAGAGCCCGAGTGCTTTTAAATTTAAATCCTTTTTTCCGGAGATTTTTGTTACAAGGAAGATTTCGCTGAAATACAAATACTACGCCTCAGAAATTTCGTAGATTAAGGTGTTTTCTGACACGTAATGGAGCGTCGAATTGTTGAAATGCACGACAATTATATACCTAAGGGTATTTAAAAGGCATATTATTTGCAGAAAAAATACATTCGTAAAAGCAAGCGAGAAGATTAGGCTAGCGTAGCCATTTCTGTGCGTTTTTGTAAAAAAGGTATCTACTCACTGCTGCTCCCACTCCCTTGAAATAATCAATATTGTGAAATAAATTTCACCAGATTGGTATGTTACTCTATTTTTTGACGGCACTTTTAGTAGTCTTTCAGGACTTCGGTTTACGAAAACCAAGAATTTTTTAATTATTAGCTACCAATTGTGCATTGAACGCATATTTAAGAAAACCTGGGTACATACGAGAGATTATAGAAAATGTTCTAAAATCATGTTGATGCGTGTATTTCATTTAAATTTTGACGGCTGAATTATATTGCCAATGAACTCAAAGAAAACATGCCAAAAAGTTTCTTCCTAAAAGTTTTGGACTAATTTTTAACCGGATTACACTCACGTAGCCACTGGTAATCACTTCATTGACTTTTAAAATTCAGAAGGAATAATAAAATTTATGAAAACGCTGACTCGAATAGGAATTTTTTCGTCAAACGTCGGAATGCTTGCCATTTACGATTCTGTTTCGATAAAGCTGATCTCAGTTGATTGAAAAAAATCAATCCGACAGAAAAGCTCAAAAAAATAAATGTTTTTCTATTAAAAGTCTTTGATAAAGAGAGAACCGATGACATGATAAAGCAGATTTTTTCCATCATGTGTATGACCGACAGTCTGATTAAAATACATTATAGAACAGTCTCCCATTACCTTCAAAATGAGAAAATAAAAATGGAAAATTGCCACACGTGTTTTATATTAAAAAAAACATATAGCTGCTGGTTCAGAATCAACGAGTTTCAGAAGAATGTAAATTGGAAGGATTTTCCCTGAAAAGTGCCGGGGACTTGAGAATATGATGCATCTAATTTTATGAGTGGGTTTAATTTATGGGTATGTTGTATAATGCAGAAATAAATTATCAACGCAGAATAAAATTTCACTTATATATCCTGACCTCCCCATTACTCAAAACTTCTTAACGAAGCAGTCTAAATATTGCCAGAAGGTTGAAACTTTATTGGTGTGCCTAGTTAATGTCAATTAAAAATTCTGAGCTAATAGTGTGACGCACACAAGCAAAAACAAATAATAAAAAATAAGGAACTTATACAAAAAAGAAAGCCCAGCCGATGGAAAAGCATATTTAAAATTAATATAATGCAACCATTTCAGAGAGTAAAAATCAATGATTTTTACTCTCTGAAATGGTTGCATTATAATGCACACATAGCGGGTGACTCCGTTAAAGTTACTTTTACAGTTTCTTAAAATTAATATGTTCACCACATCGTTATATTACTTCAATCCAAGCGAAAAACTATTCACCGCATTTAACAATATAAGTTTTTATTACACTCAACTGCAAGGCATGATAAATGTGACAAGAGGAGAGATTGGAAAAAACAGAAATATTTTTAGAAATCCGTCCTAAGGAAATTACGATAAATATTTTGAAAAATTATTATTTTGGTCATGTCTCGAAGGAACCATTTTTAATTTAGTGATGGAAACTGCCAGTTTATTGCTGATGGATAACATAGTTTTTAACCAACCAGGTTTCTCTCAGGCTTTTAAATCTTTTAAATGATGCTTTTATCTATATCTGAGACGGTTAAAAAAGGTTAAAGATCGATTACTGAAAAGTGAAAAATCGTAAATAGCCCGAATCACAAACAGTTGAAAAAAATCTCACCTTTTTTCATCTAAAAATGACTGAGTTAAAGAACGTTTTTGTTCCTACACATACGAATTTTCCTCTGAATATAAGGTTACACGCTTTAAAAATAACAACAAAGGTTCAAAATATCGGAAAGTATTTTATTTTAAATCAATTTTCTATTTTTTGGCGATTGATTTGAAAGTACACAATTTTAGAAAAATATTTAATAATACATTAATGAATATGTCCACAATTTTTATTTTAACAGTGAATGTTCTCAAATTAAAAATTCTACTCTTGTAACCCAGCAGTTAATTCCATTTTTTTTTCAAAACATATTAGGGTTAACTTAGAAAATTTGCTTTAAGGCCGTAAGTGGCCAACTTAGTCTATTTACATACATTTTCTCCATTGTAAAGACAGCCTATGAAATATCAACGCTATTGCCTTTAAAACAACGCATTTTCCTCGGTTAAAAAAGATAATATTTTTAAATCCATCATTCGAACGTAAAGCTTCACTTGGACCACTCTGACGAGTGCGCTCCGAGGAAAGAGCTACTCCATTCCACTTTCCAGAACTTACTTCTCCGTTAAAAAATGGCATACTGCTTTTCGGCGGTCGGACGGACGGCGCGAGAAAGCTTTTCGATGTTGCCGGAAAAATGCAAGTGAGCCGTCAACTGTCCAAAAGCGATTCTGTCCCCAAAATGCAGGTGCACTGTCAGCGTTCATTTGAATAAGTCCACATCGACGAAAAGCTATCGACGTTACGCGTCCTAGTTTTCCATTACCGTATGAAGGCTGAAAAACCCCAGAATTGGACAGATATACCTACCTACAATACATGGCTCATCCGAAATTATCGCGAAATGAATTTAAAAATAATTTAGAAGTAGTAATAGAAGCGGTTAAAAACAAAGAAATATAAATTAGAATTTTTATATTAACTAAATAATTGCCCAAATGGTTAGAAATAATTCCCTGCGATACATAAAAATATAATTGTCTACCTATCCAATCGATTTATTTTTATCTATTGTAATTATATTAAATCAGGTACCGAAACTTTTGGTAGCATTACAAATTAGAATTGACATTTTCTGTAACGAAGGACAATATTTTCAAACCAATTACACGTGTTTATTCTAATAAATCAACTGGCGTCACATAAGAACATTTAATCATTTTGTTTGAAGTGATTTTTATTGCATATTTTTATACAATAATTGTGACTATTAAATTACAAAATGAAAATATTATTTTATACAATTTAGCATTGTCATCTCGTTTATCAAAGGCCATTTGCGAGTAATGACGTATAAAAGTTAATAAACTGAATTAATAACAATTATGCATCTGTCGCATCTAAATTATATCCCTGCAATCTTTAATATTTGCATTCCATTTTAAATTCGATCAAAATTATACAGCAATGCTGTTCTATGACTAGCCTACCCATTGCTAATCTAGGTATATACTAGTAGTAGATAACTAGTACCTAAACTTTACGACATGAGATAGCATGAGATATCGAAGAACGAATTTAGAAAATTATAACGCTGTCATAGCCGAAGAACTAATGACAGGAAGTCTTGCGTTAAAAACGTATTCCATGATAGATTATTAACGGAACGAATGGTAAATTAAATGTAGGTCAACATTTACCTAGAAAGTAAATAATAGGTTTTCCATTAAAAGTTTGATTACATAATTGATTTACCATAAAAATGTTATGAACTCTTCCAGATCACCTTAAAATAGGATTCATAATAAAATTGCTTTTTCACATGGTGCGGGCATCTACTGAAAATAAATCTCTAAAATGCTATCAAGTTACCTTATGAGATCGAAAAAGTAGAACGACAGATGGACCGTCACATGATCTTCATGGCTATTCAGCATATATTGAGGGAAACGAACTATGGGAATAGGGAATAAAATCCTGTTCCCTCAACATAGGTATTTTATTTCCCCCACTGCAATAAGGCTTCACGAAAAACGTCTCCGGCAGAGCAGGGTTAGCGGTGTGGATTTCTCTTTGAAACGGTGAGGGAACCACCACAAAAGAATTACATTTCCAAGAAAAAACACCACGTGAGTCATGCCGAAAAAATATTTTAAAAAACATCTGTCGCCCCTCCGTCTCTTCTCGAGGTTACGAGTTTGAGGTAGGTCACTAAATGAGACCAATATTTGACCACGAAATGGAAGCCGCAAGAATCTGCAAATTCCCTACGACTCTATTAGAAGTGACCGCAGAGAGGTCCGAAATTCCTGCCCGACTCAGTGAATTTCACCCCGGAGGCAGTAAAGTATAAAGGCAGCTGGGGATAAAGGGTCCACTGCGAATGCAGAGACAGTGTCCAGCCGCTCTGGCCGGACACACCCGAGGGAGCACATGGCACCCCTCGCAGCACACTCCCCAGCCACCCCCGTGGTTTCTTTTCATCCCAATCCCTCCATTCGGTGGTTGAATGCAACCGAATACACGATGAGATTGCGCATTGTAAATCATCCACTAACGCTTTCCGACCCGGTGAAATCGAGTCATTATTGCCTCAGTTTTTCATGCAGTGCAATGTGTATTTGCTTTATTCATTTGCTTTTGTATCGCTCTAAAATGGTGGGATCTCTCGGCTCACGTAATGTAGCCATTAGTATCCCATTGCTTCCCATAACCTTTGGGCTTGAAAAAACTAATCGACATATTTCTCTCGAGATTCCCATTGCCGCAGATAGAATGCATGGGTTATGAGAATTTCTAACGCACGAATAATTCACTGGCACCCTATTTTCTATAAGGGAAAGAAATTGGTTGTTAGGTGACGAATCTTGAAACGAAAAAAAATACGACCGATGAAACACGGCTCTCAGCAAATGGAGACCACTATATCTCTAAGCACAAAATTGTTCTCCTACTTCCTAAAAGCGTTTGCTGAGCTTACTTATACTCGAGATTTATTTCCAAAAGCACTTATCTAAACTGCATTCAAATGGTCCCTATTTCGACGAGAACCGATGATTACTTGGAATAGCTTCTGAAATTTAATACCATTTAATGTTCGTTCTGAACAGAAACAGACAAATAGTTATCCAATAAAAATTAAACGAAACCTTAAAAAAAATGTCAGAAATAAATTGGTAGGTAAACTTTTCCGAATCACAAACCAAGCTTCATCCTGAAGATGCATAAATTACCATTAAATTTCAAATTAGTTGCTACACTGTAACCATAGACACAGAAATGCACATTGAAACAGAATTGGAAGCTGTTGTACTGGAATAAATGAGACAGGACATTAAAAAAAAAAGTCTTTCCACATTTAGGACAACCTAATACCAATTAGGTGGTATGGAAAACTGAATCATGGTAAAGTACATTTCAAAATTATGCCTGCTTCTTAAGTGAATATCTTAGGTGGACAAACTGATGTCCATATATTACGAATTAATATGCCTTGTTTGGTAATAAATATGTTAGGTATTTGGTACATACCTATTACCATCTGCCAATCCGTAGGAATGAGCTAAAATAAGTTTTATTATTTTTATATACTTTCTCAAGGAGGAGGGAGTTGATGACGGGGACGCTGAGTAGGGATGTTAAGACAAGACTCGTAAAAACTCTGATATGGAGCGTAGCTATGTACGACACGGATACGTGGTCACTGAAGCAGGAGGATAGACGTAGATTGGAGGCTTTTGAAATGTGGGTGTGGAGAAGGATGGAGAAGGTGAAATGGACCGAAAGGAAAACAAATGAGGAAGTACTGGAGATGGTGGGTGAGGAGAGGGGTTTGTTGGGAGAAATCCTTTGGAGGCAGAAAAAATGGATGAAGGGCGTATTGAGCGGCAGTGGGATGTTGAAGACTGTAATAGAGGGAAGAATGTTGGGCAAACGAGGAAAGGGCAGGAACAGGATAGGGATGTTGGACGGGATGAAGGGAGGAACGAAGTACACAGAGATGAAGAGGGACCTGATGTAGAGTAGGTTGCTGGATTGGGTTTTGTTTGGAGTTACAAAATGTTTATTTGATAGTTGTCATCCAAAAACATACTAAAACCGGTAGATTACCTAATGATATATATATATATATATATATATATATATATATATATATATATTTACGGATAATTAGGTATAAGGAAAGGGGATAGGAAAACACATAAAAGACGAACATAGGAAAGGCAGGGAAGGCGGAATTGAGCAGATCACAAACGTAAAAATATTTCCTTATCCCGGATAAGGAAATAATTTTACGTATAAATATTTTTACGAAATATTTTTACGTTTGTGATCTGTTCAAATCCGCCTTCCCTACCTTTCCTGTGTTCGTCTTTTATGTGTTTTCCTATCCCCTTTCCTTATATCTATTTCGATGTGTGAAGTAATATTTGTTCACCATATGGTGGGATTTCGTATTTGAATGTATATATATATATATATATATATATGTATGAAATTTTGAATGTATATATAACACAGTTATCGTTGGATGTGAATGTGCGTTAAGAGGCCATTTAGATTTTTTCCGGCTGTAAAATATTTTCGATAAGGGTTGGAGGAGAATTGGAAATCCGCTTGCCGCTTTCTAAGCAGCGCGTAGCGTTTTTTTATTTCCTGACATGCCTTTCTCTAGAGAAAACCCATCTAATGCCTTTAATTAATCATAAGTTTCCTTATGTTGTAGTTTCTCTTTTTACTGAGTTATCTTTTCTATCTTCAAGAGAAACAGAAAGAAGCTGGTGCCTGTTTGACTGAATGGAGACGAAGGGTGGCGTTTGATAAATATGAAAGATAATTACCATTCTACAGATAAAGTGATCTGCATTACCTGAATCTCTGATGGCTCTGAACTTATTTATCCCATGATGATGCCTATTAATTGAAATGAGCCTTCTACGTTCTAATAAATAAGCGGGCGGTAAACACTTTGTCATATCTTGAATTTAATGTTTCATAGCTTTCTACTTAGGAATTGAGACAGTTTATATGCTGTGTCCTTCTATATGCTTTCTTATTTTTCCACGTATTCCCGACAACTCTTTCCGGAGGAAACCGTCAGCATAGTTGAGAAAGCATGTAAATTAATAAGATAACACAAAACATTACCCAAAAAATCTTCTCCTTTATTCCATCGGCTATTATTTTTATTATACTGTCAACCACATCTCGAAGATGAACTCCATGTACCAATAAACTCTATGAGCTAGAGAGAAATGAGTTAAAAAGAAAACTCGATCGAAATGGGTAAAGGACGTCCGACTCTGGATATTTGCCAAAAATAAAAAAAAGAAAAAATGAGGGAACCAATGGTCGAGGAGAGTTTCGCGAGAGAGTGGTTGCAGTTGATAAACGACTTGACCGCGTAGGTCAGAGTAATAAACCGAACTGAAATCGCAGAGAAAGCGGCGGAACGGACCGAGTGAGGAAGGAAACGCTGTTACCGGTGGAGACCGCGGATTCCACCATCGTCGGATATCGAGAGACATTCAGCAGCACACACATATGGACCGCCTACTTAAACCTTCGAGCGGGACAAAACCGAAAAACAAAAAGTAACGAAAGCCAAGGCAAGGAAAAATCCTATTAAATTTCAGAATGGCTTCTATCGTCTCAAAATACTTGAAGAAAACTGAAGCTCCATCGAGAGTGGCTGACGATAGATTTTAAACACCACCGCAAAAAAAGGAAGGGGCCTGGGAAGATAATAAAAGTCAGTTTGCAGTGTGTCACCAAACTTTAAGCCGGGGAGAAGAACAAATAAAACTATGGAACCTTCAATGAAAGATGGTGTTAAAGGTATCTTGAGAGGACCTGAAGAGATATGGGAAGAAATAAGCGACCGGTATAGAAGATAAATGCTCCAATTCCTTTTTATTTTTTTGCACATAAGCTTGGGTTACTATATCTGGTGATTTATTAACATAACCACATAGAATATGGTGTATAAAATATAGATTCGATCAGAAAGAGCCCCATCTATGCCAACGTAAATATTTGTCAAAGCAGCCATTTTTGAGCCATAATGTCATTAATAGAAATCGCTACAGTGACGTAGGCGTAGGGATTGAAAAGGCCTTGTTTAATGGAGGAAAACAAAGAAAAACAATGATGTCAAGGTAATGTGCATATGAGTTAAACAACATTTGCGTGCTTACTAGCCAGACTATTTCCCTGCAAACCAGAGGATAATGAAATTTGTAATATAAGTACTAATGAATATTACCACTGACCGAATAAAAAGCTATGCGATATGATTGAATACGGGAGAAAAAATTCAGCTCGCTGTATGTTCAAGCGGAATAAGAGTCCCTTTCATTACTGAAAATCTAGGTAATTTAATTGGCCGTGTTTACCAAGACTGTGGTTTCATTTCCGCATTTTTCCGGTCCTATTTCAGTGAGAGGGCTCTTGGAATGCAGTTTAATCATGCTTGAATTATTGAACTACTATTTTCACTAAAAGCATTCTATTAATTGTTCTCTATTCTCTTTTCCACGAATTTGGCCCCACATTTACTTAAATTGTTGCATAGTTAAAATCGCAAATGATATCTGCTCTAGGTGGCTGTTAGTTACTAAGAGCATATTCCTAATGACCTCCGGTTTGTTATAAAGATGAATCGTTTACAGTGTAACGTAATTCTTTCGACTAACTTAGTACGTCATACAACTGTAAAGAGAATATGCGGTGAATCGAATAATAGTAGTACAGAAAAAATAGCGTAGCGTAATTAACGTATTTAATTCGCTTCAACGGCTGGAGAATGGTAATCAGTACCAACAAATATCATGATCATAAAAAACGTTTTGACAGGCCGACGTCTATATAATTGACGGAAATCGTGAAAGAAATATTTGAGTAATCCAAAGAAGCATTATATAAATTACTGTATTGGCTATCATAAGGATAATTCATACACGTATTGATGAATGCCTTTGGAATAATTATTTCTTGAATTCAAACGAAATAACAGGTGAGAGTTTGAAACGGCGTTAGGTTACAATGTAATACATTTCATAAATTATCGTAAAAAAGGCTAAATTAGCACACATAATTCTAGTAATTATTTATCGAGCTATGCGATAGTTCTATAATTAAAATTTCCACTAAGTGATAAAAGTTTTACCTCTGGTCATTAAAAAAGGGAATGAAAGCATCGACCTTGTTAAAAAAAAAGATACGAACAACCTTACTCCCTCAAATGGCGCATAAAATCCTTAAATGAACGGGATTCAAAGAAAACCTGATATGAGGTAACAAGGAGGAGGGAGAAGACAAGTTGAGGGGAAGAAGCCAGAACGTGGAGTAAAAGAAGTGGGAAACGGGATGGATGAATTGGAAGGGAGAGGCGGCAGAGTGGGCGGGGAAAGAGGGGCTTGCTTGCTTTAGGAGCGCGATGGGGAAGCGACTTGACTCAGGGGAGACACACTAACACCGGTCAAAGATTTACGGTCCGACGAAGATGTTTAAAGGAATCGGCAGAACCCATCCCGGCCTAAGGAGCAGGGCCGGCCGTACTTCTCCCAAAGCCCTCCCACAACCTTCCTTCCGCTCTACCACACTCCCACCCGGCAACCTATTCACTCCTCCCTAACTCTTACTTACAGCCATCCCCCACCACCCCATATATCCAACCGCCTCCCGAAAACACCTCACCTCGGTCCCATGCCTAATCTTCTTCCTGGGGCATCTCCCCCGCTGCTTCATGCCTCCTTGGGTACGATGTTGTTCCCTGTTCTGAAGGCAAATAAAACAGCAGCGGAGTGAAATCTAACCTCCACGCTAGAATCCACGAGTTAAAAAAAAAAGGGTCGTCTTACCGTCTTGACGTATCGAGACCAAATCCTTAATCCTTCTAACAATCTTAATTATGTAAAATAATATTGCCGATAACAAAGTTTAAATTTTAAGATAACTCAATTTTCCTGGAGCACTTCTTTTTTCAAAGTGAACAGCCTTTAAATGCGACCCATTGAGTTATAGTTCATTTCCACAAACCCCATTTTTCTCTCCAACGTCCCTCTCTGATTTTTATTTCTTTCTCTTCGATAGTTATTTCGTCATGAATACGATACCCCGTCCTCCTCGCTTGACCTCCATTCCGAGTCAAATCTCGTCCGGAATTTGCCTGGTTCATCGCTAAACTCAACCCTTCGATCAGCACGATGTCTGCCACGTCCCGCGCCTCCTTTCTCTCCCTCGCACCCATGGGCATCTCATACCCTAACTCCACCGCCCTAAAGCTCAGAACCGTCTCTCAATCGCTTTCCCAACGTGTTGCATCAATGTCCACGACATTTTTCATCCATAATCCCTTTTATCGGTTCGCAACAAATCATCAATCCTTATCACGCCACTAAAGCTTCTGTCGCTATAAGGGCACCTGAACATCAAAAGCAGGGTTAACTAATGCTTCCACAGCCAAACTTATCTCAACCTTGTCCCTATCTTTGGCAATTCCGTTCAAACACTTTTTTCTCTCAAACTATTAGAATATTTTTCACCGACCCTCATAATTGTATCAGTTTTATAAACAAAGGCTCGATCTTGTTTGTTCATAAGGATGAATGACATGTATGTCATTTATAAAATTAACCATTGCTATTTTGGAGGTAGAAAGCTGATTTGGTGGGTATCGATGGAAACAGTGAATTACGCCGGCTATGTTGCTTTCAGTCACTTCCAGGAATGAGAAAACCCACAGCTGTACTTCAGAACCTGTCTATCAACCATTAAATTCCGCTAAACTGGATATCGCTACACTGATTAGTACGATGAGAACAAAGCGTGATGCCTCCAAAGGCCATGGCACTCAGGACACTCCTTATCACTCAGGCTCATGATACGTCATCTCACTGAAGCCCATGACACCCCTTTATCTCAGGAGCCTATTGTCGGACACCTGGTCAATAAAATTTTCTATCAATCAATCAAAATCAATACAGGTTAAGGCAGAGGCATAATAGAATGTCGTAATATTTCATTACCACGAGCATCTTTTTTCGGATATTTCTGATGCCCTGTTTTGTCGAGATCATGATACCCCTGTCACCCTTAGTCTTTCATCGGGAATTAAAGGCTTCAACACACAAAATCACAGTAGACCAAATAAGGCACGATCAATTTAAATTGCTGACTAAGACCTGGCCGTTTTAAACAAGACTAACTCTGCCGGCTGCAAAAATAAAAGAGGAATACTATACATGGGGATATTAAAAATCGGCTGAATTATTCAATCTTGACAAAGTAGATGAGCGACAAAGACAAAGTGCCGGAATTATGCGAGTAGTGTTAAATAAAATCTACTGCTAACGACAGAGATCTGAGAATACGGAAAAACACCCTCTGAAATCGGAATGCTGATTACGATCGTATCGTCCGCTTCGGCTTGGCAAGTCGTGCGGGGAGATTCATCCTCAGCAAAACATCTATTTTTGGAGACTAACTCGTGATACGCAATGAAAACCGCATTTATTTCGTATCCGGTGGAAATAATACACCATTATCAGTGTACCACAAGCTTGCTGATAAATTAGATAAAATTTCCAAAGTACTCACACTAGACATGAGATTTTTCAGGAAAATTAAATGGGATTCTACAGATAAGCAGATACGAGTATTATTGCACCGTAAAATGTGACAAACATACTGCACCAACTGCACACACATTTACTAAGATTTTCAGGACAGAGCAGTTCTGTCCGTCTCTTCCTTGAGAAAGGTGGCGCGGACCACCGAAAATTCAAAAACGTTTCGACGGCCCCGCCGTCGTCATCAGATCAATGAATCAAGGAAGATCTGATGACGACGCCTTGATTTTTCTGTGCGTTGAATATTTTATATCCGTGTGTTTGTGAATTTGTTCGTCGCCAGAGAGCGTCCATTTCAATTATATATATATATATATATATATATATATATATATATATATATATAAATTAAAATAAATTTTAAATTCCGCACACACAACGCATGTCATATTAAAGGATCAAATCAAAAGCATAGATGAATAGGTTTGCGTGTTCCTATAACCCAGAGAACTGGTCTGGTGGGAGCAATGATAATTGCTCCTAGTAAGATCACCCACACTAGACGGGTCGAAGTATAAGAGCCAGACGAAAGCTAGTCCTAGCGGCTGTCCCTCGAAAGGTTTTAGCCGCCACATTGAGTCCATTAGGGCGGCCATTTCAGTAATGGTGTCACGTTAAAAACTCAATTGGGGAAAGAAACGGGAAACCACCTCGATTAGTTTCCCCCAGAAATGATGGGACATCATATGAAAACGAATCCTGGTGCCTAGGGGTCTTTGGAACTTGGTCTAAAAGGCAAGAAGATAAGCTTAGATTTGAGGCTTTTCAGATGTGGGGATTGAGAACAATGGAGAAAATAAAATGGAAGGAGAGAAAACAAACTAAGCTCTTGGGTGGTAGGAGAGGAGGTATTGTTGAGGAAAGAAATCCGAAGAAGGCAGGGAAAGGGGACGCAGGAGATACTGAGAAGCAATGCGACACAGAAGACGGTGACCGAAAGGGAAAATGTTGGGAAAGCGAGGAAAAAGGAAAAAAAAAGTTTGGCATTTTGGATGGGATTTAGAGGTACGAGTTATTGTAATATGTTGCATGAATTTAAGGATATTTGTGTTTTTTTAGTGAAGGCTTACATGTATAGTAGTAGGAGAGCCATGGTCCATCGGAAATGTATCATAAGCTTGTAAGCTACCAATAATAAATTGATTCGCAACTAAAGCATCCTACTCAGTTCGGTATGTAATAGCAATTTTGGGAAACGAAATATGTGAGGAAGTTTCGAATATCTCTTCTGCATGGGGTTTCACACGGTAGCTCACTTTCAAATTGAAATAAACAAAACCCATATTCAAAAAGGATATTTTACCATTTGAATAGGCATCAACGCGTTGAAATAACGCCTTGCATAGTAAACGTCAGGGTGTAGTGTTAAAGGCTAGTATTAATTTCATTTTAAAAGTACGAAGCTCTTTGTTCATTTTGATTTCAGTTTCCTCTTGACTACTGATACGGACATAAAAATTTACTGTTTTTCTCTCACCTGGAGGCCGAACTAGAAACGTGAGAAAAGCAACAGAGACCTAGATGGTTCCTTGCCTTACTTACGCTATACCTCTTGCAAAGCAAGCTGTTATTCATTCGGAGCCCCAGTAGCCATGCTTGCATCTAGACCAAGATATTTTCCTAGGGCTGAGGATTTCGCAATTCTCCCTTTTTTTTCTTTTATTCCTCCTTCCCATTTCCGCTTCGTGCACCTTGTTTAATGTGATTTACAGACATCCGCGTTTGGAAGGCGTGCTAGAAAGTCACGAATTATTCACAGCGCAAAGGTCCGGGGGATTCAAATTTGTCCAGAAGGCTCCACTGACTGCAGAGAAATAGGAAATATGTGCCAGTACCCTTAAATATATCTTTCTTTCGTCTCTTTATCTTCTTCTTTCGACGGTTCCACTGGGAAATAAGTAACTGCTAAGACATCAAACAGCCTGTAAAATGCCTGTTTGAGACTATATTTAAATCCAAAGCAAAATTTATGCATTAAAGAATGGTACATTCTTAGAAATCTTCCATAATAATGGCTTTAGACTACATCCTTAAAATTAAAATAATGTATCCTTTCAGATCATTAAGTTTAATCTCATCAAGTTTACTAATCTCTTCCAATCAGAATTCCGTTCATTCAAAACGAATTATTTTGAAAACGCAGTGATAATAAACCACTAAAATTATGGCATTCGAAGCAATAGATTATTAGTAAACAGAAGCAGAAATGTTTTTGAAAAATGCGTCGCACAAATGAAAAAACTACCATATTATGAGTATTTAGGGTTTTAAGTAAGGGTCTGGTGACGGGAGACGCAAGCGAGATACATTGGCATGTCCCCGGAATGGGCATTCCTCTGAATGTGAAGTGTTTAATCTCTTATCGAATGACTGATATATCACGGGTAATGGAAACATGCGAATGGCAACGAAACCCATACTTCCTTAAAAATTTAATGAAAACAGATTAGGGAAATTGGTTACCGTGAGAAAAATAAGAGGCAAATTCGTGAAGTAGGAGGTTGAAGGAAGAGAATTATTCACCCTCTGCTTTGAATGAACCTTCATTTTCTCTCGTGTTGATTATTTTGGTTTAGATTTACTTCAAGGTTATGCTTGAGATTCTTTGATTATTATTATTTATGAAAGTTAAGCATATACACAAAACTCTATTCGGTGTGCAAAAATATCTTTCCTCTTATGCAGATTCAAAAAAGAACAACTGATTTTTTTTATCTGGTAACCATGCACATATAAAAACCATAAACACAGTAATCAACCCGAAGGTCGGTTTAGTAGGTGATGGTAGAGCTCACCCATGTACCAAGCCCGACGGCGGGTGAATATTCACACATCAGGGTAGAATATGGTTAAAATTCTCCAACCTTACAATCCCATACTTTTCACTATAACTCTACCATTCTCTAACTTCTGCTTCCCAGAATTAAATACCGTAAAAACTGAACGCGAAAAAGGTAATTTGAAAACTCATTACATCCATAACAGGTCTCCACTCAATTTATTAAGAATATAAACTCCTTAAATCCTAACTACCTTCGCTTTCGAATGAACGGGAGTGCCATGAAGGTTTTACGAATGAAACAGGCGACCACCTTAAAGGACTTCTCCCTGCCTGGAAGGTTGTTTTCGTGTGTGTGGGCGCAAGGCGCAGACGGATTATGGCAAACAGGAGGGAGCGAACAAACAGGCGGAAAGTAAAAAAAAAATCCGAGAGCAATGTGCTGTATCTCGGGGAATGAAAAAGGGCGTAGGCCGCGGAACCAGAAATAATACGGTGGGGACATGACCAAGGGTCATTTATCAATTGCGCTAGGAGATGGGGAAACACGGAGGAGGCAAAGACCGCTGCGGTAGGAAAAAAATGCCCATGATTCGATGTAAGTCGGTGCACTCGAGAGCTTTGAAGCGATTCGAAATGGAACAAGGAGTGTAAAAAAAATGATAAAACCATTCTTTCCGCTTCCAAACCTTTAACGAATATGACTTGCGCGAATCTATGCCATTTTTTAGAGATGCCATTGGCTTCATAAGAATTATTAATGTGTAGTATGACATAGAGGGTGAAGGACTGGTTTCTGATGAAAGAGGGTGAAGGTGTCTGTTTCAGGTCGACCTGATCAAAATGAACAATGTTAAACAATGCCCAATGATGTTTATTATAAGATAACTTCTATCAATATTTGAGCAAGAAGGCCTTGGAGATTCTACGAAACCTCGGCCTGCGGAATGGATACGGTCGTCTCAGTGATTAACTCCAGTCGGCGAAGGTGTCACAAAATAGGTCGCCTGACGAAAACTACTTTTGCAAGCTCCTATAAGTGCATGCAAGCACATTTCCCGCCTAATGACACGCCTGCGAAGACGAATGCACTCTTTGGTCATTCGACGAAAAGTTACACTAACACTGTCTTAACCTACATAATATCAAATTAACTCCGGTCTGATAGAAACGTCCTTGAAAAGCAAAACACTCCGCGTAAAATCCGCTGATGAACAAAAGTTATCATCCAACTATACAAAGGTGCGGATGGAAGATACAACAAGCAAAACATGTTTGAAACTGTTAATATAATTCTTGAGGCACATCAGAAATTTGCATTCAATCGTCAAATAAAAATGAATAAAAGCACACTCTTAATGTATTTCATATCATTTGAATGAGGTTGCAATACAAACATTTCAGAGCGTAAAAATCATTCGCCTTGACCGGAATATTTGAATGGGGTTAGTTTAATTAATGTTTGCGTGATTATTACACAAGGTAATGAATAATGTTTGACATCTGTAGCAGGAGATATGTAATTTATTTTGCATTAGTATACAGACCTACCACTATAACATTAGCCAACCTGAAGGTTGGTTTGATAGATGAGGGCAAAGTTCATCTCGTAGTGAATTCTAATGTGGCATGTGAAAGTCACTCACCATGCCACCTCCTGTTTCCCAGGAAGATCTGGTATCTCAAAACTCACTAAGCTAGGTTAAGCTAGGTTAAGCTAGGGTAGGGTAGGCATTTTACTCCAGTATCATTCGCAGTGGGCTCTATTTCGAATTTTTTATTCATACTAAAAAGGATGGTTCACATAACGCGCACAGTTAAACGCGAGTCCCCATTTGCCTTAATCTCCAAAGAGAGTACCTCCAAATTGCAATTTCTTCGAGGACCATCCCAACAAAGAGGCTTCTTGCCTGCCCATCTGAAACTTAAAATGTGTACCTACCGAAAGAACCGCAACATTTCGAGGAATCCTTACAAATGTCCCTCTGGCTTCCCTAAAGCATTATTCACCGCAGTGTGTCCATTTCACGCACGCCTAGGCTATCGCCATACATCATCGTTCGAATACATGGAGAGCATTGCCACATCAAAAAAACCTGCCGCCGGTTTCGACAGTATTTACCTACCCGCGCCTCCATTCGGGCCCCACGATCAATGGCATAAATAACGCAGACGCCCTTTATTTTTTACGACCGCGAGTCGACATAGCGTAGAGAGAAAGTGCGTCGGGGAGACGGAAGAATAGAAATATGATAGCCGTCGCCGAACAAGTGGATGGCAGCGCAAAGGAGAAGACATCGGGAAAGGAAGAGACTTCCTTGGAAGGGAGGCGGGGAGTCTGGACATGTGGAGGTAGACGGAGAGTGGTTCTTCGGGGGAGAAGGGAATGGAGGGGAGAGGAGGAAGCGTGGTGAAAAACCTTTGCAGGAAGAAGTGGAAACGAATAGGGACCGTAAGTATACACACACATTCATGTAACCCGTTGAGGAAGGAAAAAAGAGTGGGTGCGCTAAAGGATTCGCATAAGTTTCGCGGACGCACACAAACAGGAAGCCGGTGGGCGTTTTAATAGGTAGTGGCGAGGTGTAAAAAGAAACTGCATCAATCAACCGTCCTCCCTTCCTGTCCTCCTTTCGTCCCACCCTCCCACCTAGGCAGCGTCGCCAATCATGCCCCCCTTTCCTCTTCCCTCCCTCCACCTCCCTGAAAAGACCCTTTCCACGGCAACGCGGCGAAGGGCCAAACGCCACCCATTTTTTCCAGCGCGTGTCTCACCCACGCTTCCTCAAGGCCCTCAAACCCGGTTCCCGAGTCCCCCTTCTTCTGTCTCTCCCTCCATTCTCCCTTCCCTCACGCCCACCAACTCTCGATCCTGAGGATCCCGGCCGTCGGAGTCACCTGCGGCCGTCCACACGCACACCCGCTCCCCCCTGCCGGTCGGCGAAATAAAAATGAAGGAAAGTTAAATGCCCCACCCCTCCGTTCTTCACGCACCCGAAATAAAACTTCGGCGGTGGCGATTTCACGCGGACAAGGCGCCCCGTCGCCACACCCCCTTCCCCAAGGAAGGAATACGCCTCCGAAGACGACAAGGGCGCAACACGCATCTCGGCATCGCACGAGGGAGGCGGACACGCCCTGCTAAACACGGTCCCTCATATAAGTCTCGTCTCCCGCGGGTCCCCTTCCCCATTCACGCACACGCACGCGCGCAATGAAAGATATAACCCGCGAGCGCAGCCCGTCCGATACACCCTCGGCGGGAGCTGCCTGTCGCCCGCCCACGAGACGCATCCAACCGGGGGAGCGGAGTCGGAGGGGGGAGGCAGAGAAATGAAGCTGGGTTCGTGGGAAGCCGGGAGTGGCCACAGGAGATGAAATTGGGGAAGTGTATTGAGCAGTAGTGTGAAGATGGGAGTGGGAGGGATGAATGGGTATGCTAATGGACGATTTGATTCGTCAGCGGAGCGCAAAAAGCCGTCGTTCCCGAGATGGGTTACTAAAGAGAGTTAAATCTCTCCTCGTCAGCGGAGAAATTCCCAAGAATTTTTTCTCCTTTGAGTCCGTTGATATAAATAATTACACACGGGATTAAATCAATCCCACCATAGCTCATTGTGTCGCTGTCAAGTTGCATTCAAAGATCCAAAGACAATCCAGAAATGGGCAAAAGTGAAATATAACAGTCCTGAATACTGTGTGCTCTTATATTATGGCATTCAAAAGACTGGATCGGGGGACAGCATCTTCTCAGGAAATTGATACAATTCTTTCTTTGACTTCATTTCTCCTTTTGCTGCTCCATAATGGCGCAAACCATTAATGCTACAACAAATGATAACAATTCTAGTGAATGCATAGATATTTAGAGGGACGGTAAAGCAACATGCAAAGGGATTTTGTGAAATTTGAAGAAAAGGTTAATATGAAGTTCCTGATTATAGACTTCCTTCCTTTTGGAATGACAGAATTGCGTTAAAATACTGAAAAAATGCTCCTACGAACAGCAAAGTTTATTAATACATATTTACGGTATTCGCTTAAATTGATAATGAAAATCCTAGTTATATAGAAAGAAAGAAAACACGGCAATTCCACATTTACACTTTATTCAGACGACCATGGTTTCACCACTGCGTGGCATCTTCAGGTGAAGGCATACATAGTATAGGCATACCCTATACTATGTATGCCTTCACCTGAAGATGCCACGCAGTGGTGAAACCATGGTCGTCTGAATAAAGTGTAAATGTGGAATTTCCGTGTTTTCTTTCTTTCTATACGATGGAAAAATTCCACATAGTAACGGCTAAAACAGTCTCTTATAAAATCCTAGTTCTTGTGGCATCGGAGGAAATGCATATAAATCTACTCCTTATTGTCCATAAATTTTTTGGAAAAACCATGTAGTTTACTTGCAATTGGTTAACACTGTGAAATCAGAGAAAAAGCCATTTATCGTTTTGAACCTCGTTGAATCGCGTTTTTTACGCAATAATATCACAGTATTAATATAAAAATGGAAGAGGACATTTTTCCTGACAGTAAAAATAAATAATTTTCGGCGTCGGCACGCTATTTGGTGGCACAAATGACAATTAGCATCTCGGTAGTTCTTTTCTGCGAACGCTACTAATTATATGATCATAAAAGGCTTGGTAACTTTGCCCTGTTAACGATTCAGTAGAGTATAATAGCTAATTTCATTTTTCAGCTTTCATAATAAGTCTATACCAAACGACTTAGGTAAGAGGATTGACCAAGGAGAGAAAGAAAGGGACTTCCGTAAGATAGTAAGCACAATCGACGGGAATTTTTCAAAAAAGGAATATCGAAAGTCGCAAAAGAAACGATTGGTACTATTTTAGGATAATGCAAGGAAATCTTGGATTACGGAAGAGATGATTAGAAAGATATATGAAAAAAATATGTAAATATAGAGTTAGGTAGAAGTAAGTAATACGAGGTAAATAATTAATGTAAACGTATAACAAATTGTAAAAAAGAAACGTGATGGAAGACGGTGCGAGGATATGGAAAGTCTGCAGAGGAAGGGTGAAATTGAAGCTCTATACAAAAAGGTTAAAACATATACATATAAAAGTCGGGAATAATACTAGCTGAACCAGAAAAAATACAAGTGAGATGGAAGAAATATTTACAATTTAGGTCAGCAATGTTAGACATAGAGAGTATAAATTAGATGAATATACAATAGGGACGTTGAGTAAGAATGTAAAGAAATTTTTCTTCACCAAACCGGCCAGATATTTTCCTAGGCCCACCACTACTATATGCTATACGCATATAGTGGACCTTCACGAAATCGGATTGTTAATACTGTCGCTATGTTGATTTTAAGTTTTGCTACAGTCTTTCGCCGAGGATAACGTACTTTGATTATACCTATCATTCTTCTCTGTTACGGTCTCTGTCCAAAACACTTTCTTATATTTTATTCTTAATATTGATTCTGTGATGAGGTATTCTGGAGAAAGCGAAAGATAAAGCCTACTCCTATTTCGGAATGAATGTTAGGACTGCGTCAGAATTATCTGAAAACAATAAATTTTTAGATCGTAAAAGGAAAGGTAACGCCTATTGTGACGATTCAACGATGTGGAGCGTAGTGGTAGTTATTGTATGAGGAAGACTATAAAGAGGAAGATGAAAAAGGGCCTGAAACGTCAGGCAGTGGAATGAAAGACGAGTGATAAAGATCGAATTAAGACATCCATTTAAGGCGTCTACATACTATTCTATCCTATTATTCACAAATCTAGAATATACAAACGCGTTAACATTTTAGGAAAGTATAAGAGGAGCCCAGTCCTTCATGTTTACGCATGTACGTACTTGCTATGATTTTTTCTTGGAATCGAGGGTATCTCTCGACTTCATTTAAGTAATTTAAGCTGCAAATAACAATGTGAAAAACATTCATAGCGAAAATTTATTCATCAGATGGAAGAAAGCAGTAATTTCATTATCACATACTCACCGAGAACGTAATTCATTGCCTGAAAAATATTAGAATTCACAACAAAATTTGATTCCTGGCTATGACATTTTTTATTTTATTACCAATTAAAATGAACATCATACTTTTCTTGAGAATAGCATACATCCGAGACCATAATTCACGATAGATATAAGTTTGCTAGACAATTTAGGTTGGGATTCTCTTACACAGCGGCGTTTCCAATATAGATTAAACTTATTAAAAACATTTAAAGATGGGCCCTTTTCCGATGACATCAAGGATATAATACGAACCCCAACGTATTACGGTCGAAGGGATCACGAATATAAGACTAGAGAGATAGACTGCAAGACTGACAGGTTTAAAATGTCATTTTTTCCAAGAACGATAAGGGACCAGAATGCTTGCAGCCGAAATTCCCCAGGACATAGCTCATTACAATAAGTATTAACGTACAGGTTAGGGACTGCGCGAGGATATGTGTGTATGTATGTGTATATACATATGTATATTTTAATATATGTATATATATGTGTGTGTGCATATATACATATATATATGTGTGTGTGTGTGTGTGTGTGTGTGTGTGTGTGTGTGTGTGTGTGAATATGTATATATGTATATATTTTTTCTTACAGGTTCCCCCCACCTTTCCTCACCTAACCCCCAACCCCCTCAACCCTTACCCTTCCCTCATGGTGCTACACCCCCTGCCACACACCTTTTTGGTGGCTCGCAGGGTATGTATGTAGATGTAGATGTAAGCTACGATCGGAAGCGGAGAGAAAAGGAGTCAAACAATAGATGTGGATTAAAATGGTGTATGACGAATTTTATATCACCCATATTTACTGACCACCTCCTCTAAGCAAAGACCACGAGTTTCAAAATTCAAAATAAACCCACTTAACCAACTTCTCGAATAATCTGTTAACGTAAGGATATATCTGTCGAAACCAAATCGCGGGTTAATTACATTTGTTATCAAATTATTCGGGGGAAAACTTTAATTTACTTGTGAGAAATACTCTCAATCAAGCGAGTGCTGGTCAATATCAGGCGATATATATCGTATCTAAATTAAATTTTATTGCTATTTTAATATCGCATTAGCTAAGTTGACTGGAAGATGAAGTTAGAAATCACAACACTGACACAAAAAAAGAACGATTACTTCCTTAATGCGTAAATGACGGTAAAGTTTTTATATCACAAAAAGTATACTAGCCTTTTAATTTATAAAATATGGAGTGGGAGTACTTATATCACGAATGAAACAATGTTACGCAACGACCCATTGCAAGGGATTAAAATCTACTATCTCAATAAATTGGCGACGATGATGACTCTGAATTAACTTTGTTGATAATGCAAAACAATTTGCCTTATAATGTTAAGAGTAACATTTGCGTTAAATGCCGCAACACTAATTTACTGTGATCATCCACATGTGTTATGCAATCTGTGATTACATTGATTTGTTTCGTAAAAATGCCGTTTATTTTAATGCTAATGGTAGGCATATGGTTTGGCAATTTACAGCACAGCAAAGTATACTTTCTCATAAAGAGATAATAAGTAAATGCAGGTAAAAAAAAGCATCAAAAAATTCAAACTGAATTGGTGAGGATGGGTTTGGATTAAGTAGCTAATTTCAAAATGGAAACAATACAGCTAACGTTCTATTAAACAAAACTTGCGGCTTGGAACATGTGCAATTGCAATGGCTATTCTGATTCGTACATATTATTATACACGCGACAATCATCAAATATTAAACAAATAAAATAATGGAGTCGGATGAAAAAATTATGACCCATTAAATTAGAGAATGGTGAAGAATGACAAAGAAACTCTCAGATTTCCAGGGCGCACACAACTGAAAATATAAAGGTAATACGATAAATAATAGACAGTTGATTTTATCGATGCGTAAATTAGTCAAAATTTGGAGAGAAGTGGCTTTCCATTTATGAAAATTTGGACACTGAGAGAAGTTAGAACTAGATTCAATTGTTTTCCTGCATTTATCTGCCAATATTTAAGTTGAAAAATGAAGGAAAAAAATTGGGAAGACCACCAGAAATGAAGAAATGTAAAATGGAGAGGGTTGACCGAAAAAATGTGGTGGCATGAGAGAGAGAGGGAGAGTAGAGGAGGACGGGAGAAAAAGTGTGAGAGTTAAACGAAAGCATTTGGAAGGAGAGGGCTGAAGCGGACTTAAATGAAGGGGAGAGGTGGTGTGGTGTAAACCAAGTCTCACGCCACCACCCCTCCCCCCCCCATACCACCGCTCTTCCAAGTCTCGAACACGCATGGCCTTCCCGCTCGCAGCGTTCATGTCCCGCAGCCCATGGACCCAACGTCAACACAATGTTCTTTCTCTCCACGGAACGACCTCCACTTCGTTCCTAAATTTTTATGCTCTCTTTTTGCCAAGCGCACTCCCTCGCTCTGCTTTCAATTAATCTCCAGCGCTGTAGGACAAATTTCGTCCGCATTAACTCACCCAGGGGGAAAAAGACGGCGTGGGAGGAGGTTAACGAAAGCCGCGGCCCCGAGGTTGAAGCACGACAGCAGACAGGGGGAAACTAGAGTAGTAAAAGAGTGGGTCCTTATGAATTAAATGACGGTTAAATTCCTCTCGGTCGAATACGCTATGTGCTAACGTGGCATCTCGTTAGAGGAGGAAGGGTGATTCGTTTGCTCCCAATCCGAACTCGGAGAAGCATTAGGTATGTTTCTCGAAGGCCTAAGAGCCATCAATCCTCAATGAGTTTAATATTAAATTTTGCATTTTCGTTTCATTTATCAATCCCGTCAAATTCCCTACCTAAGAGAGAACTTACTAACAAGAAGAATAAGTGACAGTTCAAATTACACTATAACGTTTAAAGAGGGTTCCCCACAAACTAAACTCGCTTATCTTTTTAAATATACTAGGCGCACATCTTCGTATTCATCTGCAATGATCAAAGACATTAAATTTCAATTTATCATGAAGAAATACGGGAATACGCCCAGACTGTTAAAAAAAAATTCCTTTGTGACAAGAAAAATAAAAAAAATGCTGAGAACCGCATGCGAATAATTTTGAAAGCTCCAAAGATAGATCTGATAAACGAGGATAGTCAACGACGATTATTTCAAGTTGCGGATTCAGCAATAACCTTCGCTCTTTAAAAAAATGCATAAATATGTTCAGCAAATCCTCGTTAATTTCTTTGCAGAATTTCACACCTTTATTTCGTAACCGACACTTCAGTAATTACATAATCAACACATTCAACACAAACGCCCTGCGAGGACGGTAAATTATTTTCATATTTAAGACACATTGATTCATACGAAATAAACAAAGTGGAACCGTTTTTTTTTTAAAACAAACCACTTTGCTTTTCCACATTAACTTTTTATTCTCACGACCCAGGTTTCGTTATAGCAAAACATCATCAGGTGATCATGATCAGGCTATAACGAAACCTGGGTCGTGAGAATAAAAAGTTTATGTGGAAAAGCAAGTGGTTTGTTTTTTTTTTAAAGTCAATTTGAAGATTTTCCGCCAAGTTACGCCAGAAACTGTCTTGTGTATAAAGTGGAACCGTTTAATAAAAGTAAAAAATTACAATGAGGGCTGGGAAGACCTTAGTAGAATGGAAGACAATTGCCAAAACTCTTATACGACTATAAACAAAAATGACACAGTAATGAGGAAATTCCAATGATACATTGATCGAGCGAAACAGATTCAGATACCAAAATGGGAAAATGATAAGATGATAATTGGATTAATACTCGTAGAGTAATCAGTCGCAGATATAGTGAATTGAAGGGCTCGAAGGATTTTTATCATTAAAATATCATTTTTTTGGCTTTATATCCAAAATTGGCGCATGGAGTATGCATATAAAATTGGTGCCAAGAATCTGTTGACCTTCAAAAAAACTTATAAGAATACATCATTTACTTCGCAACGAAATATAAGGCTTTCGTTGTTACCGAGAAACAAATAAGTCTTGTATTCCGGTGACAAAAACTGGCATCCAAAATGCATTCGACACGGACATAAATTTCCTTAGGATTTAAATCACAATCGCTAATAGCGTTTTATTCCAAGTTGCAGGAAATAACCACAACTTTCTCCAATTCTCGATTGTTGCGGGTGAAAGGGAATTTGAAACAATCAATGTTGCCCTGAAGGATTTTATCTGAAAAATAAATCAAGGAACATTTTGAAATAAAAAAGTACTTCAAAAACTGACCCTGAAACACATCCAACGTCTGCTTCAATGGCAGAAAGTAAGGAGGTAAAACAATTTGCTCGGCATCGAAGTCTTTCAAAAGTCGTAACCGACTCCGTGAGGAGAGATTTATGCGCCGGAGTGCGCGCATTCTTCTCCGGCCACTTCGCTCCCACACCACCTTGAGAGTAATGCCTTCTCCTTCCTAGCACTCCGGGTATGAATAGGTCTGAAACAGAGAGGAGGAGGAGGAAGTGGAGAACCACAAGGGAAACAAGCCAAGCACCAGATTACCCACGGGAGGGCAAAATATACTTCGGAGAAGCATAACCAAAGATCTCTAGTAGAGACGACCGCTCGCATAATAAATACACACATTTTCTCGGGCGTGGTTTCAACGCGGTTGTTATTTTTTTATTATAATCAGGTCTTTTAGTACAATGGTCCTTGTTCCCTTCAAGAAAAATAGGGAAGTTGAGAAAAGAAGAAGCTAGGGGAGAGGGATAAGGTGTGTAGGCGAGAGGGTCGGAGCTAAAGCTGTTTTTGGCAGGGAGGAAAATATGCTTTATTGCGAGCTAGCCTTACAACAGTTGGAGAGTCATAAAAAGTAAAACGAACTGCGGACAAAACCATTTTCGGCGTGGGAGGAGAAAAATGGGGACCGGTAATCGAGGGATAGCCGTTGTAAGCGCCCGTGGAAGGGATAGAGGAAGGGGATGGGGAAATCGTGCTCGGGGAGGGAGTGGAATGGGGGCGAGGATTGACGGTGGGAAAAGAGGAGAGTATGGAGAGGAGAGGGGAAAGAGGAGAGGGAGAGATTTGAGGCACGCCGGACGAGAACAAGGCCGTGGGAGTCCCTTAACACTGCGCGAGTCAAGTGAATGAAGGAACAGTTACTCAACCAGTCAGCGGGAGGTGGCGAGACTTGAATCTTTTAAGGTCTTCGGGCAAAACTCTCGCGCACCTCCACGCCAACTCCCTGTCCTGATTCCGGCCGCCTCCTCCACGCCGACACCTACACAATGGCGCACCTCCACCCCAAACCATTCCCGCCCAATAATCCGCTCTCCCTTCACACCAGTACTCACTCCAGTCCCGGCCCTCTGATAATGTCCGCGTGCGTCCCCGAACGGGGCTGTCCAAGTGATGCGGGAGGAGGGGGAGTCCGCGGGAGGCAGATGCGCGGAAGGATGAGGTCGGATGGATGACGAGGCTGCTTAATGCGAGAAGAAGCCAAGCGAATAAAAGGTGGTAGAGGCGATACACCATCTCCCGTCGGGAGGTGAGAGAGAAAAGAGGGAGAGCTTTGCTATTACGTCCCGTCCTCTCATTTGTCCCCAATATGCGGTGGTCCTTGATAGCTTGACTCTCCTTTAGCCGATAATAACGGTAGTAATAACTCTTAGAGTAAATTTATATAATTTTAATAGCATTGGACGTTATGTGTGAAAGCTGGAAGTACTCCCGAATCGTGATTCATTGCAAAATTGAATTTTTTTATGCATGAAGACAGAAAGCCATCGATCGCTATGAAATCACCTTGTTTTTCCAAAAATTGTAATAGCTTAGCCAATGAAACACACTTCAGGACATTGTAGGAAAACATTAAATATCTACAAGGATAGAAACGGCATTAGTATTGGATACTTTTTTAGGGAGTGCTATCGGAGATATCTAGTTCAAGAGAAAATTAGTATTTGTGAAATTTTTTTGTGACTGAATTTTAACAAAGAATACCTTGCCTCATAAAGATGGAGTTAAGTTTTTAGTTTACCACTAAGCACATTTTTGATTGCTACGTCCAATCCAACATTAATTTTGCCGGGCATGATGAAATATATTTTAAGTATTTCAATCAAAGATTTTCATCCAACAAAGGATATCTCTAACGTACATCATAACCATCCAATGTGATCTATAAGTTAAAAAGCTATAGTTTTTTGAAATTATTCTTCATTGAGTACTACTTTCGGTATAAATTATCCTAGAATTTTTCGACAAAACATGTACAAAGTTCACAAATTCCAGTCAAGAACTAAGAAATTGCATAGTGCTTGTTTCCATATGAACATTAAATATCATCCGACAATCAACAAAAATGTCCCGGTGAAATAATTCCCAAGAGCTACAAGTTCTTTGAAAATGTGATTGTTTTGACATAAATACTTTCAACAGGTTGAGAGACAATCATGGTTTATGTAAGAGGCAAATATTGACTTTCTAACGATTTTGAACTAAGTGAATAAAAGACACATGAACTTTATTCTCTATGATTATTTGCATGTATAGTTTTTATTTTTATTTAATATAATAATTTAAATCTTTTTGCAACACAAAATTACTGAATGCCCAAGTAAGAGAAGGGAAAAATGTCCGCAGAAATAGAAATAGTCTTGCAGGAGGGCATACTATTTTCTAGTGTATTATAGATAGACAAAGGGAATACAAATAACGCCGCTGGGAGCAATTTCCTGAGAATGGAAAGAAATAATCCACCATGGCATTTTCTATTCCTAAAAGAAAGTTGTAGCAGATAGATATGTCGTTTATAAATCCTTTTGATCTCTAGCACGACATAATCCTTATTCTGAGAACATGAATAAACCGATACGATAAGCTTCCAACGCCAAATGTACTTAAACTTTAGCCTCCCAAGCAGAGGATACCGCTAATGTGAGATATGAGGACAAAATGGGACACTTACAACATGATACAACCTTAGCACGATATGATCTCTCTGATGCCCTGGATTAAACTGTCTGCGAGATCTAGAGTAGAATACAACCAAAGAAAATAAATACGTCGCCAAGAATTTCTCGAAAATTCACTAATGCTGATGTATATGCCCGCGAAATTAAATTGAATGTGTGGGATTACGCAAGCCATCTATTTTTCATCTTAAACCGCCGACTGCGGAAGCTGGAGCTGAAATATAACATCGGGAAATCACCGTTCGGGGTGACGGTAATTCTCTCGTTGAGCTCGACTGAGAAAATGACTGACGAAATAAAAAAAGGCAGACAGAAGGAATCGCTTTTTTAAAGCTCCTTTAAGGACAGTCATGAGGCAAGCAGACATTCTTAAGGACGTAAATCACCAGTGGAGAAAAGAGAGGAGGGTGCGTGCGTGCTGCCTTTCATTTTGTGAGGACGATTGGGCCGAGGGGAGCGGAAGGGCAAGGGGTAAGGTGGCTGGGGACAGATCTCGTGAAGAGGAGAAAAGGGGGATGAGGGTGTTTGGGGGTGGGAGAAGAGGGCAGCGCCGGCAAGTTCACATGTGACCGTCCCCTTCCACATCGAAACCAGCACACACACTAACAGAGCGAACCATAACAGCCTGGGCGACATCTGTGCGGCAGAAATATTCATCAAGAGTCGGAGACACTAATGAGGGAACGCGCCCGTATACACGCCTACCCGACGTAACATGTTGGGAACTAGAGACAGGAGGGGGGGAGTAGAGGGTTGGTTATGGTTTAGGAGGGGGCTGGACTGGGGAGCAGCAGGGCGACCGAGGGAGGTTTCGTGGGGACCAGTGGGTGCCTAGATCGGAAAGGGGTTTGAGGAGAATTTAAGTGGCAAGGGAGATTTGGATTGGGAGGGGGATGGGGGAATGGGAAATGGAGGTTAGTGGGTGGAAGACAGAGTAAGTGGGCCCGGAAAAAGGAGCGACGATGGTGGAGGGTGATTGGGGAGGGGCGGATCGAGGGGGCGCCTGTTCCAGGGCAATGGAAGATACGATGGGGGTGCAAAAGTTGACTGGAGGGTCTGGGGTTGTGGATGGGTCGGTCGGGGAAGTGATATGAGAGGTGTGGTGTGGTACTAGATACTAGGGGGTAGACAATGGGGCAGGAGAGCGGGACGCGAGAGCACCGCGGAGGGAGGACAATGCGGGGAGATGAGGGGCGGTGCGCGGGTGATGATCATGACGAGCGATACACACGCGCGGGGAGACACGAAGAGAGATTTAAACGTTTTTGACGCGGGTGCCGCTTTACACGGATACCGTACCATCCCCTTGTACCCCCCCCCCCCACGCTTCCCGCGACGCCCTCTTCAACCAGCTTTGCGGTGCATATTAATCCACCGCCACGGTCCTAAGGGTGGGGTAGAGGAGGGGGGGGTAAATTTCTGCGAACGTCGAATGCGTGCGTGTTTGTGTGTCTCTTTGCGGCTCGGTTGAATAGAGGACAATGCGTCGACTGCGGGTACCTCAAACGTGTCAAGGGGTCCCCGTCGCCGAAATGGTGATACGTCCGCTTCGTTTTGCGATTCTGACCGGTTGAATGGAGTGGCATGGTGTAGGGTGCTTGAATGGTTACAATCGTTGGTGAATAGGAAGAATCGAAAGGAGAAACGAACTGGGTCGAAATCCATAGCGGAATCGCCGAGGTTGAAAAAAAGGAAGTGAACAGGCAAAATTGCGACTCACCTGGAAAAAATACTGAGGGAAAAATAGTGAACAGGGCAGAAAGGTGATCGTTTTTACGACCTAGGGCGAGGAATTGCCTGTTTTCTCGTGGGCCAATTATGTTATTCAATGAGATTACGCGGACCGTGAGGAGTTAAGTTCATAATTACTCACTCAGTATTCATGGAAAATGCAGAGATGAGGAAAAAATGTACCATTCATGCACCAACATACTAAAATAGCCCGCGAAACAAACTGGACAATTTTAGTTTACAAATAAACTGTAACATGTATACATTTATGTACATTGAGCACATACTATTTCCACCCTAGGCACAGAATTTACCACTATCACTAATAAATACTCTAATTATATAATTTACATTCAATTAATTTACCATTGATGATCAAATTTAGGAACATTTATTATACACGCTTAATTAAATAACAGATGACATTTATTTTCTAAATGCTTTTGCGATGATTCAAATATTATTTAATGTGATTTTAATGATTAAACGATTAAGATTCATACCCGTCTATATTTAATTTCATTGTCATATGATGATATTTAGATGAAAAAATCTATAACGATACTTTATTAATTCAAGCCAACAGTTATCCTGTTCCAATGCGTCTGATAATACCCGTCAGTACTAAAATAGTAGAGAAAAAATTCAGAACCAACAGATTACCATTTCCCCTCAAGCTTAATTCAGTTTCATAGGGACATTATCTGTGAAAAAACGTGTAAATGATAAATCGTATTAAAAAAATTGCAGAATATTTCAACAAGGTGCATCGTATTAGCGGGACCAATAAAACGGCATCATTTATAATAGATAGCTTCTTCCTATTCCAGATGTAGAAAATCGTGAAATTTTGCAGTATGTACCAAATATAGGACGCATACAAACGAAATTTGCAACATTTTTCATAATTTATTCATGCTTATTTCAAACACGATGCGGGCAATATTCCTTAACATAATCGAGATTTATACAATTTGATTTGGAAATACTCTACATTTTGAGGTTGAAACAACATGTTTATTACCTCCAGGCGATTTACGCCACGAAAAATAGTTTCTTTTAGACAAGTTTTGACAAACACTTATCAATATTTTCATACAACTTTTAAAAATTCATAGCATGCAAGTTCATTCTCTGCGTGAGGGCTTCTCTCTAGTCAGAAACTAAAATTGTACGGAATACAAAGGACGGATGGCGTGTCACGGTGTTTTTCGTTAGGGAAGAGAATTGCGCGGACGCAGTGGCGGGTTATAAAATAGGGGACGTGAGATACGTGAGATTGAATTAATAATTAGAGCAGTGGCACACTTGTCGACCTCCAAATCCCATCTGTTCCACTTGCCCGCGGATCAGTCCAAATGCATGTCATAAATGTGTCGCGCGACGCGCACAAAATTTTTAATAAGCTATTGAGAGATGGGTTGAGGGAAGAGAAATTAAAAAGGTCAAGACGGAGCGGTTGGATATAAAACGCAACAGTCACGTAGATCTCAAGTAGTTCGCAAGACAATTTGACGATTATCCGTGATTTAACATTTATCAACGAAATCCGATATATTTTGATGAATAAGCTAGAACATGATTTAATATTAAATAAATCAATTGGTATTAAATAATTAAATTAAATAAGTAATTGGGTTATGTCCAATTATTAGTGAAATAAGCAAATTGATGACGAGTAACAATTTTCTTTAAGCACAGCAAATTTACTGATCGCAAACATGATGATTATCCATAAATTTACACTTTCATATTTACTTTGCATTATAATTTTAGTTTTTTAGCTGATTAATATATTTACATTAAGTGAAAAAGTTTTTCTATGACGTTCATTTTAACGCATAAGATTACTGGCATACATATATATGTCTTCATATCGTTTAAATTGAACAAATAAGCATTCATTAATCGAAATAGAACCGATTTTTGGCGAAAAAGGAGTATGGCTCTCGCCACAAATCCATTCCATTCACTGGGCAACTGACTTTATGAAGAAACGTAGACGATACAGGAAAATGATATGGCACCCTACCCTGATGAATCCATTTCTCACATCGTATGGTTTTATGTATTAGGTAGGCTCTACGCTCACCACCAACTCAACCGTCGTATACCTCTTTAATGGTGCAGAGCTGGTGATTGATGAAATGCTCTAGTTCGAGAGATAATATTTTGGCAAATCTCTAAATAAATTGGTAAAATACAGTCGCAAGAGCTTATTATCAAAACTGTTAAGAAATTGCTCATTAGTATACATTACGATCTCATTGAATAAACCTTCTAGTCAAAATTAGATTAGTACGATACTATATGTTACAAGTTTTTGATAAATTCTTAAAATATACTCATCACAAAGCGATACATATATCAAACAAGAAACGGTCAACCGCCATTTAAGAATGACTATCTAAGACAAGAAAAACATCTAACCCCAAGGAAATAAAAACATTTCAAACAAATAACTTCCATGTCACATACATTTTAATAGCGTACTTTTGAAAGGACTCTAGGTTGATTTTTGGGAAAGAGATTCAAAAATTTGTTACTTTCCCTATCAAATCTTTGGTTTCACTGCAGAAAATGAGAGAGTGATGTATGCGTTTTACTTGGATTTTCAAAAGAAGAAAGCTTTATGAGACTATTACATATTCCTGCTCGAATTTTGTGCTGTTAAGTCAGACGAATGAACTGTCAAATTCATGCTCATGGACACACACTATGATTATTATTATTTAAAATAATGTGTATTCACGATCTGTTAGAATCAACTTACCGATTTAGAATGCGTTATTTTCAAGCAACCATTATGTTGGAATGAAGTCATTAAAAACTTTATTTCACATCGTTAAATCCTTATGCAGCATAAGTGATGATGCATTATTTTCTCGCATGACCAAAAGTCTATCAACAGCAAGAAAAATATTAGCAAAGGTATATACGCAATTACAAAAGCAATAAAATGACATAACCTTTAAACTGGGATAATTCCTGAAATCTAGCCAATTCATTCGGGCATGGGTAAACAGTCAATGAAATCCTTATACATAAGGTATTTTCATTAATTACGGGGACAGCAATGGAGTCCCGAAAAGGATAAAGCTCAAGCTTTATTAATAAGAAGGCATGGAAAAGGTAAGAGCAGAGTCGAATGGGAAAAGGAAGAATAAGTCATCATAAGGGTGAAGGAGACGAGAGGGAGACGGCGGGTGTGGAAGGGAGCATTGTTCCCGAAAGGTCACAAGGAAATAAAGGTCACTGTTGGGAGCGGGGCGCCGCGAGGGGCATTCTCATCCTGGCAGCGCGGCGCCCTGACGGAGAGCACGGTCTTCGGGAAAAAGAACGAAATAGTCGGCATTAAGTGAGGCATGCCGCGGAAAGAATTCGAACAAAATACCCATGCCACAAAAATGTTGACACACTAGAGGATTCCAGCAAATTAAAACTGTGCGCGTCCCCGAAAGGAAAAGATCATTTATTTGCCCTGAAATGTCTACAAATTGGACGACGGGGACCACATGAATAATGGAGGGCCATAAAAAATACAATGGGAATATGAAAAATTGCATCCGAAATCATCCTAGCACGTAAAATGAATTGATGCTGCCGGGAAGTTTTACAGAATGAATTCTCAACGACGGAATCATCCATAATTTTGATAGCAAAATACATGAAGTATGCGAAGAGGCATTCACTTGCCGGTTTCCGTTCTTCAAAAAATCTATAGGTGAATGAAATTCGTAACTACGTTCGCAAAATCAGAGCGCTTGAATCTTTGAATTCATTTAAAGGTTTTCCGTTCTGAGAAGAAACATAATTTTTCCGTCACTCTTCTCCAAATTGACTTTTTGAGAATTATAGCTATTATCGATATTCCACATAAATTATCTTAGTACTTCAGCCATGCATTCACATTTACACCATTATCGCCAACACTGGTCAAGAATTAAGCGATTGGCTTCTCGTATATCTCCGCTCAATATTGTCTATCCAATTTAGCTCTTAGATTATTTTTCTCATCAGTTGAATTTCTCTGCTGTTTTTCCCGTGCTATTTTTCCTCAAAAACTACCTCAATTATACCGCCCTTGCAAAATATGTCAATAATTTTATCTCTACATTTTTCAACCTTCATTATACCACTTTCTCCTTCAAAAATTCAAAGAACTCCTATGTGCATTTGATCCGTTCGTTTTACCTTCAACATTCTCCCAAACACATAATCAATATTCTCATACCTCTTGTACTTAGATCCATATATCATTTCCTCAGAAATTAATGTTAATACGAATATGTTCTTTGCAATTTAAATCATAAACCAAAAGCTATTGATAGATATGATTAATTGTAACTATCCTAAGGCCCAGATTTTTATTTCCGAATGTGAGTAGTATTTTATTTTGTTAGAACAACTTAATTGCTTGAGTGATAATGCTAATTATTTCCTTCTTGCTTCTTCCAACCCAAATGTCAATGCTTTCCAAATTACATAAATCTTCCATTTCTTCTAACGACTGAATTAAAAAAAACAGTTTAATATCCCATTGACTTGTTATCTTCTGGGAAAGAAACCTATGAATGTTTTATTTTCGTTTATATTAGTGTAGTACCACGTAATGACTTTCTCTAAGTACGAGTAAAATCAATATCTTCTTTAGATTCTCTTCCCTGTAAGTCCCAACAGGTTATCGTCACTGAAACACAACATAATGATTTTATATAAATTATTATTAGGTAATTTACCGGTTAAGGTAGGTTTTTGGATAGACACAACTATCAAATAAACATTTTCTAACTCCAAACAAAACCCAATCCAGCAACCTAATCTATACCAGGTCCCTCTTCATCTCTGTGTACTTCTTTCTTCCCTTCATCCCATCCAGCATCCTTATCCTGTTCCTGCCCTTTCCTCGTTTGCCCAACATTCACCCCTCTATTACCTTCTTCAACATTCCACTACCGCTCAATACGCCTTTCATCCATTTTTCCTGCCTCCATAGGATTTCTCTCAACAAACCCCTCTCCTCATCCACCATCTTCAGTACTTCCTCATTTGTTTTCCTTTCGGTCCATTTCACCTTCTCCATTCTTCTCCACAACCACATTTCAAAAGCCTCCAATCTACGTCTATCCTCCTGCTTCAGCGACCACGTTTCCGCGCCGTACATAGCTACGCTCCATATCAGAGTTTTTACGAGTCTTGTCTTAACATCCCTACTCAACGTCCCCGTCATCAACTCCCTCCTCCTTGAGAAAGCCTCATTGCCTAGCGCAATTCTTCTTCTTAAGTCCCTATTACTTTGACCATGTTGGTCCAAA
This sequence comes from Hetaerina titia, assembly GCA_037158775.1. Classification (NCBI taxonomy): domain Eukaryota; kingdom Metazoa; phylum Arthropoda; class Insecta; order Odonata; family Calopterygidae; genus Hetaerina; species Hetaerina titia. The sequence goes on along the minus strand of CM073769.1, from coordinate 38,652,999 downwards.
ACACTTCCGAGATATGTAAACTCTTCTACCTGCTCTATTTTTCCCCGCCTATTTTAATATTTAGTTTAACCTTTTCCTTTCCGGAAAATCGCATAACCTTTGTTTTATTAATATTAATTCTCATCCCATATCTATCGTACTGAACCTCCAATTCACTCAGCCAAGTTGAGCCTGGGAAAACTGAGCAACTATTGGTTACAACATCCTTTGTGATAGTTAAAATTCTATTCCATTCGACACTCTGAAATGATTTCTCCATATCAGAAAAGGAAATAAATGTTGAGTGATACTTCTCCATTGTATTTTCTTAAAAGGTTATCCGAGATTGAATTGATGCATTTTCTTGTGCCTCTCCTTTCTTGAAGTTGAATTCTCCTTCGCTTAAGAAGACTTTTACATTGAGTATTACTCACCCTGGAAATTGTTTGATAGAATATTCATTGGTGCGCTAAAATTGATATAAATTATTCCCCTAATATACTCCCACCCTTAAGATTACAACGCACTTAAGTTATTTGAAGTTCAATTTAGTTGTCCTTTTTACATGTCCAATTTCAAAAATGCCCATGTGAATAATAAGTCTGAATGACCTTAACCACCATATACGTGTTTCGTGCAACTGACTTAATAATTGTTGTCATGTCGACCCAAAACGATGTCCATAAAGAGTTTATCAATGGTTAACTTGTGATTGCATTTAAATAAAATTCTTCAAGGTTATTTTCTCATAGACTCTCTATTACACTCAAGGTGAAGCAACTTTTATTGGATGAACCTATGCAATGAGCAAGCGGAGCATTGATCTCGCTACTCTCAGGCAAAAATGTTATATCGTATACAATTCATATAAAATATTCATTAAGCAGGGTGAATATCCAACATATTTTCTAATTCCCGAGTTTCCTATGAGTTATGTAAAAAATATTAGGCATGCCAGACTGTCTTAGTTCTCCGAATAATGGTTTGCCCATAACAAAATCTTCTCCCAAGAGTTTATGAAGGTTTACTAACAAATTTTTAGTATAAGTATAACGAAACGCTACGTAATCTACCTCTGTCATTAATTCCTTTTCATCCCGTAATTAATACGACTGAATGCAAACGTTCCTGAGAAAAATGAGATCTAAAGCAAGCCTTAATAAAAATTAGATGCACATATCGTCATATTAATTGCCTTAATACTACGTGATATTCAAGAAATACTGCTTAGCTTTTTAATCCCCAAGTTGTCAACCAGAAATTATTTAGACTATTTTTAGCATTAATCGCTTTAAGTTCAGTTAAGCTTTCAATCATCCCTTTCATATTCAATCAGTGACATCATTAACTTCTGTCGGTGAAATGACATACGATAACGTTGTACAACTGCATATTTTGTGAACTTTTCGTATTAACTCTAATCCTACCTCAAGTATTTACTCAAGTACGTGACTGGAGGAGTACTTATCCAAGTGACGGTGACTGGAGGAGGATTACAACGGAATAATAGCCGGCAAAGTAGCATGAAAGAAATGGAAAACGCTTATAGTCCTTGTGACTTAATTTCAAGGCCTGTCCTCAAGAGGGAGAAATACGGGGGTCGACCCCGTCGCCTGAATTTCCGTCATCTTTCAATGATTTCGTTATTCCCCTAGAATTCGAAAACATACACGCAACCCATTATCCATTATCGCAGCGAATCACATTTTGCGGATTTTTTTAACTTCACCATTTGAATTTAGGTGACGCGGACACCTTCTTCCATTGAATTTCAGTAAATGACTGCAATGAGATTTCAGCCTTTTTACTCTTTTCAATATTGCTGCTCTGAGCAGACAGGTGAACGGAGGGATTCTTTGCCAGAAGGCAATGTATCCTAAAAAAGGGACATGAAGCATAAAAATATGTATGGTTGCAGATTTTTTTCCCAAAAACGAAATATTTTTTCCATCTCAATTACCTAACTGGGCAGAGAAACTTCAAATCTCTTCTAACGCCCATCTAATGCATCCCCAATCTTAGTATGAAGGGGCCCTCGTGGTGCAAAGTACAAAAATAACTTTACAAGCTCCATGGTACTTTCAAGTTTCAATAGCCTTATAACCACCGCTTAAGTATCATTTGGTGCTTTCCCAAATCGAAACCGGAGAAAGCAAAGATTATATCCAAGTAAACTGTTCGAACGGAAACATTCTCTCGTTACACTGCGAACAGTGTGTTTAAAGAGGTGGTTCAATGTGAAAGGACGCAATCGTGACGTATATGACCCCTTTAACTCCCATGAAAGGAGTGAAGGAAGAAGAGGCGTGGGAAAATCGAAGAGCCCACATGAGCTGTCTAAAAAACTGGAAAACATAGAGTGAGCGGGAGTAGAAAAACACTAGGGAATTAGACAGGGAAAAGCGGAGCGGAGTAAGAGAAGTATGTAACATAGCCGCCGGGAGGGTGGGCGGAGTGGGGAGGAAAGCGACGAAAGGGAGGAGGGACATAAGGCATGGCTGGGAAATGTGGGAGGGGTCGAGAGGGGAGGGGAAAGAGAGATGGAGAGAAGGAGTGAAACAAGCGGAATGAGCTCTCTCTCTCGCATTGGACATGGGATATGCAACGTGGGAATCGAAAGCAGGGGACAAGGGGGCAGGGATGAGAGTCGTCGAAAGGATTGGAGGATGTGGAGCCACATGGGGATGTACATGGACGATGATTATGCGTTACGCTGTCGTGTTTGGAAACGCTGGAGAACTGAGACAACAACGTTCTGGGGTGAGGGAGAAGGAATTCGATGGCGGAGAGGAGTTGGAGATGATAGGTGGGACAAGGGGTCAGTGGCACGGGGGTGACTGGTTGTTTTGAAACTTATATTATACGCATACACACATAACATACTCCACCCATTCACATGCAAGGATTGGGTTCAAGAATTTACCTGATGACGATCGAGAGGAGGAAAAGAGAACGAGGGTAAATGGAAGAATACATAAGAGTATACCACGTCAGTAAAACTTAAGGCTATAAATTATGAGTACAGATGAGTACGATGCTGTTTGAACTGATGAAGGAAATGTTTTTGATTGAAAAAAAGAGATATTTCTCCGAAAACATATGATTACTTTAGAAACATCCACATTAATATTTTTAAGTATTTTTCTTAAAAAATTAAATTAATTATCTTAAATAAAATTAAGTTATAAAGATGAAATAATAATTAATAATTTTTCAAATAAGTACTTCAAAAAATGAGAGCATAACGAGATATAAACTAAAACTGGAAGAGGTCATTAAGAATTATAAATATATGTATTGAGAGTTTGATGTTGTAACCTACCAGAAAGTGCGTTCAGCTACCGAACATATCGTCCTGAATTCGAATTCCGGTAAATTCCTTAGGGAGGAAGCACATTTTAAGTATAAAATGGATGTGATCTTCTTGTCAACAGAACTTCCACATGCGTTCCGAACTCTACGAGAAATAATAGGTGGCGAACACAAAGAGATGTCACCCACGTAGAATGTGTGATTTTCACATGGTACCACACAGTAAAATTTCCAGTTCGCACAGTAAAATCATTGACTGGTTGTTTAAGCAAGGATAGATTGCCGTCGTTTTCAATACATAAACAAAGTGCTACATGGTTTTCCCATAACTCTGACTACGGTGTTTCACTTCATGATGACATTAAGGCTTCTAGTAACATGATGAACTTTAAAAAATGAAACTACGGTGAAGCATCCAGTGAAAGCCCGTCTCAGTCGTGGGTAATCTTCGTGAGGGACGCACCATGGAACATATAATCATAAGATAATGAATTTGACCTTATTAATCATAAAAATCTGTCAGGCAATATATTTCGCATAATTTAAATACATAAATCACACCAAGTTCTTAAATTAATCTTATAAATTCAACCAACAGTTGCAGAAGTCAAATGAAAATTCCATTTGAAATTAAGTATTATTTTTTATAAGGAAAGTTAACTTGAATTAAATCGGTATATTTCATTTTCTGTATAAGTCAAATAGTAATAAAAATCCTCCTCCTTGGCAGCTTAATGATGGATTACTATAAACATGCGTAATGAACAATATATAGTAACTTCATCATATCTGGCAATAACAAAAAATAATGGAATTAGATATTACCGCAGTTTTCAAAGTTTCTTTTTGTGTTTGAATCTAAAGAGCCCTCCATATTAGAAACTTAACAACGCTTCTCCAAATCTCTTCTGTTAGATCACTATAATTATGTGAAGGGGTCCTTCCACAGAAATATACAGAAAAAGAACCTTGAATATGACCAAGGCGTTTGCTTAAGTGGTGGCGACCCCGAGAAGTACCAATGGTTTTTGCAATACAGGGGATCAAATTGGCGACTTCACTCGGGACTGTATCTGAGTCACGTGAGTTGCTGCAAATGCGCCACTTTAAGCCAACAAACAGGCAAGTAAATTGGAGAAGAGGGATACAAGGAATGACGGATATGACTCCCTTCTCGTCATACTTCACTATCCTTTTCAAGCTTCAGAAACACGTATTTTCTAACCTTCTCTTCTTCCGTCCTTTGAATGAAGAGAAATGAAGACGCTTATCATCGAGCATTTGATAGGTTCAGAATTACGGAAGCTGACTACAAAATTTAAATAAAATTTGGTATAATTTATTTGAGTAGAATTGAAACTGGAATGCTCGGATATATTAATTTTGGTTAGGTCAGAAATAAATTTTTAATTTAATTTAACATCACTAATATTAAATGACTACGTAATTTTCCAGAGAAATATATTCTACTTATATGGTACAACACGCTTCACCAATTTTCGCTATCATCAGGTACAAATTCCTTTTGTACATGATGATGCTGCAAGACGGTTACACCAAAATTTTTCTCTGGAAAAGTACATAATCTTTTTATGTGGATACTAAATACTTTTATGGAGTGAAATCTGAAACCATAGAGTAATGTTTAATACCCATTTTTAGCTACAACCCAAGCTCATGTTAAAAAATGTCAATTTTTCAATAGACGATTACATTTCCTTAAATAAGGACCAAGTGCTTGAAAGATAAGCATTTTAATTCCCTCATTTTCTTACCGAATAAATGACCAACTCAGTAAAAACCTAATTATCCTCATTACGATCACTTTTCGTTAGATAAATTAACTGTAATCAAGTCAGGTTTTTGTTATAAAATAAACCTGTTACGTAAAAATGTTAAAATTATCACTTCAGCCGAAAAACAGTTAAAACCAAGGAAACGTGAAAAGGGCAGCGTGATGATCAATACCAGTACGATGTGAAATCACAGAGACAGGGAAAAATTCTACGGAAGAGCTGAGAGAAATTCCAAGAGATAACAAAATGAATAAAGTATAAACACCATACGGAGTGACACCCATTATAACGCGCCCCTAGAGAAACTAGAAGGGATAAGATAGTCAACTATGGAAACTACAGACTCAAGAAACGAGGAAGGAATACGTAGCAAACCTCTAAGAGTACAAAAACAAACTTGACAAGGACGATGGTAGTTAACGAGACAGAAAATATTCGACATGAAATGTAAGTGAATCAGGCAGTAGGTAATTAATAGCCCCGCATAATTACTGAGGAGTATAGATAAAATGGGAGAAGGAGAACGTTCAAGGAGGAAGTGTCTAGACGATGTAGAAAATATCTCGAAAATGGGCAGTATTTTAGCAGGAAATGGGCATACTACCAGGGACATTTGCTAATTACTTTGCCATTATTGCGATTAATATTCATCATATTGCTCTCGCACTGGTCTTGTGATGCACTCGAGGATATTTGTAATCCCTAGGCTGTTTTGGCTATCTAATACGAGATCATCTACAAATCTTACTTAATTACTCCCCGTCCCACATTCACTTCCAACTCAAGCTATTCCTGTGGCATGATTAAAGTTTCTTTATCATAGGAGCTAATAGCACTAATTTTAACGGGCCAAACTTGGCTTAAATGAGACAGGCGTTAATATTTCATTATTTCAATCTGAAATTATTCCTAGTCGAAAACATATTCTAAAATTAGTACGCGTATTTAAGAATAGCTCGATTTTTGTTGATGTTTTGAACAGCCGATTTCAGAGTATAGGAAGTTTTTCCTTGATATCGATTTTGTACAAAGTAAAACATAGAGATTATATTTGTGTATGTATGTGTGTATACATATATGCATATGTCGCGTCATTCAGGATTTCATAATTTATTTTTAGGACGATCAGAAGACTGATATTACTATCTCACGTTTCTCATGTTATTCATGTACTCACTTTAATTACATACCCAAAAAATGTTTATGAGCTCTCCTGGCGTTTGAACTATCACCTATCCCTTCATGAAGCATGCTCTCTAATATAAGAGTGTTACGGAGAAGGATTTGCTAGCGCTGACCCGTTCCCGAAGAAACTGAAAAAAAAACGGCCCCAGTTCATCCTTCAGCTATATTTCAAACCAACTCCACAGATGCTGATTTCATCAAAGACGACTTTAAATGTTCGCGGCCACCTTGATCGTGGCATAGAAGTCAATAGGCCAGCTCGAAAATTAGACCCGAATTTTCAGCATCAGGAGAGCCAAGGGAGTGGTGAAAACATGGCGGCAGGGAAAGTTGGACCTTAAGCTAGGCCCACACATAAATCATCCTTATACAGGTAATCCAACAAATGCCGCTATCTCTCAATAGTGTTTCAAAAAGACGACCGCGGCACCATCATTTCTTTCCCCCACAACCGCAGAGGAGGCATTAACCGTCATTAACTGACGCTTGGCGTGGGTAATTTGCCTCATTAAAACGGGATCGCGTGAGCAAGCGCGCGAAAAACGCACAATAACGGTGTCACCCGAAATAATAACGGCGTGTGATAATGGCCTAATAATCTAACTTGAGCGAGCAACATTTGAAGGATCGTCTTAGGAGAGAAGGAAGGGGAAAGAGATTCTTCAGGATATACGCCGCTGCATGGGAAGTCTACAATAAAAACCCTTCGCTTCTTTTAAAGAGAATGGACGAGGAGGCGGTTCGAAGCGGAGGCAAGGGAAAGACTTTGAGGACCGGAGGGAGGGTAAGGGTGAGCTGTCAGGTGAAGTTGATGATGGAAGGGATACGGATATGTTCGAGGAAGTGAAGTGAAAGAGAAAGAGAGTGGAGAGGGAAACGTGTAAAAAAATGAAAATCGGAACTGGATCTGGAGGAAGAAAGGAAGCCTGGAGAGGGTGGGGTACAACTGGAATGGAGGCAGCGGGGAACATCGGATGTAAATTAGCGTCGGCAATGAATAATGGGATGAGGAGATAGTCATGAGAGGGTAGTATGGGGTGTAGTGGGGGAAGAGGGGTGAGTAGATTTCTGAGGGGCGGGAAGTAGCGCAGCTGGAGTAAAAAGACGGAAAGAATGATAATGGGCCATTATGAAAAAGGAATGAGTCCGAGAGGAAGTAATGGAGGGTACAATTAGAAAATGACTACCGAACGCACAGAATGGTGGTGGTGGGACAGATAGGGATGGTGAGAAAGAGGGGAAAAAAATAATTTAATCCAAAAATTGGATGCGAATCGCAACGGACGATGGAAAACGGAACGTTGGCGTCCGCATCCCGAAAAGGGATGTGGGTCGAAGAAATAAATATTTGAGAGGGAATGGCGATTGAGCAATAGACACAGGGCGCTCCGCTCGCTCCTCTAATACACATCGGTAGCTGACGTCGCCGAATCCTCCCAACGAGCACGGCAAAGAGAACGGGAGGGAAATTGCTACACGTATTTAGGAATTTAGCTCAACGGGGGACAAAAGAACGGATGCTGCACTTCAAGGTCGAAATCATACTGAAACTGTTTCAAAAGATCTTGAAGCAATAAAACACGAATCAAAACCTAGAAAAGATGGTGCATCCTACTCTCGAGAGTAATGAAACTGTTTACAACGAACAGTATCCACTCCGAAGACCTGAAATAATTTTCCCCAATTCCCCAAATGAAAAATATATAATGATGAATGGGGAAAAAAGAAAATATCAGCATTTAAAATTTGTGGCATGAAATGCCTGTGAGAAATGGGTTCATCCATGTTGAAATTGGGCAGCATAATATTTTCACGACTTTAACAAGTCCACATTGGGTGCAACTGTGAAAATGGCACTTTGGAAAATATTCTGGAGAGCGATAAAATGCTGTAAATGTTGTGGCGATCATAAATACATAATTGGAAAACATGAAAAATGACAGTATTTTGAACTGAGGATGAACACTATTTTCATTTACCAGAACTAGAATTTACTAGAACACATAATGGAACTTTTGTTCATTCAGATACAGAAAATAACGGTTTTCTTTAATCTTTGAAAAAATAAAAGGTTGCCACGCTTTGAGTTAATGGCTATAAGAGAATTTAAGTAACCTTCACAGCTTCTAGTTTTGCCCATAAGTACATTTACCATTCCTATTACTTTCCATTCTTATTTTTTCCAAGATAAATTCTCGATTTTCGATATAAGATCAGGAAAATGAAAAGAAGTCTTTCGGTAAACTGGCGCACACATCGCCGAAGGGTAAGTGACAGGAGCGAGGACACAAATTGACGGTAATTAAGTCGAAGTACATATAGTTTGGATGTTATCAATACCAAAAATCACTTTAATATTTTCAGAACATCTAAAATTAACTAATATGTTTCATGTTTAAAATATGAAAAGTAATAATACTAGTATTTACCTCATTAAACATGAGTGGAAAACTTATTACTGTGGTGGTGCTGTGCGGTCAATCCGCAAGTAATGGATACGCTATTTTAATTTCACTTGCACTAAGATCTCCAAAGTCACGCAGAACTGGAATAAAGAAGGATATGTGTTCGAATCCCGGTCAAGGCTAATGATATTTACACTCAGAAGTTGTTGCATTATTGTTTTCCACCGATCCATTTTTTTTCAAATTTTGAAAGAAATAAGTCAATGGGTTAAAAAAATCTGGTGAATATGGCGCATTTTGTAATATTTCGCGCTTTAATATCATTATTTTCTCCATAGAAATTGCGCAGGTTGCAACCGTTCGATGTTTTAATGTGCATGTATAAATGTTGCAACCGTGCGTTGTTATAATGGAAGAGAACTTTTTCCTTTGCCAAATGAGAGGATTTGTTCTCTTGATTTCTTCGTTCAGCCAGAGCAAGAACGACTCATTACACTCCCCATTTGTCGTTGGTACTTAAATCGATGTAGGTGATTCCCCGTACGTCTCAAAAAACCGTGGCCATAACCTTATAGGCCGATTTCACCGTCTTCGCCTCATACGGACCCGGATTGCCCTTAGAAATCCACTGTTTCGACTCTTTGTCTCCGAAGTGTAGCATTGCATCCATGTTTTATCCACAGTTAAGTATCGACACACAAACATGTCAGATTAATGACGGAAAAGCACCAATTTAGTCTCTGAATCGACCATAGGACTGGTCTTATTCTCCACTGAGAGAAAAGTTGGCACCCATCATGCCGAGATTTCTTTCACACCCAATATTTCGTGAAAAACTGAAAATACTGTATGTAGTGATGTGGATGTGGTCTCAACTATTTCGCGAACTATTCGTTACTAAACTATTCGTCTATCACTCAAAACCATATCGTGGGTTTTATCAATAATTTCAAAGAAGGTCCCTCCTACTGGACGTCTCGAACGATCTTCATTATTTTTGGATATACGCCGACGTTCAAACTGATTTAACCAATCGTAAACAGTCACAAACACAGGAGCAGATATGCCATGAACTTTACTCTACTCGGCTCGGTGTTAAGCCTTTTATATAGAAATGCTTAATCACCGCACAAAACTCATTTTTTTCCACTTTATCTAAAAAAACAGAAGTTTGTTGCTTCAATCAACTATGAAAATAAAACTACGCGACGGATATATTTGAAACTTCAGCATCAGTCTAGTGAGAAAGTACACTTACTAAAAGCAAACTTTTCCCTTTGCTTGGTCCGACGATATTGAACGACCCATGTACCCGTCGAAACTTTTCAAAGATACTGAAATTATTGAATAATAATCACTCAGAATTACTGAAAAAGGCATCTTTCTCAAAGATTTTTCTCGTGCTGCACAAACGTGGATAATAAATCAAGAGTAAAAAAAACTCAATGAAGTATTTTCAAAAATTACCAAAAATTAAGTAAATGTTCTGTGTATTTTGACATATAACATATAAGTACTGTTTTTTCATTCACCAATATTACAAGCTGGACCTGAAGAACGGTATTTTGTACGGTCCACTTGGATTCTATTAAATATTTTCCATAATTGCTTGGATTAAAGCCGGATTCTCCCTTTTAAAGCCTATAGTTCACAACAAGTAGGCGGACAGCAAAATTCTACCAAAGCAAAAACTCTCATATGTCATCATCACGTTGGTATTTACTCTGATAGTTTGAACGAAAAAAATAGATGAGAGATTTTAACCGCCAATGGAAAGATATTGCCGACAACCAACCATTCGGGAAGAATATGAAACCAAAATAATCGCTTTTTAAGCGAAGACCTCATTTCGTGGGCAAAGGATTCGACTGCCACCACGGCACGAAGCGCACCGGCCGACAGACCAGTCGATAAATATGGAATGAGTGAGTATCTCTGTCCGAGTGATTTGCGGACCGGTGTTTTACATGCACTCGCACGATTCTCCGACGCAGAGGAAAAGCTGTCTCGAGCCCATCCGCTTCCCAGCGGGGTGAAAACAGCTCAAAACGCAATACACATTATAACTCTGGCGGAAGCATGGCCTCGCTGGTCGACATCGACCAACGGATCGGCTACCGGCTTCGCCGACACTTGCCGTCTACATCTGTACCACTATGTTTTTCGCCCTCGATTGATGATGGCTTGCCTCTAGTCCTGTGAACGCGAGAACGGTAGGAACTTCCATCCGAAGCAGTCTCCGGTGGTGAGCACGCACGCGGCTATGCTTCCACTTGGGACGGGTCGGGGACGCCGGGGGCCGAGGAAGAAGGCGGAGGATACGGAGTGGGAGAGAGGCCCCCCACCGACATTTACTGGTGCCTGTGTTTCCACCGCCCGCCTACCGTTCTTCCTTAATCCCGCCTCGCCTGCCGAGAACGCTCCCTCCGGCCACACGGCCCTTGACAGCGGGCTCGGCTCGCCATAAACACGCGTCTCCCGGAGGGCGGGACGTCATCGGCCTCTTCATCTCCCTCTTCCCACGCAATACCTCCTCCCGCGCATCCATCCCTGGACCGTTGCCTCAGCGTCCGTTATGAGCACATCATCTCTTTCTTCCGAATCCTTTCCCCATCCCCTAGACGGTCCCCTTTCCACTCTCCCCGCCGTGGAGGGAAGAAACAATTTTAACCGAAAGGCCAAGTGCCTTGCTCTTTATTGGGGTCTCCACAACGGGCCGTGTGATTTTTCATTTCCAGAATTGACTCTATAAGAGGTTCATGCGTCATGGATATCTTTTAATAGATAGTTTACATCGATAAACCTCCGATGGACCTGACAAAAGAAGTGTTTTGCAAATCGAAATGTGATCATAATGTGCTCAAATGGGATTTATTGGGTCCATAAATGTATGCCGTGTATTTAGCTCGAATATCGATGCATTGAGTTTTTAGATAAATCAATTTACGTTCAAATTTGTCATTCAAATCGATTATCGAACGCCGCGAAGTATGAACTTGGTGGATCAATAGCGTGCAGAAAGGTCGCGTTGTAGAGCAATATTTAATGTGACTCTAGTGGATTTAAAATGATTAATCATTCTTTTCTATCAATTATAAAATAAATTACATTTAGATGCTCCTTCAAAAGCATTTTCATGGATTTTATATATCAAACAAGCCAAAAAGTCACCATTTTGCCGTCATAAACTGCAAAACTAAGTGAATGCTGTCGTTTCCCTGCCCAAACACCAAAGCTAAAACTAAAACATAGTTCAAAAAAAAGGATCCGAGAATAAATAACTAATATTACCTTAGACAATGCAAAATTAAATAACAGTTTGCCTTCAAGTGAACATGTCTAGGACTGTAAAAATGTTGATTAATTTCTCGGTTGTACCACGAGACCTAATAAAGGGTAATGAGCTATGCCAATTATGCCCGAAAATGTATCAGCAACGAGTTGTTAAATTAAAAATATCATTTTCAGATCGAAAACGATTTTGCAACATTAGGATAGAACCACAAATAATAATAATACCAGTACTCACGATTTTTATTTTGAATGACATACGTAATACATTCTATTTTAATTTAATGAAATATACGAGTAGGCTACTATACTAACATTGGTAATTCTACTAATAAAAATGATCCAGGTACACTTTTAATCGGAAATTTCGTGTTTGAGATAATAAGGCACCTTAATGATACGTAAAATAGCTCCAGGTGAGATCAATAACATAGCATCATTGCGTAATCTAGCGGTTAGGGTAGGATTTCGGATGGATACAACTACCAAATAAATATTTTGTTTTTCACAACAAAAAAAACCCTACATTTTACTCTGCTAGCCCCTCTTCATCTTTGTGTACTTACATCCTTCATCGCAACCAACCGCCCAATCCTACTGCTGCCCTTTCCAAGTTTGCCTGACATTCTCCCCTTTATCACAGTCTTCAACGTCCCACTGCCGATCAATATGCTTCTCATCCATTTTTCCTGCCTTATAATATCTGTCCCAAAAAACCCCTCTCCTCGCCCACCATACCTAAAACTTCCTCATTTGTTTTCCTTTCGGTACATTTCACCTTCTCCGCACTAACATTTCAAAAGTCTTCAATCTACATCTATCATCCAGTTTCAGTGACCATGTCTCCGCGCCGTACTTTACTACCCTCCATTTTGAAGTTTTAACGAGCCTTTTCTTGATATTCTTACTCAACGTCACTGTCATAAATTGCTCCCTTCTTGTGCAAACCTCTTTGCTTAATGCAATTCTTCTCTTTAGTTCCCTACTACTTAGACCATTTTGGTCCAAAATACTTCCCAGATATGTAAACTATTCCACCTACTCAAGTTTTTGCCCTCCTATTTTAATGCTAAGTTTAGCCTTTGTCTTTCTGGAAAATTGCATAAACTTTGTTATATATATATAATATATATTGATTATCATTCCGTATTATTAATCATTTCCACCGAATATCGTTGAAAAGCACCGGTAATAATGGCCAAACCTGCCTTCCTAACATTGCCCATCCCGACTCACCTTCACCCACTCGCACCTGACCAGCTTGAAACATGTACAGATTGCGGATTAGCCTCTTGTCTCCCCAATCTATTCCTATTTTCCGCAGTATACTCATAAGAGTTTCCCAAATTCACTCTATAAAACGCCTTTTGAAATCCACGAAACAGACAAATACGTTCTGACTTCTATATTCCTTTCGATTAGCTATCTCATTACTGCAATGGCATTGCGCGTGCCTCTCCCCTTTCTAAATCCAAACTGATCATTCCCTAAGTAATCATTTAACCTGCCCTCCGTCCCTTTGTTGATCATGAGAACCACTTCAGCTGCGTGGGAATAACATAGCATATAAAATTAAAAAATTCAATACACTATTCAAAGCAATATGATGGCTACTGACTTCATAATATCTAATGAATTCATCCTATATGAATTTAACCTATTTTAATGAATTTAATGAATTTTCATTTACGTAGATATATTTTTCTATCAATTTACAAAATTATGTTTGGATTTCCCTGATTAATATAAAAGCATGGAACAACACTAAATTATTCACCTTTAGATTGCTTTCCGTCTGAATTGAGCCTATAATTTCTTGCTCTTTCATTTTCAATTGCGTGAAGAGTGAATTAAATATGGGCTTTAGGTGATCTTCAAATGAATTCAGCATAAGCGTACCATAAAGTTCATTTCATTAAAATTCACTAATTTTTTTCCGTTGTTGTTATTAGATAACCAATGAGGATTCAGATTGTCGATCCAGAAAACCATCATGATTTATCATATCGCGGAAGGAAAGAAAAATTGACCATACGGTGTTTACTTACCACTACAGCTACTTTTCAATTAAAAAACTATTATTCCAGTTAAGATATTTAATTTGCATGTCAATATTCCCATTTATTTTCACCCCATAAGCAAGAAGCCCGTTGAAGTTGTGCATGGAGTTAAAATAATTACATCTTTATACCATATCAGCACAGTTTCCTCATGACACTGTTAAGAGTGATCCACACAATGAATCAAGCGGATATTTCCTCTTGATAATTTATGCTATTACACACCATGCAGAAATTCTTCAGTTTTGTCGTCATGAAAAATGACGCAATATAATGGGAATAGTAAACATGGGAATTCAAAATTATTCTCGGTCATGGAACGAGTTATGATCTAAAATTGAAACCCCATAAATCGCTTAAATGAAGCCACATGCAGCTGATTGATAGTGGAAAACGAGCCTCCGTAAACAATGCAGGAGAAAATTCACAATTACGTCAATAATTGGATATCCGCCATGAACACAATTGGATTAAAAGATTAACCTGCCACTAATTTGCTTGTATGAAACAGATTGAGGTTATAAGGTGGAATAATGATCGCCTACAGACTGACCATTTGTCAGGAATATAAAAATCAAACTCCGAACGTTCATTCGAAGGAATTAGTGACAATAGAAGGTAATCACTAATTGAGACTAGGAAGAGGTCAAGGGAGCCATCGTAGCTCGAAAAGTTTACTTTATAACAAGATAATGACTAAAATTTATAAAGAATTAATGTATGAACAATTATTGCTTTGTTTACTATTAAATATACAATTGCATATTCTGTCATTTGAGCTCCAACGAATACCCTCTCGTGGTATACGCATGTAAAAAGAAATATCTGCTAATATTCTGAAATTTCCTATCAAATTAATAATTTTAATGTATTATTTCAATGCAGGGGTTTCCTTTACTTTATTAGTTAAGTTTTATTCAGAAAATTTCGGGTTTCCGAGGACAACTAGTTAATCACGATTCTTCATTCATCACCAAGACCTCTATTTGCAGGAATGACGTCTACTTAATCAATGCATGACATCGATTGCTGGAATTAGTTTATGTTACTCAGGAATTTCATATTCAAATTCGAAAAATTTGCATTGACTCTCAAAAATTATTAAAATTGAACACGCTCTTAAAAGCTACTTTCATTGAGGATTGCCTGCCCTGAGGAGAAATGGTTTTTAATATTTTAAAATCATGAACCGCCATTTCGTTGCTATATTTATATAAATTCAAAACTCCACTGAAACATTGATAAGCTGATTATAGCTTATTTTGGTACGAGGATTTGCTGAAAGGTAAATTGATCCCGCTCAGAACCACTTAGGGGCTGAGGGCAGGGAAGGGTAACGGGGAAAACATCTAATTTCCACCGCCCGTCCATTCTGTTTAGCAGACAACAAACCGAAATGAATTTCAATAATAAAAGTCAAAGAAATTTTGGGGACACTTAAACTTGAGTTGTGCGCGATGACTATTAATATACTATTATTAGCATTCATGCTTGAAACGGATAAATAGTAACACGAACATGTTTTAAAATGTTAAAAGCATGTATTATAAAATGTCTTTATCACGTCTCTTTCGCATTTAATGAGTCATAAGGTTTTCTCAATATGTACTGAATTAGCATAAACAGGGGTGATTCTGATAGTTTCACTTTTTAAAAATTGGTCACTGATGTAAGTATATTATTTGAGTTGATAAATTTTGATAAATATTTGATTTATGATAAAAGTATTTCTCGACGAATACTGTTTGTACTCCGTAGCGCTGATGATATTTACACGTAGGATGTTTAATGACTACATTGCAAGGAATAAGAAGAGTGAAGTTCAGATTCACTCTGTATAACCAACGTCAATAGACTGAAGCTTGATTTTAATAGGATAGGATAAGTTCAGTGTATGGCCTGTGAAAAACATGATAAGATTCCTTCCTCTGAAACTTCCCTGGAAGCCCTGATACCTGAAGCTCTGACTAAAATCACATATTTTGGTAGAGGACCTCCAAAACCATGGGATTTGTAACGATTATTCTCCGTCAGTGACTAAGCTTTCCACTACACTGATACGAAACTTAAATTGAAAAAGTTACAAAAAGGCATTTTTATAAGTTTTGAAAAAATTCATGTTGTAGCATTTAAATGTTCACCATTTTTTAATTCATTTGCATCATTTCATGGGACACATAATGTTCTCAAAACTGCAAAAGATATTGCCCCAATTGTAATATGCAATTAAATTGATTGATTTCGAGTAGATGCACACCGGCTAGTTCCAATGATTTGTGTTAATGCAGTGGGATGACAATAAAACTGGGAAGTTTTTATGTCATACCAAAGTTGTCTAAGAAAAGTTGAGAAGCGAAGAAAACATTCGGGCGTAATAAGATGGTACAACATGATACACAGATGTTCACTGACATTCCCTGTCCATTGCATTCCGTCCAATTCATTCTGTCCATCGAGTGGTAAGATGGTCACGATATGGTATCATGTCGACTTGGAACTCGACTAAATAAACTCGAAAAGAGAGTAGCAGTGTAGAAATACTGAAGAAATGGCGTCGGGGTATCTACAATATCGTGCAACGGAAATAAAGAAAGTGTGGAAGGCAGTCTTCGGTTAAAGGGGACCAACGGCTGGAGCGGAGGAGTGCTGTCTGTGTCGGAGCGAGGAGGGGTGAGGGTCTTGAGCGAGAGAGGAAATCCGGCGGGAGGTAAGCTGAAACAACGAATGTCACGCGGATTAATGGACCAGTAAAGCTTTTGCAAAACAGCGGAACCTTTAACGTAAAAAAATAGCTACTAGTAAGCTCGAAATCATAAAAAAGATAAAAATAATGAACTGATGTCGAGAATTAAGCGGCAGGCGGTCAACTGAAGCAAACAGCCTCTCTGCTTGAGTCATATTTTTTTATAGAATTAGGTATACATTCCAACATGCTTCTGAAAAAATGACAACCCTTGGTGAATGGCGTTCGAGCAACCCCGCCTAACTTTTAATCTCTCCCACATGCTCTCGCCCTCCCATCCTCTTCACTTTCATCCTGCCCCCCTCTAACTTCTGAACCTCGCCATGGTCAAAGCTGCTCCAGCCTCCCAGTGCGCTCAATATGGGCTCCCCAGCTCACGTCTTAACGCATATGGGCTAGCAACTGCCTACCGCGATCTTTGACAGCAAAAACTCTTCCATTCAATCATGAAGGGTGCACTATGCTACTTTGACATCATAAATTGTAAATCCAATTGTTAATGAAAAACAACTGTGGTATATGGTGATGGCTTTCAGGGTATACATAAATAAATAAAATATAAAAAAGTAATTGGAAATTATTAAACAGTTCCACAGATACTGAGCTTTACATTAGGACAACCAACGGGGAAAAGTTATGTAACGTATAAATTTCACTATTAGAAACTCCTATAAAACTAAGGCTCGCCTTACTTCTGAAATTTTAAACCTTCATAGAACCCAAAACGACTTCATCTTTCCATATGTGAAGCAAGAAGGGCATTTTTAGGAAAAATTCAAACTTCTGTCGGATCCCTTTCACCTCTTACGCTTCAATTAGCTACTGACAACAATTAAAACGCCAATGTTTGACATATCAGTAATTTAAGTGGACGTATTCTAAGAAAATTTACGTATTTAATGCATTGGAATAAGTAAGTAAAACTTAATGGAGGAATAAATTTAACTTCGACGAGGAACAAATCTTCTTTAGAAAGGTTTTAACGATTACTGAGAATACTTACTGCTATATTGGTTATGGAATTCTAAGCATTATTAGTAAAATTAAAAGATTCGAATAGAAAACAGTGCTTTTTTCCATTTTTTGTTATATATTGAATAAATAATGACGTAAAGTACAAAAATATCGTACTTTAATACTTGGATATTTCAATCCTTTCATGCGAAGAGTTCTTCGAAGTAGTTTACGAATGAGAACATAAATACCATTTAGCCCGATTTCAAAAAGAATCGATGTTTATTCTTCAGTAGAATTTCCAATTTAATCTTCTGCTGACAGTAAGACTCAATATTCAGTTAACAATACAATTGATACATATTTTTATTTAAAGACATAATAGTTAGTTTATCTTTGAAGCCATTAACTCAAATACATTTTCCGTTCATGACCACCATACCCCATCAACATTTTCACCTAATTACACAGCATCATGGAGAAGTTCGACATATTAAATAGACCCATTTCATTTTTCCTTAGGGAAAAACCGATCCAACCGAATAAATAATAACACTACTTCTGCAATCAATTTTATATCAATTTACTGTTGACGTATCAGTTGGGAATGATTGAACTCTAGTGAATACGGAAGTCGGAAATTTAGGTGAAATTTCAGATCGGACGGTGAGGAAAAAAATACCTATCTGCTTTTTACCCGAACTCCAAACCTTTGTATCCCTCTTCGTAACGAATGAAAAGAGCCATATGTCGTCGCAAATTGAAAACATGGGGTGTACGAGGCTAACGTATGCCACAAGGAAAGGGGGCATTTTTCTCCGATAGCCACGAAGACGCGAGCTTAGCAGACACAGGGATCATATGGCTTTGGAAATACAGGCGATTAGGCCATTTAATGCGAGTCACAGAGTGAACTAACAGACGTATTCCAATCTTCATTATTCTTTCATATAAGCTTAGAGCTGTTTGACTAAAAAATTCTGTCTTTCAAACGTAAAATAGGGAGGTATATACGATACATATCATATTTATGGACCCTCAAATAGGACATAGGCTACCAACTTGAAAACAGCTAACGTAAAACCTACAGTTAAAAGAGAGCAACCGGGTAATTACAGACCTATCTTATTTCGATGATTTCTACTTCAACTTTGTGGAAGTTCATGTTCATTAAATGGATAACACAATGTGTTTATCCACTATCCTTTATTTTGGTACAAGTAGTTTTAAGACACCTGATGATGACGCCTAAGCGTTGAAACTAGTAGTACCAAAAAAAAGAACAGTGGAAAAATACATTGTGTTCTTCATTTAATGGCCTATTTTATTCACTAATTTGACTTCAATTCAAGGTCATGGAACATATAATTTTTAGTTCCATAATGAAGTATTTTAATAGTCAGGATTTCTAGACGAAAAACCACCAGTTCCCAAAAGGTTGGTTTCTATGTCACAAAAATTGCTCTTTTTGCTCGTGATATTTTGGGATCGGGAAAAAAATATTATTCCTGTTGACAGGATTTTTCTAACTTTTAAATAGTCTTACGAGAACATTTTTTATAGTAACCTATTCACATACCTTAAAAGAAAACGGCAAATAAAAGTATCCTAAATTGGATAATAGGCTTATTGAATAGTAGAGTACAATGGGTAGTCATGGATGGCGTTACTCCTATAGTTCGTTGCCATAATGAAGTCAAAGTTACTCATCAACACTTGCTCATAAAAAAGTCGTAGGACCTCTTTTATTCTTTCTATGCGCCAACGATATTAACAGCATGGTTAACAGTAACAGATGGTTATTTACGGAAAACTCAGTGGATACAGATGCATCCGAAATCCTGAAGATAAATTAGTATTAGCAGATGACCTTAATGCACCAAAAGGGAATTTCAATTAAAATAAAAATGTAATTTTTGGAACATAATTATTTCGTTCTTTCTCAAATGCCTCCTGAATCAAAAATTCTGAAATAGAAAGCGTAGACTCGATTGAATTCTTACCTATGCGTTTACTTTAATCACGAGCTCCTGAGTGAAGTAAATGTGGCCAAGCCAAATAAAGCTAAGATTTATTAGAAAAACATTGGGGAATAATGACGAGAAAGTAAAAATCTATATTTTCCTTGTTAAACCCCAATCAGAAAATGCTACTAGTCCATGGAAGTCCGATGAAGTTGGACTGGTTACCGAATTAGATCGCATGCGGCGTAAAGGGGCAAAATTGGTAATACCTTGTCATGATAAACTTAGTAGACTATCTAGATTATTAGAGAAACTAGGCCGAGAATCACTCATGCACGAGGGTGAAATTATAGATTTCATCTTTTGCATAAATTGGAAACAGGTTTCTTCAGCGATGATGCTAAATGCATTATTAAGCCCATTGTAGTACGATAGGAGAGATCATAACAGAAAGATTAGAAATATCAAGTGTAGAATCAACAGATTTATGATGTCATTTTCCCCACGAATGATAAGGAAACAGGATAACTACAAGCAACTATGCCATGGAAAAAATGTACATACTTTTTCATTCTTTGTAGCCAACTATGAGGTCATTATTTATTCTAACCTTAGCTTAGTTAATTTCTGATGCATTTGTGGAAGATAAAGTACGGTTAAAAACTTGAGTAACGAATGAAAGAATCTATTTGCACTGCTTTGCTACTGAGACAGTTTAGCAAGAGATAGTATAGTAATGTAAAATATAACAAAGCTACTATTTTGTTAGCTAATGCCAGGCCGATTTCAACACCCAGAATTTGTTCGGAATACAAAACTTTTGAGTAAATATTTGAAATTCAATTTAACCAGTACAGTTTCGGAAACCTCCACACTTATACGTGCACTAATATTTAGCTTTGACTGTGAAACGCCTTGAACACTGAAGGAGGTCATAATCCTCCAAGAGAAAAAATAATATTTCTTGTAAAAAAAGGTATGAATCTAGCAATATCGTAGACGGAAACCGTCACCCATGGGAATAGTATTCATGAGGGCGACGAAAATACGCATTTATTGAGAGAAACTTGACTCACCCGGAGCCAAGAAATGCATGTGATACAGGAACAGTGGTGTTTGCATGAGCACGGTTCTGGATATAATACGACACGGCTCAGCTGCACCTACTTTTCGTTCTTCGTGTACCATGTACTTTCGTGCGCCACTCGGTTCCGTATGCGGTGGCCGCTGGACACAAGGGAATGGGCGAAAAAATATAGTGTTTTAAAAGAAATATCCCACATGCGTTACGCTAAAACGAAAAATATTTAAAGCCAATAAAGTAAACGAATCCCTTAGCCAACTTGAAATCAATTAAGGACTGAGAATACCACGCTTGAATGTGAACCAATGCACACTGAAACCATTAATAAAACAAAATTAACTTACTTTGTGAAATTTTTCAAAAGAGGTGAAGAGTTCAAGAGTTCAAGAGTTTTTCAACCAAAAAAGAATATTGGGAGAGTATAAAATAGAAATGCATCTATTACTGCAAGTGTTTAAGAAAATATTACAAAAAAGAAATAAGGCGAAACTTCAAGGCATTTGATAGACAAAATATTTTTTTAATTGACGCAGGGCAACGGAATTTTCTTGCAAGACGCATATATTCTCTCAAATTACGCATATATTGCTAGAGTCAACCACCGGGATAAAAGAAGAGGGAGCTATACTCGTCACAGATTCTGGTACTTTCCTCGTACGATACGCAACCATAGCGATACACAGTGTAATAGACACACTATATACTATGCCAAGAAGAGAGAAGACATTTTTACTGGAAATGGAACGAAAGGCCTGAATATGAAATCGGGAATTGTTTGGGGCTGAAGACCGAGTACGTATAAGACGACAGGCTGGGGAATTTCAGAACCTCTACAAAAATTGCTAAATACGTTCAACATGTGATAAGATGCAACTTGAAGAATGAAGAATAGAGGTAGACTGAGGGCCTAGAAGCGAAGAATCCAGGATGTGGTGACAGCAGAACCACCCACGTAGAAATGTATGTAAGGGGAGGAGGAGGCAAGTTTAAGACGGTGTGTGGTAGTGCCAAGAGGTAGGAAATGAATGAGGAGGAGAGATGAGAGAAGAACATGTATATGAGAAATACGGAGAATAGGAGGGAATACGTACCAGGCCGGAAGGAAAAGGGGAGATAGGAGAGGGGAACGTGAGGGAAGGAAGCGAACAAATAGGTGGGAGGGCGAAGGGCGTTGAGGAAGAGGGGGAGGAGTCGAGCGGGCGGGAAAACACCCAGTGGCGTAGCGTCACATGAAATATTCACAGATCATTGAAGTAAGTGTATTCCCCCACCATCCGCTCGTGTGCGCCCCCAAACTTTGTTCATCCGCTTAGTGCAATGGTGGAGAGGGAAGGGTGTGAGAGGCGGAGCGGAGGAGTAATCCATGTTTCTATCCGTTTTGTGGGCGTAAAAGATAACTATGTTTATTGTGAAAAAACATAAGTAAATTGAATGTTTAGACTCACAGATAAAATGATGGCGAATCACGTGGGCATAAAAATTAAAATATATTTACAATTAAGGTTCATAAATTATTTTTGCGCATTATATTTTTTTTTTAATGGTAAACTGCTGCTGCTTCATCTAGATGCTTGAAATGTGGTTTAATCCACGAAAAACCGTACAGAATTTTAATATGAAAATAAGCGGAACTATTGATAATTATTTTCACGGATTAATAATGATTTAACTGAAAAAAACAAGTGTGTTCGAAATTGAAAGTATTGCGACAATTTTAAAAATAACGCTCTTGCAGATAAAATTATCGTCTTTCTATTTTAGCCAAGTTAGTCTGTGTTTTTATTATACATACGTAAAAGGTCGTAAGCGAAATAATATTAGATATAAATTCAATTGATACGCTAGAATAAAGCACAGAAAAAACATTCCAAAATAATATAAGGCGTAAACAACAAGACGTTCATTTGTTACAAAAAAACATGGGTAACTGATGACATTTACGCAGCTTATACAGGCAATGGAGAACATGCATTTAAGGAAGAATTATCTCCTCCTTTAACTCTACATATATCAAACGTAGACAATTATGGTCCCTCAAAAGTTATGTTCAAAACCTCTTTCCGAAATAACTTCATCGATATAAGTTATAAGGTGAACTGAATTTCAGATTACATTTTTAATTAAATGAAAAACATAAATCTAACGTTGGTGCAAATTTTGATTTTTTTTTTAATTATCAGGATTTAATAGATCAAAGCCTTTCCTAACTAAACTATATTATATAAGAGCCAAATGTAATACGCTTACCAAATGAGTAGCAAACAAGAGAAAATGGGGCAATAAGCAATGAAAAATGTCGTAAACTTGGTTACCTTAAAAAATTATTCCCCGTGTTTACGGTTACGATTTACTTTCATTAAGAAATAAAACCATATACGAGAAGCAGAAACGCCTTATTAAAAATATTTGCTATTTTTCATTATACTGCATTTCACAAATGCCTTTAGCATCTATGGTTTTCATCGAATCTACCTGGCCATTTGAACAATTTCCGAGGGGACATAGTCGGTTTAAATTAAAATGTTTCAGAAATATTCTCTTTAGTCTCACCTACCTTTGTTATTTTTAACAAAGGGTGATAAAAGTCAGGAAGAAATATAATGCATTACATCAAAAATACTAAATCAAAAATATAGCCAAATGTCACAAATTCTGTTCCTATTAATCCCAGTCTAAACAAATTGGAGAACAGCGGCACTGCTCAGATGTGACAATATGTTCTCGTGAAATTGTAACGGGAACAGCGTGCCTTGGAAATCTCGTCATATACGACGAAAAATGTGACTTATGAATGATAGGAATTGCACGTAATGAACCTTATTGTTTGTTTTTTATAGTTTTATTTGCTGCAACGAACAAATCAATATGGACGCAAAAGAAAGTCGTAGAGACTGATGGAAGCTGGAAACCTTTAAAAATATTTAAACATGGGCAATAATGATGAGAAGGATGTTTCCTCTCTTCATCTTTTGTTACTTTCTTAACTTTTATATTGTTACTAAATATCAATGCATAATTCCTAAATTACATTTATTTTAATTATTTTAGAAGAAAAAGTGTTGCATCATCAGAAAACCTTTTTTTGGGCTACCCGACAGAAAATCGAAAGTCGTATATTCTGAACCAACCTAACCACGCATTTTTCTGTCTTTCTCTTCATTTAAAAGCTTTGCATGGGCTCGACATTCAAACTGGCAACTGTCACCAGGTTTTAATTAATACCCAGGAACTCCAAAATGTCCATGCTCTCCACCTAGCGTTCAACTTTTTTGATCGAAAAGTCTCGCAAAAATCTCCCATTCGGTGTTTAGCGATCGGTGGGAAGGTCCATTAAAATGGTCTGGCCCGAGTCGTCCTAAATAATTCTCCATTCGAGCAACAAAAGCAATCAAGCGTCACGTCAATAAATTCTCGGAGCTACAATTGAGGCGCTGCGGAGCAGGAGTTGAAATGAGACGAAGAAGCTTTCGTTTGTCGAATTCCAAAAATGTGTCGAGGGAAGAACGAGGAGACAATGGTGCCCTGGGTAGGGGAAGCATAGGGAGGGAGGGGGCAGATTTGCCGGCGAGGGGGTCGGGGGGAGAGGTGACGACGAGACGAACAAGGGGAGTGAAAAAGAAGGATTAGAGGGGACATTTGGAAAGCGGCAGCGGGGAGGGTTGCTATTGGGAGAATGAGAGTAGGGGGGCCATCTTGAAGAAAGGGGAATGCGAGGGACATTAAAGTGAATCGGTTTGGACGACGGGGTTTGGAGACGGGGAGTGACAAATGAGTTTCTGGAGCACAAGAATCGGGAAAATTACTCGTACCATTTGTACCTATTTATTAGGCATAGCGGCAAATATAAAACACCCAATAAATTCGGCCGAGGGATAGAATACATTGAAGGTAGAATATGCATTAGTCCTGCTTCTTTTTGATCATGCCTAAAGCAGCGTAGGTGCAGAAAATAGCAAAAGGGAGAAGTGTAAATACACTGGGAGTAGAGAACTTTTAGGAAAGACAGCCACAACGGCTTGAAGTCAAGAAATACGAAACGTTTAGGGGCGAAATAGTTTTAAAGGAAACGGGCGGAAGGGGCCTTGTGTGTTGAGGTCTGAGTTAATGAGAGAGAGAGCAAAGAGGGGATTCTCCTGGGGGAAGGGAGTCATCCGCACACACTATCGCACGCTTATTCAAGTGCGTAGCGTGGAGGCGAGATGTTTCGGAGTTAAAGGTGAGGTTAAGTCGGCAGGCGGAGAGCGAGGGCGGAAATGGAGAAGTGCGATGTGGGTGCATAGGGGGTCAGTGGGAGGGCTTGGTGGAAGGAAGTGAGGAGGCCGAGAGAAGTGAGAGAGAATGAAGGAAGATGAAAATCGCTCCTGGGAGGAGGACGAGACAAGGAGGCTCCAAGGATAATTACAGCGGGTAGAACCCTTGGGAAGAGAAGAATGGAAATATATTAAATGGTAGAATGACGAAAATAAATGGAAGAGGAAAAATGATGGAAGTGGAGGCAAAGTGGAGGCGAGCGGTATCACTCGTTTAGTCGAGAGCTCTCCGCGAAATAGTCCTCTGGAAAGTAACAGGGAGGAAAAAAATTAAAGGAGACCCCAGGAAAAATAACGGCTTTACTGAAAGAATTAACGAAAAACGCCATTTCAAACGATTCATGGTCTTCAGACTGTAAAGTAAGCTTTAGCAAATAATCCTTAGGGGATGGAAAAAAATGCAGAATGGCAAAATACAAAACGGCCTCACTAAATTAAATAATCATTTACTTTTTTTTTTGTTTTTCAGGGATTACGCAAACTTCGTGTTCAGGAAAACGAACAATATTTCCATGGGATGTAGAGATGCGGGATAAATGGTAAAGAAAAATAAAACAATTGTTGATATTGCGAGATTTTCATAGTTTAGACGTTTAAGCATTGGATTAAATGTAATACGGAAAAAAGTATATTTGAATATCTAATTATTCAAAATTCCTCAATTTAACGACCAAAATACCGGAATAAAATATATGTTACAATGCTAAAACCACTGCGTTGTAATTTTATCCGCAGCTTTGTCGATCTTAGAAAGCGGAGTTACCAATAGTAGTAATCATTAAACCACGAAGTTGTAATTCGGCTTTGGAGCTTTCTCTGGAGATTTCATATAATTATGAGGGATTGCCAGATAAATGTCTTTATTCGGGCGAAATTGAGCCGATAAGGTCCCTTCTTCCATTTAACCCTTCGTCAAGTACATATAATCAATAATAGAATATCTATGGAATACCTGTAGAAGGATTTGGCGTGAGATGGTGGAAATGGAAAAATAAATAGCAATTAGGTAATTGCAATTTTACTATTTTACAAATGTCACTAGAAATTAATACATCACGACCTAGGTTTCAACGTTACTACAACATCATCATTTAAAGAACTTTAAATGAAGATGATGAAGAGAGATAAGTAGAATTATATTAATTTATAATAAATATTCCAATCATTTAGTCATTAATTATATATGATTTTTTTCATGTTTTATAATATTTAACCTTACCTTTATGTTTCTCGGTACGCTCATAACTCAAGGGCTCATTTCATTACGTTAAGCATAAGTCGGTTAACATTTAAAAAATTTAAATATATCTTTTTTTTTCAAATTTATTTTAAATGCACACAAATCTTTCGTGTGACGGTAGAAATAAAAAAATCATAAATATATAAACTAAACCCTTTTTTAATTAAGTACAAAATTGTCTATGAGACATTCAGAAGATTGAGTAATTTCCTAGAATTGACTACTCCTACAGGCATAGATTAAATTATAGAAAGTAGTCTACTGATGGCATTTTTGTTATTCCACTGCTTTCTTTTCCACTAGGGTCCGGAGGTAAAAAAGTTTTATGACGTCATCTCACAAGCACTTCCAAGAAACAGTGCAAACAAATAATCAGCAAAATTATCTGCGGCTCCCAATCCAGAAGTTAGTTCCGCCGAAATATCGGAATTTTCTGTACGCGAACAAAAAGTGTGGGGTTCTTCGTCGAATCGATTTCTAATCTACCTTCTCTTGGCGTTGGCTAAAGGCCCTTGTAATACCATCACGGCTATTTTTGAACACTGCTGGAGAGAAGTGCATTTCAGAGGAACAGGAGGAAAGAGGGCGCGGATGAAGTGGGCACATGAGAGGGAGTTTTTGGGCAAGGGGGGTCGGGAAGGGGTCAGCGGATGAGGAACATGGGGGAAATTTCGAGGTCGGAAACATAAGGGCCCTCATTGTTCCGGAGAGTCTTAATGGAGCCTAGACTGCTGGCCCTCTGTGTGTGGACGAGCGTGCCAACCCACCCTCCCCTGGGCCTCCACCCCCTCTCGAACTGTTGGTTGAAGGCAATGCGGAAGGGATCGGATGGGGGAGGAGAAGATGAGACAGCAAGGGATGGGACAGAGAGAGAAAGAGGGACAAGAGAGGAGGGGAATCGGCCGACTGGAGTGCCCTTGGAGTGTTGGAGGAACTTGGGCGGGCTTTCGGACTTGGGCGGGGGAGTGAGGAAAAGGAGTGCAGAGAGATGGAAGTGGGGCACCCGTAGGGCAAGGGAAGTCCAACGGGGAGTGGTACTATGGTGATGGGGGACGAGGAAGAGAGGATTGTGGCGGAGTCTCCTGACCGACGAGCAGGAGCCATCGGGAGTCGTGAGTGAATGGGACGAATGCCTTTGAGCGCTTTGTGAAGCGGCCGAGTGTTCAAGACGCCATCGAAGGTAGCTGTCAAAGAGGCCGCAAGTGTGGTTGGGGTCTTCTGCGCCAGTTTATCCAAGAAAAGGGCAGTACCTGCCTGCAAGATGGCAATAGCTGATACTCTTCGGTCGAATGACAGATCGAATGGTTTCGTCGATCCAGTTTAATCGGTAAGAAAAGTAGTTCAAGACATCAATATAATTCTTTGCAAAAATATCGGGATTCGTTCCTCACTCCTTTGTCCTAAAATGAATGCATTACAACTCTTACTTTTGCGAGTTTTCCTCAAGAATCTGGTGGACTGATCTGAGTCTGGCTAAGAATAAAATTTGTAATTTTTTCGTCGAAATGTTCGAGGCCCGCTCAACAAAATTCTTATCAAAGCAAACGATTCTGCCCCTGATAGACTACACCTTATGACGTATATTGTAAGCAAACATTACGAATAGAAGTCAATAAACACAACGGTTATTAATAAATATGGAGTAACTTCCTCATTTCATCAAAGTCGCATGAATTGTTTCTTATGAATCAAATGTTTCAAGCAAATTTAGACGCAATAACTATAAATCACTCAAGTGTCATAGAAACTTAAATGTTTGCGTTGCAAATACAACAAATCTTACCAAAAGGCCGATTGGAAACGTTTACAATCACACAACAGAAAAAATGTTTAACCTCCATCATTATATTTGAAAATGTGGTTGAATACGTTGAATCTCAACCAACGCTGCGGTACGTAGTGCGGTACAAAAACTCTAAAATGTGAAAGATCATGCTATGCTTGCTTATTGAAGAGTATTTATTGAATTTTTCATGCAATGCTAAAGGTAAAAATGAACATACGGAACAATAATAAAATATCCAGGTAAATGTGAAAAAATTACATCTTCACGTTTGTATTTATTCTTAAATTCAGGAAAAATTATATCGCTCATGTGACTTTTGCTTAGGATTTAAACACTCAGATACGAAAGCTACTTGTGCAAAGGAAAATCGCGGAGAACTTTAAGACAAGTCTCGACGACTATTAGAGGGGAGAACCGAGGTGATTGGGCAGAGGGTCATGAAGAAACCTAAGGTGAGGGATTGGGTCAGAACGGAGTCAAGAGGGTGATAAATCCGAGCACTCGGGGGCAGGTAGAGAGGGAAGTAAAAATGAGGTGGAGGGAGTGAGACGGCCTGCGCTTCGGGGGGTTGGAGGCGGAGATAGTGGAGTGAGCGAGTGACGGCGGAAGAAGAGGGAAAGGGGGGATAGATTGGGTGATGGAAAATTAGAGCAGAAGTCTTGGAGGAGTAATTGTGAGGTGAAGTGGAGGCTTGTTGCAATGGTGGTGTGAATAAATTATGTCTGCGTGTCAGGAGATGGTAGGAAGAGACGTGGTCGGGGGAGTTGTCGATTGGTGGAGGGGTGGGATTGAAGGCGGGCGTTAGCGGGAGGAG
Source organism: Hetaerina titia (assembly GCA_037158775.1). Lineage (NCBI taxonomy): Eukaryota > Metazoa > Arthropoda > Insecta > Odonata > Calopterygidae > Hetaerina > Hetaerina titia. The sequence goes on along the minus strand of CM073769.1, from coordinate 38,624,076 downwards.
GAAGAGTTAGGGAAAAGAGTAGACTCCATAGAGAATGCCGTCTTGCGATAGGCTAATATTGGAGGTGGGATTGACATAGGGAGTGGATATAGGAAAGAAGCTCGCCATAGAAGGACGCGACTTTGCCTAAAGTAGGGAGAGCAGAACAGTGGATTTCAGAAGGAGATGTTTTCCTCACTTGACCCAACCATCTGACCATCTCAAGACGCTTTAAAAAAATGAATTAAACTATATTTCCTTCCACCTCTTGTGTGCCTAAAGTAACTGCGTTGACGAGAAATCTGCCAAAATCAACTTGGAAGAGGACGCATTAAATGATAGAGATATTAGGTTCACCAATGCCGATGTACTGGAAAATAAAAGATACCCATCGGTCAAAACAAAAGATTGGGAAATGGCATATTTTTGTTCACAATACATTACGCTCTTGCAGCTAAACAACTATCATTGAATTATTAGTGGAATTATTTAGAGATAATTACTAAAGAGGATAGTGCCATTATTAAAAATAGATAATTATTTATTCACAAAATTTGAAGATGGAGAGAAATTTTAAATGATTTCCAAACCGTATTTCCATGCCGCCAGTACCTAGGTTTCACGATGAAAATGAATAAAATAAAATATCGTATATTTTATCGTAAACTTTTTGAGCAAAGTCAGTGATGCATTTTGACTAACTGAAACTGCTTATGGATATGGACTGTGGATAATATCATTCATTAAATTTGAGAAAATCAGATTAAAGAGAAAGTTATGTAATATAAAATTTCATTAAAATGAAAATGACATTTCGTTTCTTCGCTGACCACCAAAACAAGATATATTCACCTCTTTTAAATTTAACAAGAATTACGGCTGCAATGCGGTTATTGTGGAGATCCTTCCCTTCACCACAGTTAACTGTGAAATTATGGTATACTTTCCAATGATAAATTCATGTATATTATTAAATACATATATTTCACGGTGAATCGTACCAGCATTTTTATTCGCTAATGAGACGAGTCGACTGAAAACATTCCGATGGGAAAGATAAGCGGAAAATGTAACATCCAATTTAAAATAAGGCCCTGAAAGCATTAGCTCGTGCATTAATTAATCCGCTAGAAAAATATCCGATTACTTTTAATGGGGAGAGAGAGAGTAAAACAATATAATTTTACCTGAAGTCACCACAGCAATCTGAACAAACGAGAAGCTTTCTTTTGATATAGGGTGACTGAAAATGGAATAAATAGTACGGGAAAGGGAAAATAAGATATAAGAGACGGTTAAAATTCATAAGGCTTGAAGGAGAGAAATAGGCTCAAATAGCGTCGAGAAACATTGTTGAAATCAGTGAGCATTGCTCACAGAATTAAATCAAAAGAGATATTTATGAGAGAATATTATACACATATTAGAGGACGTAATCACGTAGGTTCTTGCAAGGAAATATTTTATAGTAATCGGGGATTGGAATGAAACGATTGGCGAAGGAAGAGGTGGTGATGAGGTGGGGGACAACGGTTTGGCAAGAGGAATGAACGCAGGGAGAAAGGAATTGAGTTTTAAAGGAGACAGGGGTTAGTATCACCAACACATGGTTTAGACACCACAAAAGGCGTAGGTATACATGGAAAATTCCAGGTGACTCAAAAAGGTAACACATTATATTACGGTTAGGCACATATTCAGGAACAGTGTGATCAATTCGCACAGCTTCCCGGGAGCAGATGCAGACACTGACCACAATTTAATTGTTATGAAATGTAACGTCCGTTTCAAAAAGATAAGGCAGGAGCAACGGGCTAGGAAATGGAATGTAGAAGCATTAAATGGATTAACAAGGAAGGAGTATTAGCAGGCTGTAGAGAAAATCATGGATGACGGTAAAGAGCCGAATACCATCGACGAAAAATGGGAATGTATCGAGAAAGGGATATCGAAAGCCGCAAAAGACACTATAGGAACCCTTAATGGGAAAAGAACTAGGAAACCATGGATCACGGATGAGATGATTAGAAAAATAGATTAGAAAAGAAAATAAAAGAATGTAAACACGGAATTAGGCGAAATTAAATACAAAGAGTAAAATAATAAATTGTGACGGGCAGCAAAAAAAGCAAAAGAAGCATGGTTAAAGACGCAGTGCCAGGACATGGAAAGTTTTCAAAGGAAGGGTGTAATTGGTGCGCTATACCGCAAGGTTAAATCACCATCGGGAAGTAAGAAGGGAAATTATATTTCCTGACTCCTAACAAAACACGGTCCCGCAACTTACTCTACATGAAGTTGCTCTTCATCCCTGTGTACTTCATTCCTCCGTTCATCTCGCCCAACATCCCTATCCTGTTCCTGCCCTTTCCTCATTTGCCTAACATTCTCCCCTCTATTGTATTCTTCAACATCCTACTGCCAATCAATACGCCCTTCATCCATTTTTCCTGCCTCCTTAGGATTTCTTTCAGCAAACCCCTCTCCTCGCCCTTTATCCCTAGTATTTCCTCATTTTTTTTTTCCTTTCGGTCCATTTCACCTTCTCCATTCTTCTCCACACCCACATTTCAAAAGCCTCCAATCTATGTGTATCCTCCTGCTTCAAGGACCACGTTTCCTCGCAGTGCATAGCTACTCTCCATATCAAAGTGTTTACGCGTCTTTTTTTAACATCCTTACTCAATGTTCCTGTCATTAGCTCCCTCCTCCTTGTGAAACCCTCTTTGCCTAGCAGAATTCTTTCCCTTACGTCCTTACTACTTTGACCGTGTTAGTCCTAAAAACTTCCGAGATACGTAAACTGTTCTACCTGCTCCAGTTTTTACCCTCCTATTTTAATATTTAGCTTAGTCTTTTTCTTTCTGGAAAATCGCATAGCCTTTGTTTTATTAATATTGATTCTCATCCCATAGTAGTCCCACTGACTCTCGAAATCACTCAGCAATGCTTTCAACCCCTTGGCTGATTGACAAACTAAAGCTTGGTCATCTGCTAATCTAACTGATTTTACGTATTCCCCTCCGACTTTCATTCCTACCTCCTGTTCTTCCCATGCCTCTTTAATCATTTCCTTATTTAATCATTTAGTAAATATGTGTGTAGTGAAATCAATTAAATGTTGCGGAAATTGAAAAGCGATCCTCAAATGGTCCAGGACGCTTCATGCAGCTAAAAATAATTTCGTCAAAAACTGTGAAATTGGTTCATCTTCTCTACAGATTTCATAAAAGTGGAGAAAGAATCTTTGAGTAGGTATCCAACCTGTAGCCCAATCATAGTAATATGGACGACTATTGAACATCTAAAACATTCAAGTACCTACTTCCTGCTCTTACTAACTTTGCAAAAATTTCCTTGTGCAGCATTGGGAGAAATTAGTTGACATGGAATATTTATATAATTTTTTAGTTGGTAAAACTAGAAAATAAATTCTTAGCTACAGAAATTTGTTTTACCAAGAAATCAGAGAATTAAAGGATTGCATTAAAGAATGACGTGCTGAATCGAAAGTTACTATGCAGTAGATTTTACTATAGATAATTTATTTGAAAACTCCACCCTGAAAAATATGTTAACACTTAAACTGTTATCTGATGTACAAGAATATGTTTATCGCACTTTTGAAAAGGGCCGTTTTTTTTACACTTAGCATGCAAAATTTCTTCACTCGGGTTTCCACTTTACGACCATTATTAATCCCACTCTAATAAAACCTTCCTAATGACCTTACAACATCTAGGTCGCAAAATAAACCTGGTAGTGTGAAATATTTCATTTTTTTTCTTTTTCAAATCAAAAAAATTCAATTCCACAACGTTACACCTTATAAAATTACACCTAATCACACTTATTTAAAAACAGCCGTTCTCACTATAATAGATTTAAACCTTGGAAACCCCAAAGTTCTCATTATAGAAGTCGCCCGCCTTGTCTCCTGAGGTGAGATTGGTGAACATGTAGTAGACGGGTACTATATAGGATTCTCGGTGCATTGGTGTAGGAATCTTAACTATACACAAAGACTGCCACCGATCCAGGTTGGTGGTGCAACACCCAGTTTGCCAAACCGCCAATCTGACGTCCCTGCGCTTAGGGTCACTCTTAAATTTCGAACACCGGCTTCAAAGCGCCACGAAATCTAGGGCGGGGAGGTAAAAAGCTTGCATGTAAACGAACAATGGAGGCTGCTGGATTCGATGGCACCTACGACGTGGAAGGCACGCGGAGGTGGCGGATAATTAGCGAAGGTAGAGGGAGAGAGAGAGTGGGGAGGCGGGGGTGGAGGTGAGGATTCGGGAGCAGCTGAAAATGGCGAAAATGACGAGCGAAGGAAGGAGGAAAAGCCCAACAAAGAATGGAGGTAGACAGAGAAAGGGTGTACGGCGGAAGGAAGGCGATTTAAAATAAGGGCTGAAGAGCAGAAGGCGTGGTAGGATGGTGGTACGATAACGAGCTGATCCACAATGACAGTCGAAGTCAAGGGTAGAAAAGGGCGAGGGAAATTTCAGATTCGATCCTAAATAATTCTTCAAGAGAAAGCTCTAAAATTAAAGCAAACAAGTAATTTTAAATTTCCCAATAACTTACTCGAGAATGGGGCGTAGGTTTTCAAAAGGCACGCTGGGATCCATCATGCATTGCATCTTACTTTTTTGTATCAAAATTTTAAAGAGATCATTCAAAATCAAAAACAATATATGCAATTAAAATAGGAAAACCTGATCTGAGAAATACAAATAAGCTTAAAATTCCAAGGAAACTTCATCTTAGCAATATAGAAAAGTAACAAAGGTGAAGTGAAATCTACTAAACACAACTTTAAAGCGATGAATGAGCGCAAAATGTAAGAATATCACAAAAAGCACATTATAAATAAAGTACATTAGTGTCAAAAAATAAAAATTATTCAGGAAAAATGTCACCACAGAAGAACACTAATATCATATTTTAACTGAATTCTGACCGATTTAACTTTTGTTAGTAAAATAAAATCTAGGATAACATACCCAGGTAATCTAAGAAATCAATACATTGAATGGTGGGGATGATGCAGAATAATTTTTCATAGCATTCAAAGCTTGAAAAGAAAAAAAAATTTAAGTGTTCCCCCTAAAACTTCACCTAAATTTACATCGAACACAAAAATGGGGAAAAGTGTAAGTATTATGCCGTGAGAAAAAAATTAGGAACATATTATTCATTCACAAACTAGGAAAGTAATCATGATAGACGTTCTACTACCAAGTTTTGTGTGACATGGCACTTAACGTAGATACGCCCGGGATCGCATCTAGGTCATGAGAACTTCGCACCCAGAACTTGGCCGCCCATGATACTCAGCCTACTGGTTCCAGCACGGAACCCACCACTATACATGAAGTTTAAGACGCCAATACTCACCTGCTAAGATGGGAACGCTACCGCCTCCATACCATCCATTTGACCATATACTGATTACGCAAGATTTAAAGTGCACAGCAGAGAAAGGTTTGGGTAGGGAGATGGGAGTTGGGAGATGGGATACAGGGCACAGAGAGAGCTTAATAACCTCTTGTTATATCGCTGGTACACTCGCTCGCACGAACGGCGCGCATAAACCGGCAGCAACGGCAGGACCACAAACACGTGGTTTCGCAGACCAGAATTGAATGTGTGAGGTGCCCCTTTTCCTCGCTTTTTAAGGCCAACGGGGAAATAACGGACCGGATCGATGACCTTTTTGTTCCCAGTGCAAAAGAAACAACGCTTCGTTCGTGAGGTGGCGTGAAATTATACGAAAAAATGCTGAAGCAATTTCCTTGCAATGCACAGAGAATTAATTTCTAAAACACAAATTCCAACATTTCAAAGAGTATAGTGCATTAAAGTAGAGAATAAATTTATATCGAGGTTTTAGCACTTTCATTCTATATTTGGCTAACCTAAACAACTTGTACGTTTTTACTCAATACTAACAATTCTAGTAATTCTAATTTATTTTCCAGGGTAGCAAATTTCCTGCACTTAAGCATTTAATTGAAAAATATATTAAATTTCCATTCCCCGTGGATTGAATAAAAGAAAATAGTATTGATTGAAAAAAATGTACTACAATTTCAAATCACCGATTTAATATACTCCAGATTGCGGTTAAATCTAGGGGAAAAAGTACAGGAACGAAATAATAACCATAAAAGACGATCGAATGTTGGTCCCTTTAAAACCAGAGTACGATAATAGTAAATATTTGAATTGATATCATTCAATTTATGCTAATGAATCTCCGACGCTTTCATTTACAAACTGTAGATTAACTCTAAGGCACAATATTGAATAAAAGAAAATGGAATATTTTAAATTACTACTGCTCTCCAAAAGTTGAATACTTTTTGTTCAGATTATGAATTCAAAGATGTGGGACCAAGTTCTGCATCATAGATCATTAAAATTTAATCTCTATTAGTACGATAAGGCTGAGTTACAATCACCTAAATAGCCCCCATTGTTTGCCTTGAGGATGTTGAGGTGTTCAATCTTTACTAGAAACATCATCCCCAAACAACACGACCACGTTACAGACAAAGCGTATTGTTTCGTATAAAGATGCCTGTACTAGAACTACGTGGGAAAGATGACTTGTGTTTCCCTCGTACCCCGTTCCCTTCGTCGTATCATTTTCGTCCGACAATCCATACCATCCAAAGGGCAGAAGGAGATGGGAAGAGAAAGGAATCACGGCGGCGATGAAATGAATCCTTCCGAGAAACCGGTTAGCAGAAAAAAATAGAAGTAGCTGCGCACAAGAAACACCTCGCTCCTGCTGATCCGGGTTGGATATGGGGATATGAGGAGTGCTTTCAGGGTGCAAAAAAATAAATTATTTTGTGGAGAAGGGCACTTCAGTAAAGGACGATGGACGAAAACGGGTTTGAAAATGCACACGAGGACAAAGAGGAACAATGGCCGGTCCAACTAATTATCGGAAAGGGTCATCGTCCACAGCAATTGTTCGATTACAATGCAGAGAGAGAAGGAAGAAAAAAGTGGTAACGGGAGGTGCTCTCTTCAGCCGCTTCATGGAAAGGTCTTAACGCCGTCACCAGCAAAAGCTTAAGATAATTTCAGCGAGGACAAACCAAATGGATGATGAAATAGATACTTGCAGAAACAGTGAACCGAAAATTCTCAGAACTTCCAAAGCCTGGCAGAGATGATGCAGATATTAACAAAAAATATCAAGTATCAGTAATTCTACTTTTTGATTACTGAAACGTGTCCAAACAACCGAATTAAATAAAAAAAACTCAACTGCACTGGGCGGAAGTAAATGAAAGTTTAACTCCATATATTAAATCCAAAAAAATCCCCTAATATTACCACAAAAAACGTGCAAATATTATTGCAGCCAATTTGGCATCTCATTAGTGAAACATTTAAAATAAATAAAAGGTTTCTATTATTTTTTCATGATTATTTAAAGCATGCCAGCTATGCGCATATGATTAAATGCACACATGACTCATAAAAAGTTCTAAAGAACACTACAAAACTTGACCTCATTTAAAGACCAAAAATAATTGGTAGAGCAAACAATAATTTCCGCTTCATTCAATCAAAGCGGATGAAAACAATAACTTCACTCTGGAAAACACGTTAAGCAAAAACAAACAAATAAGTTTTTATCGGAAATTAATTAACCGTAAATAAATTAAAACCCTTTTCAATATTTACAACAAACCAGATTAAATATTATATCTCTTTTGGTGTTTGTAATGTACACCAGACTGGAAATCCACAAACGAATAATAAAACAAACCTACGAAACGTTATCAAGAGCACAAAAAAAGGGAATGCTTTTTCCTCTTTTCATCTTTTTATAAGCGCTGCGAGAGAATAAAACAAACAAGGATTAATTTTCTTATTCACAGTGTTATAGGACCCCTTAGTAAGTGAGCTGCTTTCTTAAAAGGGCCAAAGTTTTTTTTATAAAAAAGCCAATTTAAAAAATAGCTATAAAAAATAAAAGGCGCCGATAAAAATAAGGAAAAATAGAGCTAACTTCTCTCCTCAAAGTTATCAGAGAAATTTAGATAATCATTTTATTAAAATGCCTCTCTCTAGCGAAAAACTTTCCTCGGTGAGCAATGAAATACGGATTCGGAATGAAGGGGAATACTGCGCATCATGGATGGAAAAAAAAGGCAAGAAGAAATCAAATAAATAAAAAGGGATAGGTCGAACGGCGAAAAAGCCTTAGGAGAGAGAGGGGATGGAACGCCGTGGAGGACGGCTGGCGAAGCGGGCGTGAGCGAAGAGCGGGAAAACGCCGAGGGAGAAAGGGTCGAGGTAAGTAAAACGAGAAATAGCCGAATGGAAAAAAAGAAGGGAGCAAGGGGAACAAATCAACGCGAGGACAAAGGGCTCGGGGGCGGAGGTGGAGAGGGAGCGAGTAAAACTGGGCGTCGGAGCGTAATGGGACCAGAAAGATAGTGGGGAGGCGGACGAGGGAGAGAAGATGAAGATCATTTTCTTAACATTTGAAAAGACTTGGGAGGCGGAAGGTGGATAAAAAAGGGGTGAAAGAGAAAGGAGTATGGAAAGAAGGGTGTGGGGCACCCGGAGAGCTTGGTAGTGGGGAGAAGAGGAATGGAGTGTTAGGGAAGAAAAAAAGGAAGGACGGGAACAAGAGAGAGGACAGTGATCCGCTGAGGCGGAAGACTCGCGGCAAAATCCTATGGCGGAAAGATGGAAGGAAAAGGGGTGAGAGGAAGAGGTAGAAAAAGATAGAGAAAGAGAATGAAGAAAGGCCAGGCTGAGGCAAGGATCCGGGATGGATGCATATATGCTGGTTTTGTAAAGAGGAATGGGACGAATGAGGTAGTTATGTACCGGGAAAAGGGTGAGCACCACCGCGCGGGAGATCTGCCAATCCTTTACGGTGGCGGTTTGAGGAAATCAATGCAAGTGAGGAGGGGTGGTGGTGAAACGGGTGGAGGGAAAGAGAGAAAGGGACAGCGAGAGGTCGAGAGGAGAAAAGAAAGGAAGATTCGACGCCCCGAAGTCCTATTGTCAAGTGGGTTTGGGTTCCTATGCGCACAAAGCTGTTGGGGAATGGAGAAAGCAGGGCCCGTTTTTTTCCTATTCCCATACACCTAACCATTTACTCTGTTTCAATCAGTAGCCAGCCTTATCGCACTTCTTTCTAACAGCCTCCTTGTGGTAGTTCAACTCGCGCCCTTATTCATTGATTGGCATATCCATTTTTTAATTTGCTCTGAAACAGCAAGTTCGAGTGTTATTTTGTCACATTAAACGTTTATTGGAAGGAAATAATTACAAGTATAGCCTGCTTCATTTCATGTCTAAAAATCTCATACTGTATACAAAGGAATTCCTTGACATTAGATCTCGACTCGATCCTTGAGCAACACTCGCTTAGTCAGATAGGATATACTAAATCTTTACAACCTCTGTTAACATTTAACGGAACACAAACACTACATTGCCAGAATTATATGACAGACCAGAATTAACCTCTAAGTGACTATAATCCTGAAATATCAACAGTTTTATTATTAATTATGTAATTTTCGAGGTAACTACTTTGAACTTCCACAATACATACGAGGCATATTTGTTAAGTAAAGGCCATTTTCTTATATTTTAATATCGGCGTGTCAGAACAAAGTTGTACAGATGCACGCCATCTGTTGATTATTTCAGAAGCCACATTACTCATTGTTTTGATTTAGATGTCGTTTGGCTGTCGGTGTATGCAGATAATAATGTCTGCGATAATCGCTGCTCCCGCCAATACCAAAGCGTCATGCTGTGGTCCGATTTTGGCGTGCCAAGAGATCATCAGCCGCAAATATTCTCTGGAGGTTGTGCCTAGTTTATGAACCTACGGTAATGCGTGAAGAAAATGATGAGTGTTGGACAATGGTGTCGAGACAAATGTACATGACGAAGAGAGGCATAGTTTCTAGGCGATTGACAATTATTGCTTTGGATGATAAATTCCCTCTAGTTGGACGCACCATCATTTACACGATTGTTACGAAAAAACTCCAGGTATCACAAATTGTGTGCGAGGTGGCTTCCGAAAATGCTTAACGACCAACACAAAGAGCAAAACGTGGTGAGCGGACGAGCGTTTTTCGACCGCTATCGACAAGACGGAAATGACTTGACCTTAGACCCAGCGACTGCCATGCTTCCTCTTCTTGCACTTGAAACAGCGTCTTGGTAGACAAAGGTTTGAACACGCCGAGGAACTCAAGACCACCGTTGTAACTAGTTAATTTCCAGGCGGCGAACTTCTATGCTGAGGAATTAAAGAAGTTAGTAGCGTTACGAAAATTGCTTAGAAGTGAAGAGTGATTATGTAGTAAAGTGAAGTAGGTGTCGGAAAACAAAACCGTCAATAAAAACTTTTCCTAACGAATTTCCCCGCCACACACCCTTGCTGAGGCTTGCGGGGTAATATGTAGATTCTTTTCAAGACCATTTGGACCTAACTTAAAAAATAACCCTCGTATAAATAAATATACTTTGTTGATATTTGAAAATTGTGTCGAAAAAATCATTTGTAGAACATTATGTTTTAGGAATATAATATAAGATTATTTTTCAATAAAGAGTGATTATAATTTTATATTCGTATATTATTGTGAAAAATTTCATTTCTATGTACTGAAGTTTCTTAATGTTTAATGTACATATGTTACAAGATCTAATGATTTGACTTCAGCATTATCTCATAGTAGCCGCTAAAATCTGGAACATGTTCAGTTTGCCTACGACAACGATTGATGTAGGATATAATGCTGATTTGAAATTAGCCTAAAAAAATCATCTACAATAATGCTGAGGAGGCTTTTTGGAGAGAATTATAATAGTTTTAACGCATAGCAGAGCTAACGCTTAAGAGGGAATGCAATCAATAGCAAAAGAAAGTGAACTCTGAGTTCAAGTCACTGCACTTGCGGAAGTAAACAGAAACACCGATGCTGTGCATTGTATTTGCCATCCATTCTACTATTTGGAAAAAGTGAATGTTTTTCATACATAATTCAGTTATGCAAAACAAATTTTCATGACACAAGCAGGGTCACTTTTAATTATTATGGAACGAAGTCTGTTAGTCCAGATTATAACTGTTACTGCCAATGGGCTTGCAATATTTGCTCTCAATATTTAACATCTTTAAAACAATAAATAGAAACCGAATATGCAGAATAATAATTTGTCTCCAAAATACTAATTGTCTAGTTCAAATTTTTATGCATGTTATTCAAAGCACTCGTCACTATTTCACACGGATACTTTTCATCATGTTTAATTTATATCACACGAATGCATTGCTAGTTTGAGGGGGTAGGTATTTCATGCGTGAATCATGACCTGAAATTATTTTCCTTTTCAACTGATTGTCTAGTTCTGATCGCTTCCACATTTTGTTCTTTAACATGTTTTTATCCATCAAATTCAAAGCGAATCTTTGCTACCTATATATTGACATTTAAATACCGCGCTCTATCAAAGCATGCCCCATATAAAAGTTGGCTCCTCATTTTTTGACATCCGTACTAAATCTCTCTCTCAGCCATTCTCATCTCATATCTAAATCCATCCTATTATTACCCCTACTATTCCGTACCCCTCGGTCTTTCAATCATTTTCTGACCCCTGAACGTTACAATTTCTTATACGAGCAGACCTCCGCCATTTCCATTTTTATTTCAAAACTTTCTAACTGTTATCAACTCAGGATTAATAATTGCTGACCAGCTGCAAGACAAATATGAAGTCTGGCTCTAATTTTGAGTGCCGTGCCCCCGTTTAGTAAACATTTCCGTAAATTATCGTCGAAATGTATAACGCTTAGCAAGAAATATTGTTTAGAGTGTAATTCCCATTTTTATTCCCGCAGAACTACAAAAAAGGAATTCGACAGATAAATTGGAAAACATTACTATTAATAATCAACCAGGTAAGAGAGATTTCAAATGGATACAACCTACATAGTGGTACATCGACATATTTCCATGCCAATCTTACCAAAACACAATCTGGCATCCTAACTAAAATAAACCATATTTAAGTATTTTTCCTTCCTTCCCATCATCATATCTCGCTTGCCTCTTCTTTGCTTACCCCATTCTCGCACTATAACTTTCTTACCACTATCACAGTCTGCATTTGCATTCCTCAACATCCCGCAAATCGTCTTATGGGCGTGTTGCGGGGGATGCCAGGATATTACCCGTAAAAAGGGAGCGTAACTACTTGCAGTACCACCCATTCATCCCTAATGGCGCAAATGACCTTAGCTGTCGGTCGCCTCCCATAAAAACTACTACTCATGCTAAACTAACACATATGCAAATACATATACCAGCAACTAATATTCACAAGAACATTCAACTACGAATGCATGTGCTTGCCCAAATTTAAGAAGGAGACAGAGAAGATTCAAGTAATTACCCACCCATCTCTTTCATATCCATGCTATGCAATATTTTTGAGCACACGTTAGTTCAATCATGAAATATCTCGATTCTAGAGTTTACTTACAGACAACCAACACGGTTTCCGTAAAGATAGATCTTGTGAGACTCAACTTGCAATTTTCATTTACGATAACTTGGTCTCGGGTGAAAATAATGTTTAAGTCGATGCTATATTTCCCGAAAAAAATAGCAATTCGGCAAAGTCCCTCTAAGGAAGGTGCTCACAAAGTTGGACAGTTATGGGATAGTTAAGTGTGTGATAGACTTGAATTATTAATTTTTAACCGACCGTGAGCAATAGGTCGTACTAGACGGAGTATCATCCGACAGTAAGGATCTCATCGGGTGTCACACAAGGTAGTGTTATCTGTCCGCTATTGTTCCTTGTATAAATTAACTGCATCAGATTTCAGCTTTCCTGTAAACGTCTATTTGCTGATGATGCAGAGATATACAGGGAAATATCCAGTCATAAAGGTAGGGTATCATTAACTAATGGCCAAAATGCGATTCAAAAGTTGTGCGAGGAACGAGAGTGAGAATTAAATTTTAAGAAATGTGTTGAGATAAATATTTGGAGAAAGAATATTTCGCCCGAAAAACTTACACCAGAAAGGGCATCAATATAACAAACAGATTTGGTAAAATACTAGGGTGCTACGATAACTCAGGGGAAAACATTCATGAAATTTGCGGAATAGCAAAAAAAGTTAGGATTCATAAAAAGGGCATTTAGGAAAAGTAATGAGAGGGTTAAGGAACTTTGTTATTGTACGTTGGTTAGATCCCACATAGAGGATTCTGCGGATGTACGGGATTCTCACAAGGTAGGTTAAGTTTTGGAACTAGATCGAGCGCAATGCAGTGCAGCTAGGTTCGTGAAAAGTTTTTTATGAACAAGGTAGTAGTGTCATGACAGTAAAGGGAGAATCAGGATGGGAGTAACTAGTTTCCCTTAGGATGATATACAGGTTAAATTTACTACGTAAATTTTAGGCAGGCTACTCATCTGAGGAAGTGAAAGACATGATGCAGGTCCAGAGTCACTATGGTAGATTAGATCACCCAGGTATTATCAGAGAGATAGACAGAAGAAAGAATAGATTTAAAATGTCATTTTTCATCGAGCCATTTGAGATCAAAACATATGACCACAGGCAGGAAGGCGATAATATGCATTGGTAGAATATATATTTTGTCGAAATTCTGCATGTGTTTTAAATATACTCTTCTTTCTATCACTCCTCCAAAATAATTGGAAAATACGTATCCTGCTATTAAATATTCTTGCATGCAAGTACCTTCTTTCGTGTGATTTCCTTTTATCCAATGCAAGATCACTGATATGTGTTTAGAGGTATTGTGGAATTTGAGACTGTTCATGCATGGCTGGTGACCCTATACCCAAAGCCACACCTCCCGGCGGCTTACACAGTATTATGTAGATGCAAATGAGATGCACTAGATATCAAAGCAACGTTTAATCTGGTTATCGCTTAGAGCTACACTGACTTCGATTTTGTTATTACTTTGTTCTCTTTGTACTACTATCTGCAGGATCTTATCCTTGTGGTATATGTTCTCAGAAATATGAGGTCCTAATTATTCCCTTTATGTAATAATCAAACCTGTGTGTCTTGAACTTTGCTAGAAGTCCAAGTCGCTTGTTATCTTCGCCTCTCAAGCGGCTTCCAGCCTAAGTCCTCTAAAAGGCCCGTCACGCTCGTCTTCTTATCGTAACAATTTTTGACGAAACGAGAGGATTTTCTTTGAACTTCATCTATAATTTTGTGGAAGATTTCAACCAAGTGTGCCAAATACTTGCTGCGTATTCTAAATGAAGCCTATTTAAGCGAAATAATACCTCCCTATTACTTTTGTATTACATTTCCCCACCGGGCGTCTAATGAAGCCGAGTTCTTCGAGTCAAAAGAATATTCTTCTGATATGTCAAGCCCATGAGAGGTGTCTCATTAAACATCAAGGTATCTAGTTTTCTAACTCCGATCGCCATCCAACATTCCTGCCCCTGGTAGATTTCTCCCAACAGTTCCCTATCTATTTTTCACATCGAGGCTACTAAGAGTTTGTTTTCTTTTCTATTAAAACCGGCTATATGACGCTTTTACACACCCAAATTTCGGTAGCCCCCCATTTATGCCTATCATCTTGCTTCAATGACCGCGCCATACAAAATCATGTTCCATATCAAATCCGTCTCTTGACATCCTCACTTAGCGTTCCTGTCAACAATTCCCTCTTCCCTGAGAAAGCTTGTATGCCAAACGCACGTTTTCTCCTTATGCCCCTTCTACTTGAACCATTTCGGTCAAAAACACTTCCGAGATACGTAGGAACTGCATTCATCCTCATCTCCAACTTATCGCCCTGACGTTCATGTTCGCTCAGCAATACTTGAAACTCGTTAGCTGACTGGCAAATTAACGCGCTGTCGTCTACAAACCAAAATGATTTTAAGAGCTGTCCTCCGACGCTCATTCCTATCTCCAGTTCTTCCCAAGTCCCTTAAATCAATTCCTCCACATATACATTGAACAACACAAGTGAAAATGGACACACCTTTCTAACTCTTCCTTTTAACACTGCCCATCCGGACTAACCTTTGCCACGCGCACCCGAGAAGTCACAGATATGTACAGGTTGAGGATAAGAATTTTATCCCTTAATCCCTTATTAATCTACTCCTATTTCTACAATACATTCATTCATTGACTCTAACATATTCACTCTATGAAACTCCTTTCCGAATCTACAAAACATATTAATAATTATTGTCACTGCTCTTTATCCTCTTATTGATGGCCCTGAGGACCACTTTAGCTGCGTGTAAAATCTAAATTATTTCAGTCCTCACGTATAGCTTTATTTTATTTTTTCACTTTAACTTACCTTAATATCATCAAATGTTTAGCCTAATTTTACTTTCATAAATGCTACGAATCAGTCCATATAAACTTCAGCACACATTTCCTAAAACCAATAAGTAGTTCCACGTGGATGTTGCCTACCCCTATGGCATTATTTTATTTCAATTTCCATAACGTCTTTTCTATCTCGCCACCGAGTAAGCATGGATCTAAGCTAATCTCATCTACATATGTCATGTTCTCTTTCTGTGTCTAAGTTTTCTGGGCTAATGTCTTTACAATTTCGTTTCTGTATATATTCCTTCCATCTCTCTTGAATATTTCCTGGTTAAATTAAAATTGTTCCTCATATTCGGTTATTTACACGGATTTTTCCTTCTTATTTCTTCACAAAGGAGAAGCTCCCCTTCGCTATTCTTTATTCCATTTCTATGATATTCTTCTACTTTTTATCCTATAGAATCCGCGTTAAACGTTTCCTAAATCTATGCCTAACCATAATAGATTCTAGCTGATGATTTTCCGAAGTCCCAGAAATATGCCTTGCATACCTAGGCCTAAATTATTTTTAAAGAAAGTTTTTTCAATGGCTATGCTCTCTCCTGAAGAAATATCCACGATCATTCCTTAATCCTAAATTTTGGCCCAATACCTCTTCTTCCGTCTACCGTCGCGTTTCTATCCCTCATCTCTATCAAATATTTCCTTCCAGGAAGATCTCAATTATTTTAGGCCCTTTTACTGATTGTATACCCTAGCGAAGTTTTCGTTCCTATAACTACTTGGTGGTATGTATACCCGATTAAGGGTCATGCTTGTAGGGGTAGCTTTTACTTCTCCTAATTATATTTTGTCACTCATATATTCTATATTTACTACGCCTCATCATACCTTTTGGTTCAATTTTATTGCTACTCCTCCCTTGCTCTCTTTCCTTCCACTGGATATAACTATATTTCTATGACTATCACCCCGCTATCCTTCCATCTCGCCTCTCACAGCCCAAAAATAACTAAATTGCCTCACTTTATCTGCCACTTATTGTTTTATAATATCCCTGTCGACAACATCGTCCTAACATTCTAAGTCCCCATTTTAACAGATTCGATCTTCGTCTGTGTCATCTGCACTGCTGCTGCCACTTACATGTAGCATGGATTTCGTGAGCCGACGAAGGAAGGCTTGCCTCTCCCGCTGCGGGCCACGGCACACTGCCCAGCGCAGCGAGTACCAGAGGTACCAATACATCTCTGTCTGTCCATCATAGCAGCAGTTGTTTTAATGGGAGGTGACCGACAGCTAAGGTCATCTGTGCCATTAGGGATGGATGGGAAACGAAACGAGTAGAGTAGGAAATTATTAGGCTAATGGCGACAAAAATGCGTCGACATTAGCCTACTCTTATCGAAAGACTCCAAGGGGAATCTTATCGAAAGCACCTCAAGTAGGGATCGGGATACCCCTGAAAAAATATTTGTCTCCAGGATTTGAACCCGGGCCCTCTCGGTGGGAAACCTGTACGTTAGCCACCGCACCATCTCGATCCCCGCATTATAGCAGCATGGAGTTATTAATAGAGGTGGTTTCCCGTTGCCTTTCTTGAAGTGTTTTTATCGATAAAAATTTTCTATTTCTTACAGTTTTCTAGAAGTTGCACAACGGCACCATTGAATAATGAAAAATGATATAATTTAACATAATAATAATCCATTCATTGATAACAATACTGATTACTGTTGTAAACTAACTACTTACATGTACCATGGACACTGAACCTGGTATTACAAGAAAATGAATCGAAGTGAATGAAAAATGGATTTTGATAGGTGGGTGCGATGAATCAAAAATGAAAAAATCTGTCTGACAAACGACGAATTTTTACAAGCTGGGAACGTTTTAAATAAGAGGAGGTTTTCAGGCTAAATTTAAATCACAGCAGAAAAAAACGAGAAACAATGGAGATTGAGAGGCAGTCGGATGTTGATGACAGTGAACGAAGGAAGAAGTTGGGGCAATATGAAGAAAGGGAAGAGTGTTTTTGTACTCCATAAAGGTGGATATTATGTATGAATTGAAGGAGTAATTAGTGTACACCAAACAAGAGTTTAGGTTGTGTGAAAGTGCATAAAAACCCCCAAAGTATGTAATTAATTTCAGGTACCATGAAAAAGAGCTATAATTGATAGATAATGAAGGAGTGTAATGTAACAGGC
Source organism: Hetaerina titia (assembly GCA_037158775.1). Taxonomy (NCBI): domain Eukaryota; kingdom Metazoa; phylum Arthropoda; class Insecta; order Odonata; family Calopterygidae; genus Hetaerina; species Hetaerina titia. Next base: position 38,606,499 of record CM073769.1, on the reverse strand, counting down.
TAACACAAAGGTGAACTACCTCCTAAAGATTGCACCTTCAAGTTGGATTTTCATTCTGCCTATGCATTTTGGAAATGACAAATTGACAAAAGAAGATGCATTTCACTTGTGAGGACAAAATTTAGCCTTCAAATTACTGTTTTTCTATTTGGCGAGCTGTAATATTTGCAATATATCTAATGACAGGACGTTTTATTCAATCTTTTCACACTAAACTGTAATTTATGCAGCGATCTTCGATAAAATAGAGTAAAAATATTCCAAATAAATAACAATAATTGCCCATCAATATCTCTATTGAGTTTACATTTTACATTTAGCGGCAAAACAAATACGTTTTAACACATAACAAACATATTTCATCACATTAATGAAGGGACAACAGATAAAATTGCAAACTTAACACATAAAAATGAAATCTAGCGTTAGTGAAATGAACACCATGATAAAGAGAATTAGTTCTGCAAATCTTTTCTGCAGAAAAAATTCATTAGTAACTTTAATAATTGAAGCAATATATTGCACTTAATGCTCCCAAAATACAACTGTTATTTGTAATTTCCTTTACAAATCTACTAATATGAGAGACGGGAATCTCATTCGAAGTCATTTTAAAGAAAAAAACTGATGAATAATAGCAACCTTAACTGAAGACCACAGCAGGTAAAATAGCAATGAAGTTTACCTGTAATTTTGGCTAAAGAAGGGCAAACTATTGTAATGATACCAATATAACATTCTCTTCTTCATCTCAGTGAGCCACTTACTCAGTTGGCAAGAGATATTTATTTCCACGAGGATATTTAATAATGTTCCAATAATCCATAATTGAATTAATAATTAACATATTTTGGCCAACTTTCAGTTTACTTTAATTAGCACCTCTAACATAAACGGATCTAGGAAATAGATGTTAAAAGTGAATTGGATTATTTCTAAACGCTATATCTCTGTACGCCAAACTTTTCATAGAATAATGGACCAAATGACTTACTAAATATTTCATATTTTTGTACGACCTGGAAATTTATGTGATATGAAATTTCGAAGGTTAGCTATTTCCTTAGCAATGGGAGTAGTTTTTATTAATGATCCCTCGGTTACACGGTTCATTCGACATCATTGGTACTCATAATAGTTAACAGTGTTTTAAAAATTAGCATATAAAACGACTCGCAATAGACAGGAGCAGGGGATACACAAAGTTATTACTTAAAATATGGGTATATATGAAATCACCGATTTTGTATGAAATTATAAATAATCTAGGATAAAGATTAGACAATTTTTCCCACTATTCCTTTGGTAGGAAGACGAAATGAAACATTTCACGCCCACTTTTAAAATAAATAAAATGAATTAACTTTTGCAGTAATCGCTGGTTACTTGCTCAGTGAATACTTTGAAATACCAATTAGCGTCTTTTTAATTCAACGCTTGCCTTGATTTACCCATGTCCAAAAAATAGGAAATGATCAACATGCATAATTTTAGCACGGCGAGAATGTAACATTTTAAAAATTATTCCTCAGAATCAGGAAAAATATATATTACGAGAAAAACTGACACCTCCAGAAATAACTCTAGTATTAATGCCCGCTTCAGCGCTGCGGTGGTCCACGCGAACGGAATTCCAAAAATTCACGTGAGCACCGCGTCTGCGCTCTTCACAGTCTGATGAGAGACGAAAACGCAATAGGTGGAATGTTGGAAGGGATAGGGAGGAAAAAAAGAGTGCGGGGATCCAAAAGTGGCATGGATTACGTACCTACATATCTCGTGGAGGCGAGGGAAAGGAGCTGAACGGTGAAGCGGGTAGGGTCGCCGTGGCGGGCGTGTGTGTGTGTGTGTGTTGATTTCAACAGAGGAAAGGAGAGGTATATTTCGTCGTCGGTGCAGAGTTCATTTGCCGAGCTCACGTCTGGCTTCGCTGCATTTCCGTCACGTTCTCCTGCCCCCACCTCGGCCACGCCCTCCCTCCTTCTCAGGCAATCCACCCCTTTTCCCGAACACATTCCTGCCCCCCTCCTCCGTCCACAGCCTCCACATCAACCCTCCTCATTCCAACCTACCCCACCTCCCCCAATCCTCTTTCTCCACAAAACCCCTTCGCTTAGGCCCTTCGCGCCTCGGTTGCCTTATTGCTTTCACTTCTCTCCTCCTTCCTCTCATGCCTCCTTTCATCCACGCGAGAAAGAAATCTCCAGAGGCTTCGATGAGGAAAATAGTGTAAGAAAAGAGAGAAAGAGAGTAAGGATTAAAAAGAGAGAGGGCAGAAAGGTGGGAGAACGATCAACAAAGCTAGAGCCATACAAGTTTTAAGCTGGAGGAGGAAGAGGGAAGGGGAGTAGGGAAAGTCCTGTAGCTAAAAAGGAATTGGAGGTAATACATTAGTTTTTTTGATGCTGAACTTACACTACATTTTCGGATTCAAGCTAACATTTTCATAAATTCGGAACTGGAAGCAGTAAAAGTTGATAACTTATTTAAGCGAGAGGATTATTTTTTTCTACATACTTCCTTCGTATTTTCATTTGATGTTTATCTTTGAGAAAATTTACCATTTCCTTCTTCTGAAATAAACGCAAAATATGTAACTGAGGCAAATTTTAGTGAACATTTACTCGACACATCATGAAATAGTACCTGCATCAGTTTACGACTACGTTTTTCAATGCCAATGAAACAATTTATATCGGCTAGCTAAGTAATAGTAGACAATCAAAGGCCAGCATTAATTTTCTGGACATGAAATGTGCACTGAATGACCCATTTTCTGAAGTTACTTCGAGAAAGAGATCCCATTGTTGTTAAATTTTCGTTACGTACGCCACTAAAACCGAATAAAACAAAAAAAAATGAACAATTAATGTTTCATACGCAAAACTTTCAAGAAATCCGATTTTAGCCCATTTATTATTCCGTCACGTTGACGTATTCCTCATAAATAATGTCCTCCGCTTCCTGGGAACATAAATCCCACTTTTGCTGCTTGAGCGGTGGTGAGCGGCTTAAGAACTTCTCTGACCTTCCTCACGCGGAAAGTATTTCTCCAACTCGAAGACGCGCGCTCTTCTGCCCCACCCCCTTGTAATGTCATTCGCTCGTCATTTGGAAAGGAGAGCGTACCTTGGAGACAGTGTAGGCGGAAAGGGGCCCATGAAAGAGGAAAAAGGGGAAATACTGGTGCGGACGAGGGTTGGAAGGGAATGACGAGACGAAATGAAGCCTGGCTTTTAATTAACGCCAGAGAGAATGAGAGGGCGAAGGGAGGTAAGAGGAGATTCTGAGGGCTGAAATAGAGCCACTGTCTATGAAGACAGAGAGGAAGTGAGTCTTCTGAGGAAAAAAATAGTTAAGGCAAAGTCACCGGAAAAGAGGTCTGGCGGGGGTGAATGAGGCGCCGCCCTGATACAGTAGGGATCGCGTATGAAGGGGAGGGGAAAGATCGAAAGAAGAGGGGAAATATATTTCAACCGCACACGAAATACGAAAAAAATATGCTTAAATGAATGCAGAAAACATTAAATTTATTCCTCATTACACCACAAAATACAGAAAGGATAACAATGTCTCTCCATTCGAGAGTGAGGAAAGGTCGGATGAGTGATCAGGTTTTCCAGCGTATAAAAATTTTCGAATTTCAATAAATGTGAGCCTGAGGTGGAGGAGTAAGTTTTTATTTAATAAATCCAAGAGTTTCCTTCTCTCAAGAGAATAGTGGTTAGTCAATCATAATGCTAACACTCGATTGAATTTCGCTAAAACATACCCGTGCACTGAAAGAAGGATCGCTTATTCATTGTACGTTAGGGTACGGCTTTCCTTAGCTGAGATTAAGTGAACCTTTCTAGCCACTACACTTACATGACTGCATGGCAAATTTTAACATAGGTAAGAGTATTATATCAATTTGGAAGATGACTAATAACAATTCATTGATTTCAATATATCTTTCTAAGGTGTTCTGTTGACATTGAGGGTAAAATATTTATTTTGCGTGTCGGGAGTACCCAAAGAAGTGTACGACTCTTTCAAGCAAGCAAAGACACGTATAGCAAATATTTTGTAAGCTAAAAAAAATAAAAAAACGTTCTGTAAGTATCAAGTAAACTTTGTAACACGATCTAATGAACACCAATTGAAAGGTATTCGTAATTTTAACACATTAAATAGAGAGTAGAACATTTCCAAACTATTATTCCATCAGACTCTTAACAGTTTTAAAAAGATTGCACTCAACAATTGTTTGCATAATTTTGCATGGGCATGTGATTTCTAAAAATTACTAGCTGAACTCGAGGAATATTTAGGCACATTATTATTTTTTAAATTAACAAAAATTAGGTAAAGGTGTGTGAAGGATAAATCTAAGGTAAAAATAACATGCGTAAATCCTAATTTCGATAAATTGGTCCCTTATTCTATATTACCCTTACCGAAGTACGAGCTATGAAACCCTTTTTCTTTTTTTCTATTCCCATATCCTCATCATAACGTACTACCCTACCCGCTTCTATTCTATGCATAGTCTAAATTCCCCATTTAATCTCAATCCCTTTTTTCCCCTTACTAAGATTTCTTGGACCTAAATGTTTTCACTTTAAAGGTATTCCTTCTTTTATAACTTGCAAATAATTTGTTTTTTGGTAATATGTATTTTTGAAAATGTATAATTTCGAATTAAAGTTATCACTATATTTTGTAACAAATTTATTAGATTATATTTATATTAATTATGCAACTTTAAATGCAGAAGTGGGCCAAAATATTTTGACAATTACTTACCAATAATTTGGTGAATATTATGGCGGAATCAGTTTCCATTACAAAAAATAAGATCGTTTCTGTTATCATTCAGAAATAAGACTCGTACGACTTTCTACCCAAAAATTAAAGAAATAACCATAGCAATAGCAATATTTAGCAAATAATAATATTAAGAAAATCAATCAATAATTACTCAATTAAAGACTGTCATTAAAGGTGAAAAAATAATTATTCCATTACCAAGATTAGTAAGGTTACATGCAACGTTCACATAATAACGTGTATGATATTCAAAAGCGTTAAATGTTTTAAATTTAACCGTATGAACTATCATGCAATAACATTTGTTAGAATAGCAATCAAAATTGTTATATGCGTGATCTATTTTTCAGTAAATATGCATACTATTTTAAGATTATATTTATAAACGTAACTTATCATGGAGGAGTCGAGTTTTGTAGTTTTCCATTATCGAACGAAACAAACATCAGAAAAGTTGTACCATCCTTTGAATGAAAAGCTATTCGCAACGTCTTTCCTTTTATCTCTCGGTAAAGGCAAAAGATATAACTGATTTTCACCGGTCCAGAAGCAACCATAGAAAATTAACGTTGCTACACTTATCAGCCATAACATTTGAAGTCACATAGCTCAATACTCGACTTCTGCCACTCTAAAGACCAGTTCAATAAGTTGAGAGTTTCTTCCTTAATTTTCGTACCAATTCTGTTCAGTTTTTTCATCCTTTCGTTACCTTTTATTTGCTCACCGTTCCAGATTTTCGAATGAAAATAAACAAGCAACTAGAGAGCTGGCGATTCCTCAAAGCTCTTCGAATTCAAAACCTGAGCCATAAAATATTTCCCATGCCCATGGGAATAAGCGAAGAAAAAAGGAAATATAAAAGCAGTTATAACCCTTCACCATACCATCTGAATCAATTAAAAGCACTACTGAATTTATCTCGAAATTTTTAAAGCTTTCGGGCGACGAAAATGACTTCCGCATCCCCCTCCTTTTCTCCCTCGCCTCCTGCGTTCCAGACCCAATAAATCATCTCGATGGAATGACGTGCCTCATTTTTTTCATCCCACCCCTCTCACAGGAGAACAATTCTTTTTTCCACTGAGCAGTTGAAGCAAATTCGTCGGGATGGGAAGGGAAGACAAGACTCCTCCAAACGATTCATGCCTGACCACGGGGCGGAAGACTAGAAAATCGGTGAGCACCTTTCCAAACGGATGAGGGTGGGACGAAATAATTTTTTCTCCACCCCCCACCAGCTCGGGAGGTGAATTATGCACACGTCAACCGCGTCGCCTTGCTATCTCTCTCTCCCTTTTTTCACCTACCTTTCTTCCTCCCTCCCCCCCCCCCGTCACCTCCACCCGCTTCTCTTGGGTCGACGACGGTTGTCGTTTTCGGCCTTTTGCGAAACGGGACAACGCCCCACGCCCCTGGGCGACTGCTCGTAATACGGAAAGAAAACGTCAACCGCTTCTCCCGCGATAACAACGCCCACGGGAGCGGGCCCTCCCTAATCGCCCACCTTCGAATTCCCCTCTGCATAACCGGGACCACGGTTGAAAGGGACCCAACACGGCCATCGAGAACTCCACAGAAGTCGTTCGACAGAATTCAATGTTTTATTATTTTTCCTGGGTCTAGAAGGCCTCCAGGTCTCTTTTTACCACCCTACAAACGCACGAGTCAATAACTTACAACAACGCACAGGTTGCCACTAATGCCACTCTTAAAACTCTTCTCTCCCCTAAATTAGACTTTCTTACCAGAAATCCTCACTTTTCATATTTTCCGTCACTGACTCATTCATTTACGGTGTCACCTTTTACCTTTACGTCACCGAAAGTAACCCTCCTTCCTAGGCAAACAAACGAAAACTCTTTTTCGGTTGCTCCACCCATTCACCACTACCATCCATACCAGTCTACCTTCGCCTTCAGTGTTCGCTTATTTTGTCCCATTAGATGGATTGAAATCCTCCTTTCTATACTCCTCTCCTGAAACTACGGTAAAATTGATATAAAGACGTACATTTTAGGCACAAACACCCCATCTCCATGGACCACAACCTTAATATGGATCAGGGATTGGGCGTTCTGATGACCCCAAGAGCTGAGTTGGCAAGAGAAATGATATTTGCTCTTGGCAGGGTAATCCATGCCAGATAGGTCGAAGCATAGGATCTAAACGAAAGGCAATTCGCGAAGGATCTGCTCATCTGTGACACAGCTATAAAGGCGTCTCATCCCAGCAAGGCGACAATTTGGGTGAGGGTGTCACGTCAAAAATACAATTGAGGATAGCAACAAGAAAACACCTCAAATACCTATCCCAAGAATGTTATGATGAGTTCTATAGAGACGATGAGTCCTGAAAAGTATGATACTCGGTCCAACCGGTTGTGCGTATTGACCCGGTAGTAGGAAAGGCAATGCTTTCGCGGTCGTTGCCTCGCAATATCCTGCCAAAACGAAAGCAGAAGTAGACAAAAAAAAGGACTTGTAATTTTAGGATAAACTTGGTGCCAGGGAAATTATAAAATATAAAGCGAGGGATGAGGAGAGGAGATTTGAATGATTAAGGGTGTGCAAGGTGAGATAAGGATTGTGCAAATGACTGGAGTGATAGTTATAGAGTAATATACAGTGAAGGGAACGAGAGTTAGCGAAGGATTGCAATAATATTGAATAAAAAGGCAGAAAGAAGTGTAGTTAAATAGAGCAAGCAACGGATATAATATCATTAAAAGTGGTAAAAGCAGAACCAACGAACTTGGTCATTGTTAAGGTATACGTACAAGTATATGCTACCAAGCAATCATAGAGAAAAAGAAGTCGACAGGGTATACGATCAGCTAGGGGATATAATAGGGTGTCCTCCTGCAGGGAAAAATTTAATAGTTATGGGGATTGGAATGTTAAGGTAGACGAAGGGAAAAATGGTCGTGAGGTAGGGTCTGGTATTAATGAATAATCGCAGTGAGAAGGCAATAGTGTTCTGTAGAAACGGGGCTTAATCATAGAGGGAACACTTTGTTTATATACTACATTAGCCGTAGAAATACATGGAAAATGCTCATAAATAAAGAAAGATATCAGCTAGAACACATTATGGTTAAACACATATTTAGTGATAACGTGATAAATTCGCACAGTTTGTCGTAAACGGATTCAGACTGTAATTTAGTACTAAGATGTCCACAATAGTTTTAAGAGGGTAAAACACGACAAAGAATTCAAAAAAGGGAATGCAGAAGCATTAAAACGGAACGATAAGAAACGGAAATCAGCAGGCTGTAGAGAAAGTCTCGAATGAATAATGGGGGCCGAATACACTAGAAGAAAAATGGAAACATCAAAAAAGGTCCATTAGAAGCCGTAAATGAAACTATGGGAATATCAAATGGGAAAAGGACAGTAAAAGCGTGGACTACATACAATATGATTAGGAAAAGAGATGAGAATGGTAAATTGTACATATATTGTTAAGTAGGAGAAAGTATAGAGAATGAATAATAAACTTAGGGGAAATAAATATAGTAAAAGAAGAGTGCTGAAAGGTCCAGTATGATGATATAAAATGGCTTTTACCCTGGCAAAGAGAGGGTAATATGGGTGTGCTGTACAGAAAGGTAAAAGTACCGTCAAGAAATAAGATGAAACCATCCGTGCAAACAATCGAAGATAATTGAGCAGAATTATTAATTGATGGATTGATAAAATAGGTTTGGAATAAAAAAACATCGGAATTGAATGGTGAGAAAACTAGGCTAGCAACTCAGAAAAATAAGTTTGATTTCACACAGTTAAATTGGGACTCGGGATCATCAATAAGAGAATGGAGAGCAGGGTTAATGAAACTTTCAGCCGTAACATGAGGGAAATACTTCATGATGAAAGAAGACACTTTTCTTTTCCTCATTTCATTTTATTTATTACGGCCTAGGTTTCGTCACAGCGTAACATCTTTAGGTTCAACCTGAAAAATTATATGAGAAAAAGCAAAGTGTCTTCTTTCATCAAGCATGGTAAGGGTTTACTTGGGAGATAATCAGTTTGGATTTATAAAGGGGAGAGGTCCGCGTGATGCCAAAGCAGAAATTATGCCATTTTTGAGTGGAACATAGAATACAATCAGGAGGCATCGTTTGTTTCGTTGATTTCAGGATAGCCTATGATAGAATGAATTGAATAGATTTTTTGTATTCAGGTCATTAATTAGGTATAGTTTGGAAGAATAGGCCAACGTGTACACATTTCGGACTGCTCAGATGCGAGTGGCGGATGAGGTATGGCAAGTATGAGTATGGCAAGTAAGAGGGGTAAGACAAGGGTGTCCATTATCACCTGTGTTTAAAAGTACGTGTGGAGGAAACATTAAAAAGACGCGAAGAACTAGAATAGGAATGAAAGTCGGTGGTTAATCCATTAAATCAGTTAATTTTCCGATGATCAAGCTTCCATACGCCAGTCAGCCAAGGTAGTTGCCATTGCAGAGCACCTTGGAAAGTCATGACCATAGGTATGGATTGAGAATTAATGTAAACAAAACAAATATTATAGGGTACGTTTCGTTTTAGTTTCAGATTTGAAGTTGTGCTTTGTTAGGAAAGCCAATAAACATAGAATTGTACCGTAAAATAGCCTGCGTCTATCCAAAACATACCTTCAACGGTAGAATACCGATAATTAAAATTACCACTCCATTACCACGAACAGGATTACCCCTGGGAACACTAAAAGCAAAGAGTAATAGACATTCAGGATCAAGCCCGACCGTAAATACCCACGATTTAGATTAACCGACGAGCTTTCTTCCGACCGGATTGACCGGGGTGGAAATATAGTGCCCTATTTCTGTTGGTGTGACATTTTGGAAATTATGATCCAGAGCAGATCCGCCACTAAGCATTTCAAAATATTATTGTATTTTTCAACAATTATCCACTCTAACAGTAAATTAAAAAAATACAGTAAACATTCCACTCTTTCAGTAAATATAAACCAATGGAATCAACAAATATTTAACCGAGTACGAGTCTATCTTACCAAAACTAATTTAAGCATGATTTTGGGAAACTTTGAGACACTCTGGAGAGCTATGGGGAACATATTGTAGATATATAGAAGACAAGATTCTGGACACTTCAGTAGTATTTATGAGGGTAGACGATCGACACCTTAGGACATTTCCACCATTAGAGATAGGAGGGTAAATCGGTATGGGTAGGATTTTCAGGGACTGGAGGATGGGCGGAGGGAAACTCAGCGCTGGCATTAACCTAATCTTAATGAAAGGGGTCAAGGCATTCACAGTTTAACGTCTTACCCAACAAATGGTGTATTCCACTTGAAGTGCTCCGCTAAGAGCACCTCAAGTAGACATAGGGATGCCACTGAAATATCCAACCATCTCTGGGATTCCAACCCATTCCTTCACAGTCGGAACCCAATACATCAGGTACCACACCACCCTGGTCCTTTAACTTCATAATTCTCCAATTTAGTTATTTTACTCCAAGCCATTATACACTCAATATAGAAAGAGCAAATTTAACATCAAAAAGCATAGAATGGGACCAAAGATGCACATTTTGACGAGTAGGTGGGGCATTCATATCGATTCTAGGAATTAAAACTTAGCAATCTGTCACTGTCATCATGATCAGTACCTGAGTTGGAACGTTGCCTACGGAGATATCTAAAGCCCTCTTTCATCTACTGTTCCAACTATTATTACCTTAGACTCAGAGCTTGCGCCTGTTGAACTTCAGTCCTCGTCTTTTTATTTCCTCCACGAAAAGCCACCTCCCAAGTCTCCTCCCATCCCATTTAAGTAATCCCGCCTCGTTCCCTTCATCATCATTTCCACGTTTCCATTTCCTCCCCTCAACGCTATGCGCACGACTCCTTGCATTCCAAATTCAAACATTGCCGCCCTGCCCACATTCTTCTTTCCCCTCCTCTTCCATTCCCAACCCCTTCTCGCGTGTCCGACGCATTCAACTACCCTCTATCTATTGCCCCTATCACCAAACTCCTCCCCTAAGCCTCGCATCCTTTGCTATAACCCTCTCGCTTGCCCGTCGCACTCCGGCCGCCCACGTACCACCCCATTCTCACCCTTCTTTCCGCCTTCGAAATGTGAGCTACCCCCCCCCCCTATTTTTTCTCCCTCAGCTACCCGTCTTTCACCATCTCCCTTTCCCACCAATGGATCCGAGGAGAAAACCGCACCCATCCCCTCTTAAACCCGTCGGCCGTCGCCTCCTCCCCTAACTCCCCTTCCTCACTCCCCCACACTCACTCACTCTCCATTTCTCTCTCTTTCTCTCCCATGCCAACCACTCCCCCACATCCTCCGTCCATTTCAAACCCTCGCACCAATCCTGCCTCACTCCCCCCCCTTTCCCAGCTGAAAAAAAACAAAACGCCACCAATTTGTCTTGTGGCGTATTAGTAGCGATCGTAAAATATCCAACCGACACTGAAATATGTCGGGCGTTTCTAAATTGATTAGGGGGAATGCCTACCGAAGCAATGTTTTTTTTTTTCGGGGTGGAGACAGGCGGAGATGGTGAATGGGTTAGGCAGAGGCAGACGGAGGCAAAGTGTGGCGGGTGGGTGGATGTGGGGATGAGAACTGTGAGAGGAGTGCGTTGAAACTGAAATTCCGGAGCTAATAGTTTTTAATCATTCACGGTCCCGCCAAGATTTGAAAAAATATCAACCGTTGATAGTGAGAGAAAGAGAGAGAGAGAAAATGATTTTGTGTCCAATTGTATACGGACCTCCCACGATTTTCACTTGAAATGGAGTGCAAATATTGTCATGATCAAACGAGAAGGAAAACGAAAAAGCATTCAGACCAATGAACGCTTCTGTGATAAAAGAAGAGGTTTTTGATGCTCTTTAAAAGAGTAATTACACATTCATGTTTCACACTGATGTACTTACAACGAATTTAAAATTTTTCCAGTAATATATGAACACCGTTGTTGTGCTCAAATATACGAGAGAATCGCTAAACGTGATAAGATTCCTTGTCATACATTCGCATACGTAAGATATGTATACGTCGCATACGTCATCTATGCATAGAAACTCAATTTATTTTCAAGACAATTATACATTGTGTGTGATTTATGAGTGCACATATAAATAAATATTAATATACATGTACACATTTACATCATGCGATTAAACCTAGTTAAAATGGAGGGAATCGAGATGATATTAAGATAATGACAATAAAGGGAGGCCCAAAATGACATTTTGTTGAAATCTCAGTTAATTTCGGTTAATATCCATGGACGATGACTCAATAAATATATAATACATGATAGACCTCCATGTTTCAATGTACAATTACCGTATACCATCATTCTGTAGGATTGAACGTCATGAGCAACGACTAGCAAATAACAGGTTATCAAATGAATAAGAGGCTGATTAGCATGATTCACTGGATACGCTATAACTAATAATACATATTTAAATGTAAAATAGATTGCAACTGCAATACCTTTCAACAAGACCGGTGATTATCTTGAATGCCGGTGGAAATTAACACTACGTATATTTAGACCCCAATATGGGTGCTTAGTGAAAAATGATTAGATCCAAGTGCAACATAATTTAAATGGGCCTTTAATTATGGTTCTCTTGGCGCATTTCGCTTAAATTCTGTGACACAAATTTACCGATTATTTGTCATTTCTCCTTTGACTAAACTAAGGAATAACCCCGTGGAAGCGTTAGTAATCCATTATGAAAGAGTATTTTTACCTTCCGTTTTTTTGAACAAATTTCCAACGCTTTCCAGTACAGTGTACAACATTTATTTGTAACATTACATATTCATCTGCACTTGGTTATGGAAACTAGCGGAGCCGCAGTTTAAAAAAGTTAAAGAGTAAATTACTTGGTTCCTTTTCACTACGGATAAACAGCAAATGCCGTGATTAATCAAATGACCTTAACGACGCATATATCCACAGAAATTCCATGACAACTCCTCCCATAAAAAAAGGAATAATTTAGCTACTTTCAGCCTTTTACATCACCTGCTAAACACAAGTTATAAAATGAAAAACTATTTACGACATTGGCTCTATAATGAAATCCAAAACTTTCTATTTCGATTTATGATACGATTTATATAACATTTATATTTATGGGACATTAGTCATTAATTAACTTGTATTTAAAATAGTGAGGAAAACCAGTATGCTATGAAACATAGGTTTAAAATCGCTTCTTTTACCAATTATCCAATTAATCGACATTTAGCGCAAGTGAAACACAACGTCAAGGGAATTAGCAATAGCCATAGCGAACAAAACTGACGATAGGGAAAATAGTTTAATGGATTTAGAGGAAATTATCGGTAAAAGCCATTTCCAAAGATATTCATATTAGTTTTTTTTTTAATATTTGAATTCCTACAAACATAATTCTAGTACTAAATAGGGATTTTACTGCTGTCTTCTGATCCACCTTTTCAAGCCTGACACACATAATAAAAATGTATATGATTATCTTTTCTAGTTTATCAACAATGAAATGGCAGGTCACCAAACCTGAGGCAAACAAATTTTATTGTATACTCATATACACATAATCATATAGACATCTCATGCGTTAGTAGAGGATAACTCTCGCGATAACTCGGTGTAAGTGACTACAGTAAAGCCATAAAATATCACAACAGGCCGATATTTCATGAGTAATAAACGTTTCCGCAATACAGAATGGCCAGCGTCGGTTGTAATGGCCATGAAGCTCAGACCTTCGAGAACATATCATTCCGTTGTGGTATACCCCCGCACTGGCCATGCTCCGCGGTTGTAGCGGCGGATTTGACTTATAGAGTGTTTTCGCAATACTGTAGGATTGGTGTAAATTTTTGATCTCCACACGAATCTTAATAAATAAGACATATTTAAGTAAAATCAAACCTGAGAAAGAGTTCCTAGGAATAACAAAAAAATATCGCAATGGTCTCAATGGAATATAAATGATTGTAAGTATTTGGTAATGATATAAAATAAAAAACAACCACAACGTATAAACCACTTTTTGAAAATACTGTACGTTTCATGAATACGAGTGTACCCAGCGTCAGCCTCGTTACTAATAAACAAGGCTAAGAACATTAGCAAATTCTTTACTTGTGCTACATTTTATTGTGATTTTGACTTCAAATTATATTTTCAATAAAATGCATTAAAATGTATATGTTGTTCATTTTAAAAGCAAATAATTAAATATTTTTTTCATATATATACATCTGCCGGCCTAGGTGGCGGCGGGGCAACGTCCTCCCCTTCCAACCCAGAGGTCGCCGGTTCCTGCCTAGGTGGATTTTTCTCCATCTAGGGCTTCCATGTTTGTGATTGTTTATGTTGTTATATTATTGCTTGATGTAATGGTCAATGTTCTGTTTTCGGATTAATGTGAAATCAATAAAGTACCTTAGTGTGAGGTTAAAAGGTAATTATAACTTTTCTATAAATTTTGGCTACACTGAATATTGAATAAGTCAAAAATAAACTTCCAAGGTCATAAAACAGTATTCTTTTATATTTTATACGTGGATTCTCATTTAATTGTTATTGATATTATGAAAAATAAGTAATATTGAAATTCCTATAATTGCATTAAAGTGGGCGATGCGATTGAGAACCGAAAATTGATCCCCGGTTAAGTCCAATGGAGTTAAATTAGGAGGAGGAAAGGAGCAGGTTTTTGGCATAAGTGTAAAACTTACGCATGGGCAGTGTAAAAGAGTGGACACTCAAATAATCCTGAGCTATGCTCTTTGATGCAGCACGGAAGGATTAAATAGACAAACGGGCGGAAGAAAAAATCACGGTGAACGAAGCGAAAAAAATATATTACTCCGAATAGGAAATCGGGTCGCGGGAAGGATGAATGGGTTCGGGGAAACAAAATCACCTTCGCTTCGAATCCCAACGACCGCAGGAGACGAAGAGGGCGAGGGATGCGGAGGGTGTTGGGAGGCAGGGGAGAGAGAGGGAGGATCAGAGGCGCTTCTGCTGCGGCAGCGACGGCCATGAATTAAAGCCCTCTCTCGCGCGTGTCGGAGCCTGGCGCGGCAGCTTCGTTGGTCTGCAGTCGCCGCCTCGGCTGAAGAGCCGCGTGCGTAATGAGGGACCCTAACTCAAAATGCTTCCTGCTCAAAAGCTAGTGGGATGGAGAGAGATAGAGGGAAATCGAGGTTGAAAGAGTGAAAGGGAGCTGAAGAAAGGGAGAGAGAAAGTAAGAGGTGGTGGAGACGCGATTACGCACATCGGAGTCATCGCGAAACCTTAACTTCACATCCTCCTCCTTCACTCCTCTCCAACCCTGACTGTACTTCTCGCACCCAGACAACTTCTCACCAACTTCCCACGCACACACGCCGTAATTGCCACCGACACACATCTCCGACGCCCCATCAGACGCAATCCCGGTTTCTACCCCCTCCTTCAACCTGGGATAAGTCCTCTGCCGTCCTTTTCCATTTTTTTTCTTTTCCATTTCCTTCAACCCTTAACACCGTCTGCCTTTTTGAATCAAGGCGTCAGCATGCACAATCCCCTGAAGACTTTTCATACTTCGTTGCCCGCCACATCACGCTCATTAGGTACTCTTTCAGTAATACACTAAAGCGTTTATCGCGTGTTCATTGACCATATTATCGAGCTCTAAGCCACCAGCAATGCAAGGGCTGTGCATTATTCCATAAGGAACGAAATTGACATCCTATCGGTGATTCTATTTCCGCCCACCATCATTCTATCTCTCCCGTCACCTACGAACTCCAACATCACCCGAGCATCCCCACTATCCACTTGGAACCACACACTTTCCCAATTTGTCACGCAAAGAACTGTTGATTACGAGCAGTTTCGCGGTCGATTTATGGCTGATCTGTAATTGTGTTATCAATTGGGGATTTCGAATCGCGTTTCGGATTCATCCATTATGACTGGAAAAATAATATTTTTGACATTTTACGGGCGTTTTTTTCTCTGATTTCAGCCATAAACGGGGTTTTCAAATGAATGTCACCGTTTTTAATGCAGACAATGCATTTTAAAAAGACGCAATGTTGCAGTGACGGTATTAATGAAAATCAATAGGGTATAAATTCCATCTTTCACCGAAAGTATCCATCAAATTCCAGTATATATATATATTTTTTTTTTCAAATAGAGCAGTAACAGTTAAGTCACACGTGAAATAAGTGAATACCTATGTGATTGATTGTTTTATTTTTACAGATAAATATGTCTCGTTTTAATCAGTTTCATGTCCCACTGCTTACTGAAAAAATCTCCCAGTAGATTTACGTCAGAATATCAGGATGAATGTATCTGGAGTGATGTACTTTCTGATGTCAAAGATTATGACTGTGGAATTCATGTCGCTTAAAATATAAAAACAAAGCAGTGCCAGTAAATAAGTTCGGCGAGAAATAATTTTTCGACATCGGAATATTTCCATAAAAGATTAATTATCATACTTAAATTTTATCCCAAATTCCTCTTCAGAAGAACACCTATAGTAATCATTATCAGCAAAACTTAAGCGGTTAAAGACGGTTTTAGGTAGAAACCAGGAGCTTAGCTTTTCTTTGTAGTTTGTAACCCAATTTTACATTTCCTCAAAACTTCATATTAATGCGATCGTTTGAGCACAAGGCTACTCCTATTGTAACCAGATATTTTAACTCAGAAGAACCTCTTTATTCCCTCACTCGTTCTGGTATTGCTCTCCTTTTGCTATATTTGCCCCGTTTAACTGACACGAGAGAATCAAAATTCCACAGCCTCTTATTTCCTAGAAACACCATTCCTGACTCCTTAGAATTTCCCCCATCTCCTATCATCCTCGATATTTGTCTTGCAAATTGTTTATTTTCATTTTATTTGCTTCATTCTTCCACAGCAGCCATCCCCCTATCTCATCTTGCGAGTCAAAAGTATATACCTCTATTACTGTCTCATCAATCAAATTACGGGGTCAAACTACGTTCCTTGTTAAAGTTTTCACTGATTTTTCATTTTTATCATTACTCGTAGCCGTTGCCATGATATCAATCCTCTGTAAAAAAGTCTATTATACCAATTGCGATTCTTCATTTAAGTTCTTTCTTTATATATAATCGATGGTTTCAGGCGTTATTTTATGGAATCGGTTCATTCTTAAGCGGATAAAATAATACTTTGTAATTCCACAGATTTATTTCACAAACACACGACCCGGGTTTCGACGGACCTGAAGATGAAGTTGTACGTCGAAACCCGGGTTTCGACGGACCTGAAGATGAAGTTGTACGTCGAAACCCGGGTCGTGTGTTTGTGAAATAAATCTGTGGAATTACAAAGTATTATTTTATCCGCTTCTTTCTTTTCAATAAAATCTCTACGGTAAAATACTTTCTCAATGCATTAATTCTTCTTTCTGTTCTTATTCATACGCTGACACTTTATTCTTAACTGTTCTTCATATTTTTGATAATCTAGTTACATTCTATATTTAATGAAATATTCTAGTCCTTTTTTTATCAAACTGGCTCTGTACTGAACATAACTGTATGTTTACTGAAAAGTATAATTTATGCTGGTTATTAATGTGTTACGGTTTTTAGAGCGTTAAAATCCTATTACCGTGCATTCTGGATAAATTTACATATGAATGCATCGAATGAAATTATTGCAAAAGATGAAATTTTGTATGTTTGCAAAACTGAAAATTAAATTAAATCTTCAGAGATGTTAGCAAATATGAGGCTCTACTCGTCCTATGCAGCAGTTAAGAATTGAGCAAACCGACCAAAATATTTCTCTTAGGAGACGTACCTTAAAAATTCACTTGAAAGCCTTTACACAATGAGGGCGAATGTGGTAAAACAAGGATTTTCGACGTACGTATTTGTATTCACAACCGATTACGCGTGTCGTCTCTCTTATCTTCTCACTTTTTTCTTCCCGGCTCGACCATTACCGTAAAGTAAAGCAGTTCTTTTCTAAGGCACAGAATCGCTTCCTTTCAGCCATTAAAACGCCATCATTCGGGATGGCAGGGGCAAAACCATGAACGCCAAGTTTCCTTTCCGAGGAAAGGCGAGGGAGGGAGGCAGAGCAAAAACCGCCCTCGAGTGCAGGGAAACAAAAACACGTGGAGAAACTCGGAAACGCGAGACAGAGATGAGGATGGGCTTTACGCTTCCGAATGCGGAACAGAAAGTGGGGGCGTAAACGCCGCCACCATGGGCAGAAGGGCAGGATCAACGGAAGGCTTAGTCTAGAGACGTTAATGTCACCTATGTGTGTACGCTCATACACGTTCGTGAATCCATGCCTAATGGTGTGTCATGCCTCATAACAGCTCGTACGAAAAAATATTATACACCACGCTCGCTGGAGTGAAATAAGTAGGTTGAAAACTGTAATTTAAAGACACGCCCTAACAAGATAATTAACCCCACAAAATTTCGTGTTTTTTTAAAACTACGATACCTTTCTTTTTAATCAGTTTCAGTTTAGGTTAATCATGGTTACGTTTATCCTTCCTCCTGTAGTTCAAATTGCAAGGCATTATTAAAATTTAATACTTTTATTCGGTTAAATCAAGGGAAACACTAAAATATAGATTAAACGTCTACTTCGCTATTTTCTTTTTTTTCTGTCATCTATTCCAGCCATTACGTCATTCAACACTTTTCTTCCTCTTGGTTACTTTAGGATGATGATTTAACTATCAAATTAATGTGTTTTGAAGTTCATCTTGAAAACGTGTTTGTTAGTCCAGTTTTTTTCATAGACTGAAAACAATAATCCCTAATTTTTATAGCTTATTTCTTAAATTCTTGGGTGAGTATTTCTTCTGCTGTTAAAAAATATTGATTTTCAATGTTTGAGTGTGTTTTTTAAACTTTAACGAGTAAATATTAATAATTATTGAATGTATCCTAATATTCTGTATCACATTTCATAAGACCTCGCTTTCACATTGCACATCCCCCCCTTGGAAATCGTAAAATTTCACCCAATAATTCACTTCAATTTTCAACATTCTTCCTTCTCAAGACTTGATAGTTAGCGGATATGTATTGTAGTTGCTACAAAAATTAAGTCACTCTATTCGCATCCACCATGATACCTGAGTATTAGCTAGAAACAGTGCATCAAACGATGGATGATCCCCAACTGTCGTGCATTAATATTAAATGCGAGACTTTAAGAAGGTAACGTTAGGGGTCGTGCATGAGCGTATTAAATGCAGTTAATTTTTCCGTAAGATTAAAATGTCCAAAGAAAAACAATGCCGCCACGAGAAGGGAGTGAGAGAGGTCGGAGATTTAGGGATTCCTCGAGGAGAGCGGAGGGGAAGCGGGTAAATTAATAACAAAGGAGAGTTTATGCAAACCTACGGATGGCATCGTAAAACCCCTGTTATGAGGTCAGCCCATGTCCTTGTTGAAGTAGGGTAATGCTCGCGCGACGCGGGACCCCGAAAAATAACAGGGCAAGACTCCCGCCATCAGTTCCAGCGGAAACTGCCGGGAAAGTTTTTAGCGTGTCGTCATAGCTCTCACCCCACCCTTGTACGCACCACCCACACCACTTTTCTTAATTCCTCTCCGCCCCAAGCCCAACCTAGAATCCTACACATCCAATGGAGTCTACTGCCTCCATTTTATCCAGTTCCACACTTCCGCACTCTACCTCGCTAACCCCCGAGTTTCACTCTCACCTTGACTTTCATTTCGTGCACCATCCCTCACTCTCCTTTCTCCATTTGCTAACTCAATTTCCATTCTTTCATATCTACCTTCCAATTTTTCCCTTCGTTCTTTCTTTTGCAGATTACAGTGAGTTTTTGTTCCTCCCCTTGTAATCTTTCCGACCATGAATTTCTACTAGGTTAGCAAGAGGTTGAGAGGCGAGGTGACTAAAATTTATATTCAGCGACCACCAGTCGTTGGTTCCAAAACGTATTCAAGTCCATATTTTACCGGATATTTTACATCTGCACAATTCGTCCAAAAAGTGTAATCTGTTCCGTGGAATACGAATACACTGACCAATAATCCTGGAAAATATTCTTGCAAGCTCATTCTTAATTTGGATTAGTGAGGGGTTCGAAAATGTCTGTACCTAATCTCCATTAATTCAGAGCCTTGACAAATAGCAACGCAAAGATTCTTTGCGTAACACAAACGGCAAAATTCTATGGTAGAATTATCTTTCATGGAAAATTGTCATTTCGTTGACCAAAGTATGCTAAAAAGATGTATAATCAATACTTTCTAGACGGTTCCTTAACTACCATAGGTTTTCCATTTCAGTTCATAATAAAGATAATTTAACTATTTGTGAGTATAGATAAAATGCTGGTAAGAAAATATATACAACATTTAAATTAGTAGACTAACAAGCAATTCCGAATTCCTTGTACAATTAAGATTGAATGGAACTTAATTACAATGGCATCTCAAGTCAAACGATGATACCACGTTTGCTCATAACCGGTTCCTTCACCTGTGAACGACGATAATCAAGGATTTCATGAAGAGATTCAAGATCGATGAAAATAATACATAGAATAGAAGATCCATATGGTAAAGAGAGTAGGCCAGCAAGTTCAGATACAGAAAGGGAATATGCCGTATATGAATTTTCAGCGGAGCTAGTCAAAGGCATGGAAAAGTTTTTATGGGCGAATTCGTAGCATTTATGAGGGAGCAATTTCACCGAAGTTTTGTTAAATCAATTCCCATCCCAAAAATAGTGAACTTTAAATTAATTTAAAAAGTGAAAAATTAATTTTGATTCCACACATAGCAAAAGTGGTCTAGGCTAGTAGCATTAGGATCATAGAGGGTTGGAGAAGAGGGATACTGATTACAAGCAAGATCATCAGCTAGGGTTCTGTAAGGGTAATTGTGATGCCATCGTAATAAATAGGTCACCAATTGAAATGAACATCGAGTAAAATCAGAATACGTTTTTTGTTTGTGGTTTTGAGAAGGAGCTTGAGAGATAATATTGGGTAAAATTAATAAATAATTCATAATAGATGGGAGCAGATTTTAAAGATAGGCTACTTAGTCATTGCCTGTACATGCCTCAGACTGCTCCGCTGCGAGTTGCGGATAGAGATTTGGAATTGACAATATTAGGAAGAGGAGTTGCTCAACGTATACTCGTAAGTGAAGGAAATGGTTTAAGAAGCATGGCGAGAACTGGAGTTAAGAAATCCAAAGAAGACAGGAAAGATGGATGCAGAGTATTTTGATTAGCAATGGAATGTTGAAGAGACTGATAGAAAGGTAGGCGTTCAGGAAGAGGTATGAATAGGATTAGAATGCTGGATAGAATTAAGGGACGAAGAATGTATGCGGAATTGAAGCGTGATGTACTGTACTGAGGAATTTCAGGTTGTGTATTTGTTTGGGGAGACAAGTAAATCTTTCGTTGTAGAGGTGTATCCATCCAACAACTACCTTAACCGATAGAATACCAATAACATTCTATCTAAAAATTCGGAGGAGTTTACAATCCATCTGAATGTCCAAGCAAAACCTACCTTACAACGGTATACTATTAAATAATATTTACTATAACATTTATCTATTCATGTGTCATAAGAAGAAAAACGCGTGGCTTGTTTTCATTATTAACGAAGTTAACCCTAACTATTCCATTAATTTATCTTCTTCTTTCATGTATCTAGTATACATAAAGTCAGGAAATTAAAAATATCAGAATATTTAGACCATATGGATTTTTAGGAAGTTAGAAACATCAAACACACATTAAAAAAATAAATTCGGTTACAAATGACGAACAATTTTCCTATTTTTACAGGTCATGCAAATATGCATTTTTTCAATGAAAAAATTAGTTATTTTAGCGATTGTCAGTAAGTCGGAAACATCAGTACAACAGTTTAAGCCAACTAATTTTATACAATCACATTAATCTATTTTTATTAATTAAATCTCTCTCATTTATCATCATTCCATGCATTATTACGTTCACGGATATATTAACATGTTTTAAAATAAACGTCACATAATTACATCAATTCATGTCAGATTTAATATGGCCGATACTCTAAATACATGTAGCAGAATAATCATTTGCCTAATAATTACATACATACTCGTAAAATCTTCAAATAATGGAGAAAAACATATAGATTCATAAAGTGTGGCGTTATTAGTATAAGATACTGGTAAATGCTGTAACTAAAATATTTTAAAAATATAAATTATCTGCAGATGGGTGGAGGGGTTATTCTATTGCCCACAGTTGAAATGAGACAGCATGCGGAAATGCAATCATCAAAACAAAGAGATGATGACATGACGACAGGAATATACAGAAGAGCTTTACAATAAAGACATCAGACCATTACGCTTGGATATAAAAAGAAAAATAGGTGCAGATGAGAAATGTATGAACCTTAAATCCAGGTACATATCTTTCATTGCTTTATGAAAAAGTCTACACGAATAAATGTGAACAAGACAACCTGATTAGATGAGATCCCAGGAATATTAGTCGAGGTTTTTTTTGAAAAAAAAACGAAATGAAGACTTTATGGGATCGCTCGCAGCATTTATGAGAAAAGATTTTGGGAATGCGACTTCATCATGTCAATATTAACCCACATTTCGAATGAGAAATGAGCAGTAGTGGGCGAGGACTGCAAGACTCAAATTTTAACATAGCAAACAGTAAAAGTATCAGCATTATTCTTAAAGAAAAGGATAAATAAAAGTACAGCCAATTACTTAAATAGGCAATTCAAGGTTACGGTGTCGTATCGGCACACGCAGTGATTGGTACGAAAATAAGGAGGAATATAAAATGCAATTAAAACTTAAATACTTTGATCATTTGATAAGTAAGTTTTAATTTGTTTGTAAGTTGTAAAAAATACATAAAATAAACACACCTGGCAATGCATAGGATCAGGCAAAAGGGATATCTGTTATATTAAAACTCTCGCGTGAAATAGATTGCATAGGATAAAATGGCGAGAACAGAATGAGAATGGGTAATGTTAGCAACAGTTTTTTTTTCAATATTGACAGTGATTAAGGTATTTTATAGTATGTGCTGAGGAAATGGTAACGGCAACATGATAAGATCTTTAAGGAAGGAAATGTATGAAAGTAGGTGTGTTTATAGAAGATGGGATGCTGGTTGAGTCAAATTTGTGGATAATTAAGCGCCAATCAATCAGCCGAGGTATCGTACTAGTGTGATACCACTTTACGGACAGGACCTAATATTACCGTCCAATGCCGAAACGATGGCCGTACTTCTATAAATAAACTTGCTGAATTTCTGCTTATCATACACTCTCATCACCGAAATTTGATCTTTAAGAACTGATGCTGAGAAAAGATTGACTGCTTGAGAGATGCTGGTATGTAAAAGACAGATAAAATAATGTGCAAAGAGAGTAAAACAAACATAGATCTAGGAGACAAGGTACAGGGACAGAATATGTCGCTGAAAACTCTCAAAAGGTAGTATGTGTAGACGTAAGACATTAGGATACGCTAAATATACTACATCCATAAACATAGTATTCAACCCAAAGGTCAGTTTGGTAGGTGATGGTAGAGTTCTCCCCAGTACTAAGCCATGTACGGCGTGCGAAATTCACACTTCGGGGTATGGGGGCCAGTTCCTTTCCCTGTGCCCGTTATGGTTTCCCAGGAAGATCTGGAATCCAAAAAATCACATAGCTTGGGTGGAGCTGCAGGTACCCAGAGTTCCCATATATATAAACGAGTATATACGAGTATATGTGTATATTCAAACACGAAATCCCGTCATACGTATGGCGTACAAATATTCATTCACATGGAAATAGATATAAGGATAAGAGATAGGAGCACATACAAAAGACGAACACAGGAGAAGCGGGGAAGACGGAATCGAGCAGATCACAAGCGCAAAATATTTCCTTGACCGGGACTTGAACAATAGTCTTTGGGGCTTAAGAGTAATTTGGTGAATTAAAAATCCTCATTCATTTTGCAAAGAGGTTTTAAAATTATTTAGTATATATTCTGACTCCGCCTTGACATTTTGAAATATTATTTAAGGTTCATATAAAAACCTAATCGGCAGAATATATATTATGAATATTTATGCCAAATATAAAAACCATTTTATCTCATGCCCTAATGTCGAAGATTTTATGATATATTTGTCTGTGGAATGTCCTCTGAACAAAAATTACGTAAATTAACCAATAGTACCAACATATATCAGAACTTTTTTATTTAGATTTTAACATTTTATCTGTAACGAATATATCAACTGTATTTACATACCTAATCTATTTTTACAAATATACTCAGCAAAAGTATAAATATTTTAAGGATTATAACGATTTAAAAACTGCTTTTCATTCATTAGGAAAATTATTTTAAATTTATTCTCTTCAATAAAAATTATTAATCTAATCATTGGTAATGAATTAATAAATATTGTGTATCTAATATTAGACATCGATTAATCTCTAAGTTGTATTTCATCATCACTAAGATTATTCTACTCGAATAAATGATCACGTGAGATAGATCCAAAGCGGGTACATTTAAATACAAAGTACGCCGTGGTCTGAAGGTCTGAGCTGAGCTAATTATTCAACACGGAGGACACAATATTGTTAGAGAGATTACGCAATTTTTTCTTTATGACTTCCCAACATGTAAACGAGATAAGGTGGAAAAAAATAATATAAAGGTTGAAAAGCAGCAGCTGCTTCGGCCTATAAACCAAATCTCACGAAAAGAAATACGGCATATAAGCTCGGCAGAAAACAAGAAAAACCACTGTACTCGTGACCCATTTTTCACGAGCTTTGAAACCCAATGTAAAGAACTAATAAAAACATGAATATCTGTTTAAGGCATTAGCAGTCAAGGTGTAAGCTCATATGCAAAGTAAAAGTAGTGCCACGCTGGATAAAATAAAGATTAAAAAGAAAATCTTAATATTTTATTCGAACAACTGTGTTCCTAACAGGTTGAAAGTCAGTTTGACATGATTACTGCCATTGAAGAATATTTAAATTTGATTCATCGACAACGATACATTTTTAATTAAATGGGATATTAGCTCAAATAGTGACGAGACGTAAACACATTTTTGGTGTAATCTATATCTCCCTAATCATAAGCAGTAGCTTCTGACGTACATTCATACCATGGGTATTGTCAGAGAGCCCGTTAACTTTTAAATAATTCTTCACTACTCCGTTCACTTTAGAAGGATTAGTTAAAGCCCTGGCGGGATTGAGCTTACTGTGACATGTTGTGTAAATACAATAAAATATGCTAAAAACGTTTTGTCTCCGAAAACCCAAAAAAATCCTGGATAAATCTACATTTAACATTTATTTTAAATCGTCGTGAAAACGAAGATCATTCGGATTAACGAAAAATAACCCACGTTAATTTATTGAACTCTATAAATTACTACAAGAAAAAAAATATATATACATGTTTTTTTTCGATCGTTCATAAATGTAATAGATTTAAACAGCAAGCCAACGAAATATACATCAAGGTTTAGATAAAACAGAAAGAGGGTATTAGGAATATTTCAACTCACCAAGATTAGGCTGATTGCAACAGGTAATCCCTGAAATGAAGGAAACTTTTTATAGAATTCAATTTTTAAATCCCTTTAACATATGATCAATATTTATAGGCATCAAGCATGCATGAATGTTATGGAAATAAATTCAATTTCACTACACGTTTTACACGGCATGAAAGGTGATTTTCATACACGTACACCACCAATCTTATGTCAAAGGTCAATTTAAAACACAATATTTTTTTTTCATTTTTCAAATTAAGGATGCAGTACAATAAATGGAAGCAACCACTCGACAAAAAATTATACATCGTGGACAGAACTCGCAGTTGGGACATAGAGCGAATAAAACGAAACAAAATTGTTAATTTTGAGACTTTCAAATCTCCTTAAAGAAGGTTTAGGAGTGATTCTTGTGAAATGGATTCCAGGTAAATTAACCAATTCCCAATTACTTACGGTTAAATCCATTTAATTTGGATTAAACATAATATAATCATTAACGTCCTATGTATTGGGTTTAATAATTTGGAACCCAATATATGGTATACAAGGTACTGGATATAAAAGGTTAAGAACAAAATCAGTTTCACTCTGATTACAGATCAGTGTGAATGACTAGATATTAAAATCTTTGAAAAAATAACAGTTTGAAGAAATCAGTGTCCATAAAATGTTTCACATGATTAAAGAATGATCTAAAGATAAAATTGTTCAGATTTGAATTAACAAAATTACAATTCATTAAATTAGGAACACATACCATCTACATACATTCACTTGGATAATAGAGTATGTAATTTTATTGAGACACTAAGCTTCACTATTTTCTCTGACTTTTTTAAGTCTTCCATCCCGTCCATTGGTTTGCATCAACTTGGCATTGATATATGATTTGTGCCAATCTCCGTATCACATGTATCTCCGGGAACTCACATCATGATACATTTGCTTTATATAGTATATTGCTGCCTTGATATGCCTTGATCTGCCTCTGAATATTGTTTCCTTCCATGAACCCGACTATGATTATATATATATATATATATATATATATATATAATCATATATATATATTTTTTTTATTAGGTAATCTACCGGTTAAGGTAGGTTTTTGGATGGACACAACTATCAAATAAACATTTTGTGACTCCCCACCTAGCAACTAATCTATATCAGGTGCCTCTTCATCTCGGTGTACTTCTTTCCTCCCTTCATCCCGTCCAACATCCCTATCCTGTTCCTACCCATACCTCGCTTGCCCAACATTCTCCCCTCTATTACCCTCTTCAACATTCCACTATCGCTCAATACGCCTTTCATCCATTTTTCCTGCTTCCATAGGATTTCTCTCAACAAACCCCTCTCCTCCCCCACCATTTCTAGTACTTCCTCATTTGTTTTCCTTTCGGTCCATTTCACCTTCTCCATTCTTCTCCACACCCACATTTCAAAAGCCTCCAATCTACGTCTATCCTCCTGCTTCAGCGACCACGTTTCCGCGCCGTACATAGCTACGCTCCATATCAGAGTTTTTATGAGTCTTGTCTTAACATCCCTACTCAACGTCCCCGTCATCAACTCCCTCCTCCTTGAGAAAGCCTCCTTGCCTAGCGCAATTCTTCTCCTTACGTCCCTATAACTTTGACCGTATTGGTCCAAAACACTTCCGAGATATGTAAACTGTTCTACCTGCTCTATTTTTTCCCCGCCTATTTTAATATTTAGCTTAGCCTTTTTCTTCTGGAAAATCGCATAACCTTTGTTTTATTAATATTGATTCTCATCCCATATTTATCGCACTGAACCTCCAATTTACTCAACAATGCTTGCAACCCCTGGGCTGACTGAGCAACTAATGCTTGGTCATCAGCAAACCTAACCGATTTTACGAATTCCCCTCCGACTTTCATTCCTACCTCCAGTTCTTCCCATGCCTCTTTAATCATTTCCTCTACATATACGTTGAACAGTACCGGTGACAATGGGCAACCCTGCCTTACACCTCTTCCTAACACTGCCCATCCGGACTCTCCGTTCCCCACTCGCACCTGAGCAGTCTGAGACATGTACAGGTTGCGGATCAGTCTCCTGTCCCTCCAATCCATTCCTATTTTCTGCAATACACGCATTAATTTTTCCCAATTCACTCTATCAAACGCTTTTTCGAAATCTACAAAACAGGCAAAAACGTCCTGATTGTATTCTATATTCCTCTCGATTAGTGATCTCATTACTGCAATGGCATCACGCGTACCTCTTCCTTTCCTGAACCCAAACTGATCATCCCCTAAGTAATCATTTGCCTTACTCTCTATCCTTTTGTTGTTGATCCTGAGAATAACTTTAGCTGCGTGGGATATCAAACTTATTGTTCTGTAATCCTCACATGACGAAGCCTTTGCCTTTTTTGGAATAGGAACTAACACCGATCTCACAAAATCTTCCGGCCAGATTCCTTCCTCATAGATACTACGAATCAGTCCATATATGGTTCATGGAAGGAAACAAAATATATATATATATATATTCGCGGGTCGTGGTGGTCTAGTGGGTAGAGCGTTAGTCTACGTCATGAGGACTACTGACCGAAGGGTCCCGGGTTCGATTCCCGGGCAAGGCACTTTGGGCACCTGCAGCTCCACCCAAGCTAGTTGATTTTTCGGGTACCAGATCTTCCTGGGAAATCATAACCGGCACAGGGAAAGGAACTGCCCCCCCTACCCTTATAAATACGGGGTGTGAATATTCACACCCCGTATAGGGCTTGGTACATGGGTGAGCTCTACCATCACCTGCTAAACCGACCTTCAGGTTGATTACTGTGTTTATGGTTTTTATATATACATTCAAACACGGAATCACGGAATCCCGTCATACGGCGAATAAATATTCATTCACATAGAAATAGAGATAAGGAAATAACAGCTCCCTAACGCCATCTCCTGGGGCATTGAATCGGAGAACTTAGGGGCTTCATAAGATCGCATATTTCAGTGTAAAGTACATTTTCTCGATAGCTGAAGTGGTTAGAGCATCCGCCCGGCAAATGGAGAGATCCGGTGTTCAAGTCCCAGTCGAGGAAAATATTTTTACATTTATGAACTGCTCACATCCGCCATCCCCACCCCTCGTGTTCGTCCTTTATGTGTGCTCCTTTCCAATTTCCTTATCTCTATTTCTATGTGAATGAATAAATATATATATATATACACACATTAGTTCAGCATGCCTTAAGATGTGTCCTTGCCATTTGTTCCTTCTTAACTGTTCTGTCTGACTATTGTAATCACCTCATTCGTCAACTTAAGTGTCTGTTTAATTTATACTTTTTTCTCCGGCGTGATATCAGAAAAAACAGAAAACTGTTTCTTTAAATTGGACTAAACTGTTCACTTATCACTTAATGCGAAAATATAAATTAATAATACATTTGTAATACTGCTCGATTTGATTACCACAAACTGGTTCATTCACCTTCAATATTTCCCAAATTACTAAAAATGATCAAAAAACAAATTCGAGTAATGTGATTATCAAAATGTTGGGTGAATTCATATCAGTGCTTTAAGTTAGACATAATAATAAAGATCTCATTAAACATTCACGTATTTTCAAGAAGAGAGCTTGGTGACACAATGAAAAGCACTGGTCACATGTATACTTTAATTCTTACCAATACTTTCGGGGACTTTATGGAAAACCTTATGGGACGTAAGCAGATTTGTGCGGAGATAAAGATAGGACTTTACAAGTTCAGGAAATAAATAATATTAGGGCAAAAAATTGGACAAAGGCAAACAATTGAGAATCGAGCATTCATAGAATACTTTGTAAGGAAAGGTATGAAAGCAAAGGAAATTCATGCCGACTTTCAGAACACTCTGGGGGGACTCTGCTCCTTCATATTCAACTGTTGC
The DNA here is from genome assembly GCA_037158775.1 of Hetaerina titia. NCBI lineage: Eukaryota > Metazoa > Arthropoda > Insecta > Odonata > Calopterygidae > Hetaerina > Hetaerina titia. Next base: position 38,577,135 of record CM073769.1, on the reverse strand, counting down.
CAAGAGGACAAACGAGTTAAAGTTTGGACAGGTCAGCTTAGATGATGACTCGCGCAGTGGTCGGCCAAGTTGTGCCACTACCCCAGAATTTATTGCAAAAGTGCATAAAATGATCATGGAAGATCGCAGATTGAAAGTGAGAGAAATTGCTGAAGCTGTAGGGATGTCATCTAAACGGACATATCACATTTTAGCAGGTGAATTAGATATGAGAAAATTGCCAATACCCTAGACGAACATTCCAAAACGCATCTGAACGGAGTTTCCGGACAAATTTTGACTCCTTTTCAGAGCATTCATTAAGATTTCCTGCCCTAGTTTGAAACCAAAGCTGAAAATTGGCCTCACTTCTATACCTCAGAGATAAGACAGTAGTCGAAGCAGAGGAAACATGTTGATTAACCACCACCAATGAAAGCAGTGGCAAGAATGTCTCCAGTGTTCAGGAATGAGAAAGGGATTCCGCTGATAGATTATCTTCCCACTGGTCAAAATATTAATTGACAATACTACCCCAACTTCCTGGACCACCAAGAGAAAAATATACACGAAAAAAGGCCAGCTTTGGCAAGGAAGAAAGTCTTCTTTCACCAAAACAAACTACGCCCACACACAAGTATCGTTGCTATGGCGAAAATACATGAGCTACTAGTTGCCTGCCACGCCCGCATTATTCGCCTGATTTGTCTCCATCAGATTGCTATCTCTTTCTCAAGCTCAAAGTTTTCCTCGGTGGATGGAGATTCTCTTCAAACAAAAAACTAACAACCGAAGTAAACGGGTATTTTGCAGACCTGAAGGAATTAGTTTTCGAAATGGGATCAAAACATTGGAACATCGTTGAACCAAGTACATTAGTGTACAGGGAGACTTCATTGAAAAATAAAAAAGTATCACTGAGGTAAGTCCTTTAATTCTATTTCATTCTGAGAATATTTCAAATTACCCTTATATTGGAGTGAATATAGTTATTTTCAGAACTCAAAAAGAATGTATATTCATTGATTTCTACTGGGAGGGTAAGGCTCGGTTCTACTATTCGTGAGATAAGTGCGACAGGTAATGTATATCTATGACCAGAGAGTAATAATTCAAAGATAAGCGAAAGCTATCATTAACAGAACTGTATCAAGATCATTTGTTTTCTGAATTATAAACTTATATTAGTATGCATCAAATACCTACTCTTACATTGAGGGTTGATAAATACAGTCCAGCACTTCCAATATCGATCCTTTGATAATAAACTTTTTTTCCCATACTGAGTACTGAATTGTTTATATTTCCTTTGGATACGTTCAATCAAGTCATAAAGTTAAATCACTAATCGCTATTTTTATCAGCCCTTCAAAACTCTTTTGCGCAGGAGGGTGAACATACAACCATCTATATATATATATATATATATATATATATATAAATAGTCACTTTCTTGAAAAACCCACGAACGTGCACAATAATGTAAATTCACTAATAGTCATAACAAACACATAAACTAAAACATATAAAAGAGAGACTCACTGATTCTCGAATTTTCGGTGGTGCAACCACCTTTCTCAAGAGGAAACAGGTTCTGTTCCTAATTCCTCTTGAGAAAGGTGGTTGCACCACCGAAAATTCGAGAACCAGTGAGTCACTCTTTTATACACGTATGTTTTAGTTTCTGTGTTTGTTATGACTATTAGTGAATTTACATTATATATATATATATATATATATTATAGATTGTGTCAATAAAAAATAAACCATCTTAAAATTGAAATAATAGCTCCATATTATCTATTTATATGTCATTTTAATATTTTTATCTCAAGTAATATTTGGAGCAATACCAATACGGATAAAATTATGAAAAAGAGGCGGCAGATAATAGGTTTTGCCCGCCGATTGTTCTCGAGCATTTGCACATTAAAAGCAGAAGAAAATTCATCATGGTATGACCCTTAATAAAGGCATAAAAGCCCCCCAGACGAAGCAAATTCGCAGCAGCCATTAATCCAGCGCGGACGCACGATATAAAGACAAAACCACAAAGTGGCGGAAGAAACCGGCAAACGAGGAATTAACCCAACTTCTCAAGAAAAACGCATAAATAAAACAGCAATAAATCCCCTAATCGGATTAGCCATTAATAAAAGAGCACCCGAGGGATTTATTACTCTCATTACTTTTTTTAAAAAAAAAAGGATGCTTTTATAAACTTCCGCATAAAATTCGCCCTACTTAAGCTCACACATTCCGCTCAAAAACATTAATCCGCAGGGAACGGAAAAGGCGAAAAAAGTCATGGGAAACATTTTGGGAGCGTATTAAAACCCGAGGCACATCAGGAGGGATGAAATAATCATCCACGCATTCCGACGGACGTGTGTGGCCCGAAAAAACGGAAACGGTTCGCGGACGTTTATTGGAGAGGGCGTGGGATTCGCCCCCCAGGATTTGAGCCCACGCGGGCTGCAGGCCTTCGAATCTCGGGTGCGAGAGGGAGAGATGGGAGGGCGAGAGGTGGAAATCGGGAGCGGGAGGGGTGAGGCATTTAGAGCCTGCGGCGCTTATAATCTGAGCACAGCGGTGCGATGTAAATTGAATAGGTGACGATGTGTCGACTTCGCATTTCGCGTCCCATTTACCACACGGAAACGAGCAATTGACGTCTTCACGGTGATAGGCGTACTTCCACTTACACCACCCGTTGCCTCATCGCGAACTTGCTCGATGAATCCGATGTACCTTATGCCCCTCAACATTCATAGCCCCTAATTCTCGTTGCAACCCCGCTGTTTCGTAATATGATTTAACACATTAAGAGAAACCGCATTGGTAATTTTATAACGTGCCTTCCAGACTTGAACCACAACGTTGCGTTTCTTGACAACTCCCACCCAGAGAAGAGTCATCGAGAAATGTAGCTAGAGTTATGCAGTCTGACCCACGAACCTTGAGAGGGTAAGCAAAAACGAGACGAATAAAGAGAAAGGTTCGAACGGAGAGGAACAACTAGCACCTCGTCGGGCAGCCAGGCATTCATTTGCGTGTTTTGGGAGAGAAGCAAGCTTGAAAGGGGGACGAAGGTATGATAGGAAGAGCATCCTCTTGAATCTCAAGGGCGCGACTCGGAAACTACGAACAATTCGGGAATGTGGCTTCGTACGGTAGGAATGACAAGAGTGAAAAATGGTAAATATCTCCTGCTGACTGACTGAAACATGGAAAAAAGGTTTTCGAATCAGAGAAGGACTGATATTTCCAGGGTAAAACAGGAGAAACAAGGTGCAAAGTAGGTCAAAAACGTGTGTGATAGGCGATTATGCTCTTCGCTACAATTGGTGAGTAAATATGCAAAAACTAAGAAGAATTGAAAACTAAAAGTTTCTGGCGAAACCTGGTGGAAAATCTTCATTTTGACGTTTTTATAAAATAAACCAAGTTTATGTGGAAAAGCAAAGTGGTTTGATTTATAAAAATGTCAATAAGGATAATTGTTTATCAAAGAAACAATATAGGAGTGACAATGTTATGCATGTATAGTATGCCCGTGTAAATGAGGAATTGTTACTTTTTTGAAGCTCCATCACTACTTATCCATGGTTCACACCAAACTATGTAAGGATTACCCAAACCCGTATATATATATATATTACAGATTATTTTTAGGATTAAAGAATATTTCAGTCTAAAAATGGTTAGGCATAGATTTAGGAACAACATGATCAAATCGCACAGTTTCCCGAGAGCATATACGGACTCGAACATAATTTGGTAATTATGAAGAGCAGTATCGGATTTGAAAAGGTTAAACAGAAAAGACAGTATAGGAAATGGAACGCAGAAGAACTAATCAGATCAAAAAAGGTGTACCAGCATGTTGTAGAGAAAATCATGAGTAAGGAATGAGGAAAAGTAGAACTATGGATTATGAACGAGATGTTTAGAAAGATAGATAAGAAAAAAAATGAAATAACGTAAATACAGAGTTAGGCAAAAGGAAGTAAAAAGAGTTGAATAATGGACCCAGGCGGGTGCCAAATAGGGCAAAGAATGGTGGTGGAAGACGCAGTGCGATGATATGATAGTTTTGCACAGGAAGGGTGCTGTACAGGAAAGTTAAAACCCTGTCATGTCGTAAAACGGAAAAATAGCTGCAAACAATCAAAGATAAGTCAGGAATGTACTAGTTGAACTAGATAAGATCCAAGAGCGGTGGAACGAATACAAAGAAGAACTGTATGGTGAAGACATAAGGGTAGCACGGTTAGACATAAGAGTATGATGTACACGAGAATAGTTTAGGTGCAATTTCACTCGATGGTGAAATAGTAATGAAATTAAGAAAGGTATTACGGGAATTGAAATCAAATAAGGCCATGGCGGTAAACGGCATTCCTGCGGAACTGTTTATAGGTTTTAGAAATGATGGGAGGAAGAGCTTTCCTGGACTATTTCGTAGCTTTTATGGGGTAGGAATTTGACCGGAGGATTTTGTGAGTTCAGTGTTAGTCTCTATTTCAAAAAAGGGAAAGGCCACGATGACTGCAGAACAATAAGTTTGATTTCGCAAGCAGCTTATGTTGTCAGGATCATTGTAGCGTCGACTTATGTATATTTCCCTAAACCTATTATGGTTTAGGGTATCTACCAAAGCTATGTGGAGTTATAGGTATTCCCTCAGTATTAGCATTACACGCGTAAGATTTGTACGATTTATTCAGCAGTTTGTCTTTCATGCAACTTTTCTAGCTTTGAATCGATACAGCTATAAATTTTATAATAATCACGTGACACATGTTCATTCATAGTCAAATTTCACGAATCAGGTGGATATCTTTGGTTCCTATCGCATTTTATTAAATTAAATCTCATGAAGATTAATTTAAAATGCCTGAGACGTATACGTATGTATGTCTAACTGGCATAAAGCAGCTAAAATCCCCTTTAATTTTACATTCGAATTTTCTCCGACTACTTGTTTGATGAAACCAAGTTCCTTTAACGCCGCCACGGTGATATTTTAAACGTGTTCCTTACGAACTGAAGGAAAGGAATAGCAGGAAATAATGGAAGGAGACGTCGTATGAGGAAGAAAATGTTTGGCTCAGGCAGACGGCTTGCGAGGCTTGGAAAGAGGAGACTTCAGGACGTCGTAACTCGAACTTCCGTCACTCCTTGGTCGACCTCCTCTATGTGCTTCTCCCCTCCCTCCAAAGACTCTCCCGCCTTCGCCTCTTTCGTCCGGAAAGAGGCCTCTCTACCACCACACAATCTTCATTTTGCTTTTGCCGTCATTTTTTCCCCTCCGAAAATTCTCTCCCGAGAGAAATGTTCCGGGGCTTGCCGTACCTGCCACCGCAAGTACAAAGCCTCAAAGGCCACAGGACTGAATGCATCCATCTCAACCCCCTCCTTGCATTGCTCTCAGTCTCAAAGGTTTATTCGTTGTACCGGTAGCGTGGCGGCAGCAATAATAACTCGGGTGTGCCAGATTAAATGTCTCCCACGGCATTACCGTAGATTGCGTATATAGGAGGGCATAATTGAGATTATTAGTAAAATACTAATGGGCGGATTGCAGACAAGAAAAAAACTAAAAAGATAATAATTCAACTGAAAATCTAGGTACACGATAACTAGCTGACTGAATTTCATAGATAATTATACGGAAAATCATCCATTTCGTATGATTTCAATAATACATAACTCCAAGACCCACTATATATTGCTGCTCCTATTAGGGTAATATTTGTTGGAGGATAATTCATGAGATAGAAGAGTTGACCAAGGAAATAACCTTATTTAGTAAATTGCTCAAGCATCTGAAAATTGATATGATAGTTATTAATTAGAGATACCATCGGTGCGTGTTCATATAACAGACATCTATACTCAACTGTGGGACCACAACTTAAGCATAATTTTAATTTCCTTTAAAAGTGGCAAAAAGCATTTCACACTATATTTAAATTACGTTTAAATGTACCTTATCCTCCAATTCACATCTCATGGATTCAACTAGCACAAAAGAATTTTAAAAAGAGCACATCAATGCAAAATATCTATTGTAGGTAGATACTTGGTGCGGTGCACAGTATACGTATATCATATGTTTATGGAATTCTGTTTTAGGCTAGGGAAGAAATCATATCTTATAGTGAGGAATATTAAAGCTGGAATAAATATAACCTAATGAATAAGTTTGACTCACTTTATATAAATTTGAAAAATGCTTATAACCCTATCATTTGCATTTTTCGGATCCCTACCGGTAATTCTAAAGATATTGCCACTACAACGGAATGTAACATGTGATAATTCAGCCTAAGGGAACGGGTACGTATTTCGAGCCGACTATAAAAACAAACATAAAAAGCGTAGGAAATAAATTATCAATTGAAGGCATGGCAATTATATCACTAATAATAATTACAGCATTTTCATATCAATTGATATTCTCACAGTTTCTCATGCTCAACAAATATTTTATTGTTAAGTAAACAATCAACATAAACGGTAGAATTTACTTTTCAAATGCCTTTAATTTACTTTTCAATTGACTATGTAATTGATTATTAATATTGACCTTTGGAAAAAATGATCAAGAATAGCCATAAAATAATGAAATAGTATACATTTAAAAAATACATTTATTAATAGAAGCATTATTTTCCCCGAAAAGACTTATACGGGTGTTAAAGAAAATTTGGCATTAATTACCGAGTTAATTTTTTAAGATGGGTCGATGAAAAAAGAATAGTTTTTGCTTGCTTGTTCTTCTAAATGGCAAAATAGTAAATTAAAATAATTTAATGTTGTTATTCGACAGAAAATCGGGGTTTTGAGTTAAACAACAATAAGTTAGAAACAGAAGAGTCACAAAGTATATCACTTATTAGGAATACTAATAAATTTACTATTATATTAGGCCTTTTCTTAAAGAGTGCAGGTACGAATGTCCCCTACAGATGGCGATCCCCGTTATTCATTGCGAAACAGATATCAAACTTCCTCTTGAGTTCAGATTTTCCGTGACCCAGTAACTTAGCAATTAAATTCCCAAGTTGTTTCTGTAGTACAGCAAACTCAGCGACTCAACACAATGTCCGTCATACTGAAATAGAAACTACTGCGGCCGTAAATGTCTCTGATATAGGGTTAAAAGTAAGGAGGATTAAATAAATGAGTATTTATTCAAAATAGTTAAGTTTACACTGCGACGAATCGGACTACTGAATCCTAATTACGAATTCTAAGACCGGTCACAACATGTGAAGACTATACCTTTTGAAGAGTACACAAGCATGCAAATTAATTTCAACACTTATGCATATACTATGACATAATTTAAAAAGGGGACAAAAGTTTCAATGTCAGCCAGACATTATTATATCCATAAATTCTAAAACTTGTGTCAGAATTATAATTCAGTGTGGCTTACGATACGAAACGTGATATTTTCTTACTGATTGAGTGCCATGAAGTTTGGTGTGAAACGTCATATTTTTTTAAGAAAATTTTCAACCTGAAAAGCCGTTCAAGGAGATATCAACAGCGCTACTAATAACCAGAAACTGCGATGCATGCGACTGAAATATATACGTAAATTTCTCACTGGGAAAAATGACTGACCCAAGCGGAAAGATGTAATCTCTGGAAAATATAAGGGCTCACATTCCTCGAGGAAACATTCTCAGACCTACATTCTCGCAGGTGAAGAGAGTAATTTCACTCGCTTCCATTGCTCGGCGTAATTGCTTCGGCGAAATCGAGGCAATGGCAAATGCTTTATAAGCCCGTCGGGGAAGCAATCCCACCCCCACCCAGGGACACCTCCCCCGCCGACAATCCTCCAACCCCAGATTCCCAGGGCACGTAATCGCATTTACCGCGCCAACCAAGCTCCGTATCCGCCGCGCCCACTTTCAACCTTTTTACTTCGCAGATGCATCAATGGAGAGGCGACACTTGACCCTTCCTCCAGCCAGAGACCCAGTTACACCTGCCTCCCCCCTCCGCAGCTCTAGCTCCCCCCTGAATCAACATCCCTGACCCGCCCCTTTCCGCCCTCCCCTTTCAATCCTTTGGCGTGAGCTCCATCTCTAATCAACTTACACTCCGGGGCTTCTTGAGCCACCTGCTCCTGTTACCCTCCTCGTTTCCACTGCCTTCCTAACGAGATAACATTCACATCGAACCTCGAGAATTTCGACGCATGATGTACATTCACCCCTTAAAATTTCACGTTGGTTGATCGAAAGAGGTAAAATATTCTAGCATTATTAAACTGAAGTTTTGTTTCCCCATTTTTTTTATCCATTGCGCTTAATTTTCTTCAAAGTTAGGTATCTAATTTATTTTTCTTAGATTGCTCTCAAATCATTTTTTTAATATTTTCATCGTAATAATCATTTCATATCTTTCAAACTTTTATTTACCCTTCTTCATTTCTGTCGCAACAGATAGAATTAAAAATATTCAAACAAATAAAATATATATACATGAATTTAAATTTTTAAATATTCACTTTTTTACCACTTTATTTTTACCTGCAAAAATATACGTCCGATAAATATTTCCTAGATAAATTTCTACACTCACACTGTAGATTGTTTAAGCTTTCCGCCTACCTTAAAAATATATAGATGATTTCTTCGAAGTAACACGGAAAAGTTGAATAAAAAACTTATACAGTAACACACAGCACGAGAACACATAAAAAGAACACTCACAATAATATCTTGATAATTTCGAAGGACTCGAGCTCCGTTTTCTTCGGAAGATAAGATATGACTGAGGAAAAATGTATTTGTAAATAATATATAATATATTTGTAAATATATATATATATATATATATGTCCTATTTTCACCACTCCACCCCTCTCCATCCCACCTTTCAACTCTCTCCCTCCCTTTCTCCACTCCTCATGCACATCTCAGAATTTGGTCTATCTCCTGACATGCAAACTCTGCCCAGCATTTTACATAGGCCAGTGCTCTACACCCCTGAACCTCAGGATAAAAAATCATCGTGCCTCTTGTAATCACTCTTCCCACTGCGGATCTTCCCATCCCAAGACATGCCTCCCACCACAACACCCCCTTCAACCAGTGTTGCAGTGTTTCCGTTCTAGTGACCCTTCCCCCATCCGATAGCCCTATACAATTAAAAACTATGGAAATGGCATATATGGCTGTGCAAAGCCTATCAACATCCGGGCCTCAATGTCGTTCACTAATTATAGAAGGATGAAGTGGACAGCTGAAAATTTGTTTCATATGGGATAGTAGGATATTTTGTTTGTCCGCATACGTTGTGTTATTCTTGGCCTGGGTTTTGACTTGTTGAGTCCTGATGATGACTTTGTAGGCTGACACCTGGGTCATAGATGTTGCAATGTCTGCGGATTGACTGTTTGTTTTCTGTGCCGCTTGGGAATTTTTTCTGCATCCTCCCTCTCATACCTATCCCATCTCCGCTACCCTCTGACCTCCCACCCGTTCTCCCCTTCCCCCTTCCCCTTCTCTCTCCCGCATACCTTTCACCAGTCAGTCCGATGAAGACGGAGCAATATATATATACACACAAATATATTTATTTATTTATATATTACTCTTATCCTTTACTTAATCCAATGTAGTATGAATAGGAATGAGTGGAAGTTGACACGAAAAATTCCGAAACACAATTTTGCAATTATCATTTTACGAGTGAGGCAGTTTTATCGCGGCCACCTTCGTCTCATCATCATCTTCACCTCCCTTATTAACTACGGCGCGCTGAGTATAGCCTCTTAAATCCTATCGTTGAACTAAAATCCGCGCCATTTAACCATTCCATTCTGCGTCGAAAAGAAAAAGGGCAGGAGAAATAGAAGTACCCGATTCAGAGGCGGATAAACCACCTCTCCGGCAAGAGATCAATGGGGTTAATTCAACCATATACTTTAGAGAGATCTTCCGAAACGTGTTCTTGCATCAAGAACGAGAACGGAGAGGAAATCTCGCAATCTTCGAGATGTAATGAGATCGTTTTCGAAGAATTTGAATTCCACTCACGTCTCTCTCCTCGTGTTCCGCGCAACCCCTTTCCGTACCCATCCCAATCCCCTATCCAGCCCTTCCTCCCACCCCCCCCCAAGGGGTTCGCCAGATCGCCTTGCCACCCTTCCCTTCCCCCCTCTCCACACTCTCTCTTGAAAAACTTTTGGCGCGCGCATCAACTCTATCGGGGCGACATCCTTTTCTTCAGCTCGTCTTCCGCTTCCTTTTTATTCCCGTCGCTGCCTGTCGCCCTGTCAGCGGGGAGTGGGGTTGCAAAGAATGGGTGGGCAAGCACCCTTGGCACGGCAGTTAAGATAAGCGCGCGAAGGCGAGCTTCCCTCCTTCCTGGAGGCGAGGGGGGGCGTAAAGTCGCCGGGGGTTGAAGAAGGGGGAGACTGAGGTACAAGAAAAGGAAGCGGACGGCGCGCGAAGGGAAATGGTGAGTATGGAAGGGGTGTTAAACTTGAGAGGATTGGGATGAAGGAGTAAGCCGGGGAGACAATGGAAGGATCCGGAAGGGCTCGTTGAACTGTTTGCGGAAGGTTTCAAATCAAATGTTTTCAATTATGCTATTTAAAAGCACATGCATCATTATGTATAGTTTTCGGGAATTGCTCAAGATTTACATATATTTGAAATTTAAATCTTATAGTAGGTATGATAAATAGGAAATTGGCAAGCCGCCAATGAAGCTACCACGAAGCTTCGTAAAATACTGTTAAAATTATAAAATGCTTACATAATAACCGAGGCAGTGGATTTCTTATTTGTATTTCGTAAGAAAAACATCTTAAACTTCGCAAGGACGGTGACATGACCTTTGGGAATCAAAGAGCTACAGATATGATCTAAAAGGACTTGGGGGTGCGCCGGGGCATTTGGATGGCTCTTACTATTCCGAGGGAGCAGATTTAGCCTAGTTGCAAAATATATAAAGTAATTCTATATGAATTATGTGAAATTATACTTTTCGCCTGAAGGACAGTACAGGCGACACATTTAACGATCGCCTTCACATTTATTTCCACCTCGGATATTTTTTATATTAAAATGCATAACCCGGCTGCAGACACATTCGTCTTGAAACTTTTTGTTGAAAAAATAATTTGTATGCATTTTAAATTAAAATATTATGAATTATTTAAATGCATATCGTCATCGTGTTTGTCTTGGCTTGTCAAAAATTCAGCACGGTATCATAGGAACAGTTGAATGTCTCCAAAATTCTTTACATCAATTTTCTTTTTGCCAGAATACACTTCTCCAAGCCAACCATTCGCACGCCAATTCCAGTAAGTCAAGTATTACGACTGAAGCGTGGGTTCAATTTTTTCTCACTCTGTGCAACGGAAAATTCCGAACGACAAAGTTTGACCTGAGCCAGGGGAAATTCCTCCGGTCGCAATAAGGGCTGTTTCAATAGGTGCTTTTGAAGAAATGCGTCAATATAACCCTGCCCTTTGTTTTGTGGTTCTTTTTTATGTACTCCGGAATGCTCATTGCGATTCTTACGTGTCTCAAAGAGGTACATGCGGATAAAACAACTCGCAAGGCACTTAAAAGAATTTACGAAGTTTTGCAGCGTTAGAGATCACCGTTCTACGTTCGTGCCGTTCAGGATGAGATTTCCCGAGCCGCGTGGAGACGGGACGGGCAGTGGAGATGGGAGAGGGAGCGCGGGGAAGTGGAGTGATAGTGGGGGGGGGAGGTCGGAGAGGGTGTGTTGTACTGAGAGTAAGTGGGGAGAATAGAGGGGGGTGAGAGAGGCAAGTTTTTAACAGCTCGAATCCGTCTACCAATGGGGCAGGAGAGATGAGAAAGGAAGAGGAAAGTAGGAGGAAGGGGTGGGGAAAAACGAGTGAAACTCGAATGTAAACGAGATAGAAATGATGAAGAAAAGGATATGCATACGAGGGGTAATGCATGGAAAAGGAGGTAAACGAATATGGGAAAATTGCAGAGAAAAATTCAGCGCACTCTCTAGAGGCTCCTTAGTTACAACGGAAACCATCTGTGACATCTGTTTTCCTTCTGATTTTTTACGTATAGTTCAAATCCAATATTGGATAAATGAGATACGAAAAATTCAGTAATTTAGTTATCTTTTAAATAAATGCATTGTTATCTATTAATTTAATGAAATGCATTTAGACAAATTAGTTAAGCCTCAAAAACCACTTCTATGTGACAATGAATCAATGTAAAAAGTCCAGGAGAGTCTTCAGAAGCATATTGGTCCTCTTTCCTTTTGTAAATTTGTTTTTATAAAATTCTTTAAGATATAAAATACTACTATGTCGTTTCGCTTAAAAATAAAATAAACTAAAATTCATAATTTATAAAAATAAAAATTATGGAAACTATACGTAAGAGATAAAAGGAGAAATTTATGAGTGGAACCGTAAGACACTTAAGGAAGTTCAAAAGAATGAGGAAGAGCTTTATGATAAGCCAGAAGAGAGAGGCCAGTTAGCTTAAATATGGAAAGAGAATGTGATGTAGATGCGGATAACTTGGGCCAAAGAATACTAAATAGGTAGACTGAAAAAGCGATACGATATATGAGGCTGAACAAAAGAAATGGAATAGAATAACCCAGCTGAGGTACTATTGGACTTGGTAGAAGCACTAAAGAGTATTTTTTGGATCCATATCTACTACATTTAAAAGGAAATCGTTTGAAGAAAAGACTTTGATAGATCAAAATGTAACAGACATATCCCCTTAAAGAGTAGGTATCAATATTGATGCATTTAATGTTAAGTAACTATAACTATTGCACGAGGCTATAAAGGGATACAAATGTAAAAAATGGAGACTAAATATGGTTACATAAACAGTATTCATTTGAGTATTTTATTTTAGTACTTATTTAAGATTAGGCAGGAGAAGAACGACAAAGGATGGAAGAAGAAACGGAAGCAGGCAGAGAGCTGAAAAAGGTGAGTAGCACCGAAGATGATACACCTACCCCTTTTCAGTCATTCATCAAAGGGATGGCGGTCACTACAGAGCTCATTAGAGAACTAATGGATATAAATAAAGAAAAACTAACGAAATGACATTTTCATAAAGCAGGAAAATTATTATTAAATTAGATGGGCCAAACAAGTGCAGGGAAATTATATGATCAGTAGTTATTTTGGAAGAAATTTTGTATTACTAAGGGTTTTAGGAGAAGATTGATGGCCGAAAAACGTATTTATACTCAATACTCATAGGTGCTTTAAAGTCCATGAAGTTGTTTAACTGCTTAAAATAAAGGTTGAAGATCAACTTCTAATCTGCAAACTACCTGAGATACTGGTAATAAAAAATTGACAAAAAATGTGTAGACGGTAGAGTCGGTTCACAAGAATCTCACCCTAAAATTGATTTTATATGCCATTTAATACCAGTGGCAAGGCTTAGGTCTACATGTACTGAAATACTAAACGTTTTTCTTCCATTCCGATAACAAAGCACATAATATATAAATACTAAACTTTTCCCCATATTATATTAACGTAAAATTGGAAAAATACTCTACATTCTTCTACTACTCTTAACAATTTTATATATTGTTTGGGCGGTGTAATGATCCACCTTAAAACAAGAAACATTTAAATGCGGGAAGAGAATAAAATCACCATCCGTTATTTTTTCTTCAATTCTTTAATGACTTCTATAGTTTTAACCAAGTGAATACGTTATAGAGCAAAATAACTACCATATCTTCTATTTCGAGAAAAATATGATGCACATCCTTATATATTTAAGTAAAATTTCACACTTTAAAATGTTTAAGAGTGTCACATGTTGCACCACTTAATTAAATAGTCTTAGAGATACTGTAAAAACAAAATTAAAATCACATAGTATATATATATATATATATATACAAACAAATATATGAAAAAGAATCAAGCGTCACCCGGGAAATAAAAAAACGTTTTCAGTGCATCTAGAAGTATTGCTTTACATAGTTCGACTACTTCAGAAAATCCTTAAATGCATTACATTGATAGACAACTCACTCCCTGTATTTTAAAGCTAAAAAGAGTAAGAGAGATACTCATTTCAGAATTGCATATTCTAAATTCAATTACAATATATTTCAATTAATGAGAGAGTATCTGCTCCTTAAATATATATTTTCACACAAATTGACAGCCAACAGAAAAGAAAAACCTGCACGATTATAAATTTGTCATTACTAAAGAGTCCCATTGTTTGCCATGCCAACTTTTCTATCAGCTATTTTAGTACTTCTCATACTGAAGGACTTCAGTAAGAACTATTTGAAGTTTATGCTTTATTGATTTCTTCATGCATGAAATAAGTATTTAACGCCACTAATTAATAGTTACTAGGTAAAATTGAACGAATATCACACGTAAGCGTATGATTACCACAAACTTGTGGAGAATGAAGCCACCACGAACGGGAAGTATCGCCTGAAATCCTATTACCACTTGTCGTAAAACCAACTTTAGGCGCTTTAGTTTAAGCGGGAAAGGGGAAAGTTAGCCACGCGTGAGGCATCAGTTGATGTAAACGTGCTACGGGCTCAGAGTGATGAAGGAGAGAAATTGAAGGGAACTTTAGCAAAAAAAGAAACTAATACCTACAGCCGTAGTTTGGGTAATAAAATGTTGCAGCAAAGGACATAATTGTAATAAATAACGAAAGAGAATACAGGTAATAAAGAAAAAACAGACACAGAAGAAAACGAAGGATAAAACGATGGGATGAACGTCGAAAATTTCAAATGCCAATTTTGGCTTAATTTAAATATACAGAAGCCCCAATCTCATAGGTTGAGATACTTTGAAAAACTTGTCTGATTACAGCATTTATACTGCCCAAAAACTCATATTTTAAAAGAAAATGTTGACATTAATGTTAAAAATACACAAAATATTAAATAAAATTAAATATTTCTTTGATTCCATACATATAGCCAATTGAGCCAGTGAACCGTGCGACTTCAAGTGTTCACGTGTGCCACCATTGAGAAACTGATGTCGTCGTTGGTAGGTGTACGTGTATAAATGTATACTCATATACATGTATTTCTTCTTTTTTATTAATAAATAACTTCCGTTTATCTCATTAACTAGGCTGAATATAGGAGAGAGAATTCTAGGCATGTTATTTGGTTTATTAGCCCTGACTATATCACGGAACTTCATTTATAGAATATTGAACGACCAGCGTCACCACCAAATTGTTAGCGCTGAATTATGTACTGCATATTTATGAATATTGACTGGCAACCTGGGAAAGAAAGATAAAAGACGGAAAACGGGTCGACGATATAGGAAGAGAAGGATCAAATAAGGACGGAAAAAGGATGATTACATAATCCATGCAAAAATGAAAAGCAAGGACGGGAAAGAGGCAGAAGAGGTGGTGGTGACGATCCCGAATCGGTAGGAGTGGTTGGCAGGGGGTCAGGAGTGAAAGGACTTAACGGAATGAAGTTGGGGGGTAGAGCTGGATGACGGGGAGACGGGACGAGGCGAGGAATGTGTCTATAAAGATACCCTGACAACAAGACAAACCGGTGGTTCGGTGGTTTGATAGTCTGCCAATGTTCCAATAGGAAAAGTGGAAACTCACTTGGAAATGAAAAGATGATAACTTTGTAATTTCACAGAAATTTATTACGATACGACCCGGGTTTCGACGTCCAACGTCATCTTCAGGTAACAACTCTACAGACATCCATCTATATATACTACATTATCTGAATGTAGTATGTATAGATGGATGTCTGTAGAGTTGTTACATGAATATGACGTTGGACGTCGAAACCCGGGTCGTATCGTAATAAATTTCTGTGAAATTACAAAGTTATCATCTTTTCATTTCCAATATGAATCGATTTCACAAAGTTACGCCGAATTCCATCAATTATATGTGGAAACTCACATAAATTTTAGTCAAGGGTGGGCACAAAATAATAACAGCTCGTCGTAATTACCTGTTAAATAGGGATTGGAGATAGCCATTAGAATTATGGAGCGGGGATGTTTAATGGAAGCTAAGGTAAGGCCATTTATTGAAAACGTACATATTTTAAGGTAGGTACATGCATTCCGACTATGGAAGCTTAAAGCAATAATTACGCGGATGTTATTAAAGTTTTTATGTTTAATTAAGCATGGTTACAGCTTAATAAAAAAATGCACAACTAAAAATGTAATCTAACACTGGAACGCCGGTAATATAGCGATTGGCCTGTAACATAGAGTGTGATTGTTTTTATCGCATGTTTTCGTGAATTTCACATAAATACATAGTCTTTCATGAGTTTCAGACATTTTTAATTAATCAAAATTCATAGTTTTATTACGATTTTTAAAATAAATAGCGCATGAATATCAGTATTAAGCTCATAACTGAAGCAATTAATACCGAAATTATTCTCAAATTCACGAAATGTAGAAATAAATTCATTCCATCATCACATCCCTTCAATTCATGAAATTAACACATGCCAAACTTGGGCAAACATTTCAAAGTTTGCCGAATTCTCTTGAAGCTGGATGTTATGAAAAGAATATCCACGCATCAAGCATTGAGTGTAAAAAGAAAATCTGTTAACATATCTCGATATAATGAAAGAGTAATGAGCTCGATTAGAATCCATATTAAAGCACACTTCATATACCGAAGGTGCAACTTTAGCTAAGATTACGAAGACGAAATATTTCATAAAACGATTTTGTTAAAATGAAAGGGAAAATACTTTTTTCGCAAAAAATTAAATATCGGATAATATCTTGAATATTTGAAATGTAGAACTATATTTAGAAATATTAAGATCAATTTAACGAATTCGACTCCAAGGAATATAATAATCATAGACATTTCAATGAGATTAGGTACTTACATCCTTCTTAAGAGTTTTAATTAATAATTGCTGTGCATCCGTACTCATCTCTCAACGGATGTGCAGATTCAAGTTTAAAAAACATCCAATTGAACTAATTCTATACACTGTTGCCTCTTTCAACGTTGGGAAAGAGAAATTCTAACGACCTGGAGGCAAACAGTTTCACTGACAAACTGGAGTAATTGAGTGGGAACTTTATTCCCAGATTCCTCAAATTCCCACCGGAGACGTTAACTTCCGTCGCGTTCGTTTGAAGAGAGCTCTCTCGGCCAATACCTTCGTCACATCTGCTCTGGGGCTCTTTCCAACCAGTGAAATACACACAACCCACCATCCACTCTTCAACCGAAACATTTTGCAGAGTAAAAAATAAAATAAAACTACGCTGATTACGAGAAAGAATTCGTCCAGGGAATTCGTCAGTTGAGTAGGCAATACCGTTTCTGGAACGGAGGAAAGCGATACGACACGTTTGAGTATTCCATGCCCATCATGACATACTCCACCACCACCCCTCTTCTGTTGCTTCTCCTACCACGGCGTCGTACCACTCAAGCAGAGGAAACGGGAGCAAAAGCTATAGGTAAAAAAATAAGGAAATATATCTTTTCTCTATATCTCTTCCTTTGGCAACCCTCTTGCAAACACTATATACGTCCCCGTAACGGTGGATGCTTCTAGCCACAGAGCTACGTCTCTCTCTCTCACACCCCCTCCCACCTCTCTCTCGCTGCCTACTTCCCCCACTTGCCCATCCATCTCTTTCCCATGACTTATCGAGCCCACCAATACTCTCCAACCGAACCACACCGATACACACACACACGCCGACATACAAACTTACATCTCCCTTCAATCCTTCTTCCTCTTCCCTACTCTCCGTCAAACACTCTCACACCTTACCCCATCACCCTCCCTACTCCTCCCTTGAAAGCCTTCCAAACCTCACAACCGTCCCGCCAACGAGTCAGCCCTCCCAACGTTCCCTCCCTCTTCGCTCACCCTCTCTACTTCCACCAAAACCACCTAGCGAGGCCTCCCTCTCAATACCACACCCTCAAGCCTCCATCCACTCGTTCTCCATAATTCCCCTCCATTTCCCACTCCCGCACCTCCCATCCATTTCAAACCTTCCCCTCCTCCCCGTACCCCTGGAAGAAGTCCTCCTTCAGGCCCGACCCCGCCGGGGACCCCTTCCTCCCCACCGTGCCCCTTACCCCCGCGGCTATAGGGATTCCGTGGAGCAACTTGGTAAGTCACTCCTCAACCCGTTCATAAATCTCAGCCGCGCCTCTTCCACCGTCTCGCCTCGCTTCAATCCCACGACGCCCGCTCCCTTTCGGGCGCCGACAACACAAACACAACAAAACTCCTCTCGCTCCTACCCGAGACGACAACCACCCCCCCCCCTTCCTCCCCTAGTCTTTCCTCCCTTCCATTTCCCCCCACCCCGTTCCGAAGCCTCTGCACCACCGCCTACTCGCTTCCATCCTTGCAGACCCCTTCTCCATCCCTGCAAAGTATTCGACCCTTCTTCCCATTCCGCACTCATATACTCCTCCGCAGCGGTGACATTATAAACGTGATGGAGAGCGAATGGAAGTGAATTGATCCCGGAGGAGGAATGGGAGGGGTGGAGGATGTGAAAGTACGGGGCACAGATGCTAATGTGGGAGTGGAGGGTGGGGGGCTATGGCATGAAGCCGTCGCGAGAGAAGGTTGCCAGAGCGGCGAAAGGAAGGCAATACTAGAAAGGCTTCTAAAACTTATCCACTCAGAACTAATATCATGTTCTGCATGCCAACTAATCTTCTTGAACGCTATTATGTTGATTAAGGTTTTCATGTCTATGATCCATGTGTTCGCGTTTCTTTCCTTAGTCTGGTTTTTTTTCCTGGAAAATAATCAAAAGATTAAAAAAAATTTAGTGTGTTCAATGCTATACTGAGATTTATTGAATTCCCGGTCGGTTTCGAATGTCAACACTGCCAACTAAGTTCAGAAGCCGATTCGCGCTCAGTAATTCCTCGGTTCCTCCATGTGATCTCACCAACCTGCGGAAAATCGTCGCACTATTGATTGCTGGCTGTACCCAAGCTTTGAGCGCTTCAATTCTCCATGCGCTCTCCCTTTCCCTTGTAGAGTGCTCCCCACTGAAACATTTATGACATGATACGCGAAATTATACATGGTGTGTTTGACGCCTCTGATGAATTTCACCCTAAAATACACCTAGAATAATAATTCGTTACCCTGCAGATAATAAGAAATCATTAAACAGTATACATTTCCTTAGTTTCATTGTTCACTTTCTAACATGCACAGCTAACGAAAACGTGTTAGATGAATGTTAATACAACCAAAACATCCACTAATTTTCACTCTTATGATTCGGTATAACCCCGCCATGGTTTTGACATTGTGCAATTCTTGAAAAAACACTTCGGATATAAATTATTGAGTTATTCACATAATTATTTCTGTAAATGTGTTACCATTTACGCACAGAGTACAAACAATTACCGAGAAATGAGTCAATCAATGGTAAGTAGAAACTTACAGATAAGTATTAAGGTAAATCAAATAAATCAATTCAACATTGTTTGCAACGATTATTCAGCAAATGTATCCGCATTTGATCAAGTATATATAGTAAGCACGCTGTTTACTCCTACACTGCACGGCAAAATTAGTTACAACTTCCATCCACCATTTGTGTATTTGGGAATTGGGATCACTTCAGAGGAACTGGAGAACATCAAATCAAACAGAAGCTGACAAAATTTGGCAAAAATAACAGGCCAGTATACAGAGTAATCCCAATGCACTTGACCCGTCGATAGGACAAAGATATCCTCAGCGTCCTCTCGCCACCTCAATCCCACTTTCCCCCTCGTCCTCTCATAACCACGAAATAATGACCAAAGAATAATGTACACCGCCAGCATGCGCAAGATATATCCTTGCCTATGGGCACAAAAAGCATTATCCCGTGTGCCCAAGATAAATTCCACGAGCGATCATCACACAGAGGGCGCGCGGAGACTGGACCACTCTCAGTCCCCCCGAGACAACGTCGGTAGCAAATCTCGTCGAATGCGGCCGCGGCACATCGCACATTTTTTGGCCCACCTCCACCGCCTACGCCAGACTTCATTTCGTAGTATTCCCTCCTCTCAATGGACTTATCGGACCTCGCTTCTTGCCGCACAGGATGATATTCACACGATATCCGAGAGAGAATAGGGGATGATAACAAGGAGGACCACATCCCATACAACCAAGGTCAGGTACGCATTACATGTATGTCGTGTCAAAACTATTGACTCGAATGGCCGCAAACATTTCAGACGGCGGTGTGACAATACCGAGTGGGTGGGAGGGCAGGTGGCACCAGAAGCGACTTAAGGGTCTAGGAGGCATGACAAACACCACTGGAGAAACCCAGGAGACATCGGTTTTTTTCACTCCGCCTTCCAGTTTTCGATGGAGTTGGAAAAATCTTAGGAAATAGCTTTTTTTTCGCCGCTCACTGAACCATTTGCCTACTCCACCGAGTGAGATTTGCTATTATTCCCCGACATCCACCCCTCCCCACCAGTCTTTCTCGCTCGTACGCTTTCAATCTTGGAAACCCGAGAGTGAGAGCAGCGTGCGAGAGGCAGGCTGGGAAGCATGCTGTGGGAGAGAAGATTAATGATACGTCTACGTCCAAGGTGTACTCTTGGAGTCCCACCAAAGGGGAGTGTGTGGCAAGGATTGTTAGGACACCACTCTTCATCGTGTAAATTCAGGTGCATGTGCAGGTGCTGTAACAGGGATTTCTGATCACAATTAGTTTTTACGAATTTTCTTGATGAGGTTCTTAACCTTGCTCCTGTTACACTTGTGAATTGCATTAGAGTGAAAAAGAACCTCTAAATATGTTCGTTCCGTAGCCTCCATCTCCTAGGTTATCCGAGACTTCTGATATACTGATGCAATTAAGGGCCCTAATAATTCCCTCAGTGTCACAGGTAAACCCAATAGTTCTGGACCCTTGTGAATTTTACAAGGTTTATCTTATTCCTTAAGATAAAAATTCACTAGGTTGAGCCCGATACCATTGAAAATATTGTTTCGTAAGATTTTACTTCGTAATTTATATCGTTAATATGTAGGAATAAGAAGAGTATGGGTTAAATCATACTTGCCTGTGTTATCATGGATGTCATATCTACCACTTTTTAACTGCATCATCAAATCTCTTTTCTGATTATAGTGAGAAAAACGCCCTGGATTAACCAATTAACTGTCTAGTTAATCACCTATTTGTTAACTCGATGAAGATATCTTCTAAATCTATTTCATTTTTAAATCAGAGGGAATTGAGTGAAATCTTTCCTGAAATATAAATTAGAGTACTGCATTATGTTGGGCAATTCACTTTCCAAGAAATATCATAAAATGGGCCCAGTTTTGTTTCACGTGACCTCTGTTATTAATGATACTCAGTTATAGTCATGGATCATCCATATAACCAGCTCTATCAGCAGGCTACGAGACATTTTCATCGCGAAGTGTAGCATACGAGCTGGTATTTCTACCCCGGTCTAAGGAAAACGACTTTTAAAAAAGACCTGTCGTAACTGAAATTTCTTCACCATACACTTTCAATATTCCAACATGCATCTTCTGGTCTTAGGAGTTCCTTTGGGTTTATAATTTTGACTGCTATTCTACAAATTTCCTGAAATTACACTGTCGAATTTTTATTTCTAGGTTTTGAAGATGATAATTGCGGCACCGATATGTTTTGATATAAACAGTGGAAAAACATATTTTATGTATTAGCTTTGTTTAAACTGTTCGAAAAGTTTTCTCTGTGTTATCCTTTAGGAGAATGTATTTTTGGTCGCATCCCGCATTTTTCTGCGAAGTATTACATTCCCCTTCATAATGGCTAAGCTTTATGTTTGATCTTTTTTATTCGTATGAGAAATTTTCAATTTTTACTTCCATCTCTCAAGCTATTTTTACTTGTAGAGCTATACACTTTGCCGTCTTAAGGCAGTTCTAACTTCTTCTTTACGCTATCTTGGCGCTCATCTATCTAGTTTAAGTTTGTGGGATATGCTTCACAATCTCTTCACGTGAAAGGCTTTGGAATGATGTCCAAGTATTTCCTGACCTGGATTTGAAATTCTTTTATGCGAATTCTCAAGAGTTCATATTTTACTTACTATATTTCCAAGCCTCGTTGAAATACCCCATTTTTGATAGATAATTCATGCTTTTCTATCATTGCTATTAATGTTGATATTCTACCGGTTAAGGTAAACTTTGAATGGACACAACCTATAACACGGCTTACCGATATTTTTACTAAATTTCCGATAAAAAAAATCCTTTAAATCCGACACTACAATAAGACACTTCACTTCTGCATACTTCCTCCCCCTTCTGACGCTCAACGTGCCTATTCTATTCCTACCCCTTCATCGCTAGCCTAACATGTTCCCTTTCTCTGACAGTCCTTCAACATCCTATTTTCAATCGAAATGCTCAACATCCATCTTTCCTGCCTCCTATGGATTTCTTCTAATTCAGCTCTCTTTCTTGTTCGTCTTTCCACAGTTATCTCACCTCCCTCATCATGAATAACACTATCGTTTATTTTTCTTTCTCACCCCTTTACCTTCTTCACTCTTCTCCACACCCACACTTCAAAATCCTCCAATCCATCCCTATAATCCTGCTTCAATGAACATGTTTCTGCACCGTATAAAGACACGCTCCATGTCAAAATTTTGACGAGACTTGTCATAATCTCCTTATTCAACATCCGTGTCATTTATTCTCTACTTATTATGAAAACTCCTTTGTCTAACGTAATTTTTCGTCTTGTGTCCGTACTACTTTGACCATTTTGGTCCAGAACATATCCGAGATAGATAATCTGTTCCACCTGCTGTAGTTAAGGAACTCCTATTTAAACAATTAAGAAATCGTATAATATTTATTTTGCTTACATTCATTCACAACCCATACCTATCGCATTGACTTATCAGTACACTCAGCAATGCTTGCCATCCCTTGAGCGATCGGAAAACTAAAGCTTGATCATCCTCAAGCCTAATTGATAAAAATGAATTTACCACCGTTTTTCATCCCTATCTCCAGGTCTTCCGAAACTTTGTTAACCATT
This sequence comes from Hetaerina titia, assembly GCA_037158775.1. Classification (NCBI taxonomy): domain Eukaryota; kingdom Metazoa; phylum Arthropoda; class Insecta; order Odonata; family Calopterygidae; genus Hetaerina; species Hetaerina titia. Next base: position 38,554,031 of record CM073769.1, on the reverse strand, counting down.
TCTTCCACATTTAAATTAAAAGACACAGGTGATAATGGACATCCCCGTCTCACCCCTCTTCCTAGCAATGGCAATCTCGACTCACCATCCGCCTCTCGCACCTGAGCAGTCTGGGAAATTTAGATGTTCCTTTTTCCGCGATTAATTTACTAATTCTACCCAATTCATTCTATCAAGTACCTTCTCAAAATCTACAAAAACCAACAATACATCCAAATTATATTTTATGTTCCACTCTATCAGTAAACTCATTACTGCAATGGCATTTGCGTGGTTCTTCCCTTTCTAAACCGAAACTGATCATTCCCTAAGAACCCATTTGCCCTCCTCTCCATCCTCTCATTCATTATACGGAGAACCACTTTAGCTGCGTGCAAAATGAAAATTATTGTTCCGCAGTCCTCAAATATTGCTGCTTTCCCTTTTTTAGAAACAAGAGTTTACGCTAACCGAACGATATCTTCCAACAAATTCCCATTCATAAATACTACCAATAATTCCATAAAAACTCTTCCTCCCAACCTTAAGTAATTCTACGGGAATGATGTCTACCCCCAAGGCCTAATTTGACTTCCACTCGTTTAATGTCCGATCTTCCTATCAAGTAAGCCACTCTCTTCCACATAATATTCGCTTTCTATGTTTACGCTTGCCGGCCTAAGTCACTATGCAATATTTATGTCTATACATTTATATCTATACATTTATGTCAACGCTAGCGTTTCTATCGCGTATTTTGTTAACATTTCGAATATACTACTGACTCGAGTCGGAGATTTAACTTCCAGCCCAGATTGTTGAATTATTTCATATTTATGTACCCGGAATCGCGACTTTACGCCGTAATTTCTATTTAGTAAGTGTTCAAATTAATTGACTGCAAATGGATGTGTCAGCGAATGCTATAAGGTTGTTATTGCATCGAATCGAATGTAGATAATTGATCGTAGAGTGTGCGCGTAACTTTTTTATGTGGGTCAGGAAATGAACGTACAGAAAAGTTAGTTTATTTGGTAATAATCCCTAATGCTACACCAGAAGGCCTCTGTTTTTTGTGTTCGCGTATCTGACGGAGCCCAGCGTGTAGTGAGTTTGACTGGTATGAATAATAACAGAGCTGCACACGAACGCCCAGTAGTCAGAAGAGGAAGAAGAATAATAGCTCGGCGTCCTTCTGCGGGCCCCACAGTATAAAATGACTATACTCTCAAATTATAGGTATGTTTGACAGCATGCCGGAGAGCAGTTTAGTAACAGCCGGATGATGCACGAAGTCCCTCGCCTGTCATGCACAGTCGCATGTACGTGTATGTTTTCTATAGGCAGAAGTTTTTGTATGGCTACCACGAGTGAGTATCAAGCCATTAATTTTCAATGAGCGCACTATTTCATGCCAAAATTTGTCATGTGCTGTCGAAAACCTAGAAATACAATAAGATACCAGCCCCATGTTTAAAATTTTTATAATTCTGCTACCAAGATGGGATTCATTTCAAATCTTCTGTTTATTTTCCAAACACAGTTAATTAATAAATAATATTCACTCAGATATTCACGATTCCATTGACCTAATTTCATCGAACTAAACTGTAACACACACTTTGAAATCATGAATTAACAAAATGGAGGAAATGATAAACATTTTAACGTTTAGCTCTTTAAATCTAAAGTTAATGTGGTTTTGTCTGATTTTCCAAAACGAAAATCTTAAGTTCTTCTCCGTAACGTCCTAAAATTATATCAAATATTGCAGGATAAACAAGTATTTTAAGTGATAATAGTATAAATGCATCGCATAAAATAATTTTCAGCTGAATAGAAATAATGAAAGACATTTCTTTGCAGCACACTCTGCGTCCAGATGTGACTGCCGAGGTAAATTTTATAACGACCCCAAAACACTAACTTCAGTTTCAGTATTAATCACTTTCAGGGTTTCAAAAGCACGGGTATCTCAGCTTTGTCCAAAATGAACACATGTTCACTAATGCAGAAGTAGTCACCAATAAACGAGAAGAAATTTAACATGCAACAATTTTAATATCGCCGAAAACGGTATACTTACTCTGAGTTTACAAAATTTAAACACTTCGAATATTTACCGGGAGTTTATTTTCAAACTATTCCAAGTGCTAAAATGTATACACTTGTAAAAAATCTTTGTTTTTTAATCGTAAATACCATTTCAGAGGATGAAAGACGATTTTCACATTAATTCCATGGAAAAAAGAATTATAGTTTTCTTAAGTGATTTGTACACTGTTGAACTCATAGCTTTTCAGAAATTTCTATTTAGAATTTCAAGCATAAATCTGGGAAATCTGGATTAACCGTTAGAATCTTATCTCAATTGCGCAATAGATGCCTACATAAAAATATATTATGCATAGGCAAAACAAATTTTAAAGATAGTTAAAGGTTAACAGGAATTTAGCAGACATCATCATCACAAATAATTTTATCATCGTAAATCGTGCGACTTAGCTCATGTAACGCGATATCCCGTCAATAATAATGTTGTTTTATTTTTATTTTAGTCATAACCTTTATTTGACATTTATTTAGATATAAACACTAGTGGTTATGACTACAGATTGAAGTTCACATGAGCATATAAAAAATTTCGTTTACTTCAAGTCAGTAAATATATAGTATATCAATATAAGGATTGACTCTGCCAATTTTATCTAGTTTTATGTAACAAGTTGCCCTCAACGACTTCACAAAGACAATAAATGAGCGCAAGTCAACCATTAATGAAAAACGCCTATTGAACAATGTCACGCAAATTAACCACATGTCTCTCCGCCATATTTTGTTTTCTCGAGACCAAGCTTGTGGGCAACTTGAACTCTATATTAGTCGAGATTAGGGCTTCACAATCTCATAATTAGCAATTCTTCAGTTTTACCAAATAAGCAATTACCCACGGAAGTACATTTGAAAAAGTTGCCGCTTACACATTGAATACTGGAATAGTTTAAGCAATGTAGAAAGTTTATGGCAATATTGAGGTATCAGAATTAAATATCAGTTAGAATTTACACCGTAGATGGTACTTTTTTATAAAATAAAAATGTTTAAATCCCATTAGGAATCTTTCCATATGAATAACATACATTTTTCTCTTTATTCAAGCTACCTCGAAGCTTAAAAACTATAATGCATTTGCATTAATTCATAATAAAGTGATATATTAAATGGTGTTACAAGCTACTGGGCTGATTTATCAACTCATGACTAAGCCCAGAGAGAGACAAGGAAACGAGTACGTCAAGTCAATTAGCAATGTCAATTTGTTGATCCTCGAATCAATAAAGAGCTCACTGTTAACGGATTGGAGAGCTATGGAGAAAAAAAGACATTTGAATGGATGACGCATTATTAATAAGGTAGAGATTTTAAGTATATTGCAAACACATCCTGATAATGATCTATACATGACCAGATAGAAGATAATACGAGTAGTAAAAAAGAGCCAGATAGGGAGAAGTATAAATTATGGAAGATGCTTAAAGCCCTAAATTAAGCGTTTTCATTGGCGAATAAACTTCTACTACGATTCTAAGCAGTAATTTTAGATCATCAAAATTGTCACACCTGAATTTTGCAAACCAGCAACTAAAAACAGTTCTATGAAACACCGCAGGACCGTAGTGACAAATGTTGCGAGACTTTTTTATAACTTATGCACCGATATTAAATCTCTGTAGCTATCTTCATAAATGCTATGATATCGATAGTAAAATTTTGCATATTTTTAAGCATTGGACAAATGATAGATTTACATCGCTGTACCATTTCCCGAACACGCGAATGCCTAAAATTCCGCTTTGCAGCAGCCAATTATGGGATCGAAGCAGGCATATTCGTTCATTCCTTTTTAAGAGTCATCTTCATGGACCACAGTTTACGAAATTACCTCATCATTTAGCATACAATGCTCCAAATACCTTCCGCTGTTGCCATCTGATCATTTAACACCCACTTCAGCGGGTTAAACTTAAACACAATCACTGTCATTTGTTCGTACCATGGGAAGTAATTAAATGAAATACGAGGATGTCATCAAAATATTCCCCCATAAAGGGAAAATATGATCCTTATCATTCTCGGAATAAATTTGTAATTAAAAGAATACCCTCCATGACGGGCCAAAATAATAGGAAGGGCTAGAGGGCGAACGCATGGATACTATGGCGCGCAGGAAGTTGAGGATGATAAGAAGATTAGATTGGACGATATATCGCATGGGAGGGGGACTAAATTATATGCCCGGGGAGGAAAACAAAAGGTGGGAAAAACTAGCGCTTCGAGGCATTTAAGAAAAATAATTACTGGAGAAGTGAGAATAATTTGATGAAAATGAAAAGAGTGGGAGAACTTTTTAGTAAATGACGATGATACATGATTAACTGTTGAAAATAAGAGTTGGCAAAGGAAGTGTAGAATTCAAATTCTAAGCATTGCCCATTTACCTCTCAAAACACTCAGATAAATTATATATTGAAATTTAAGAATACCATCAATGTAAATTTTTCCTTTAGTGTACCAAAGACTTCAGAAAACGGAGGAAGAAAGGATTGTAGAATAATTTTTACATGACGTAAATGACCAGTGGAAAAGAATAAATATCGGACTGGGGCATATCCTTCTTCTATAATTACTTAAAACTTCCGTGACATAGATCTGACATTTAGGGGTTAATGGTTTAATGTAGAAGAGTCTGTGTCATTGTTTTAAATAGGGATAATAATGAGCTAAATTGATATTAATACTCGTATTTATGAAGATTCACGTTAGGAATCATCAACATCAACGTACTTTTACGCCATGCGAGTTGGTGTTTGTTAAATACTGCAAATAATACGAGTATAAATATGTTAAAACTAAAACTTTTAAACTAGAATAGTATTATATATTTACAATTTTGACTTGCCGCAAAGGAAAATCATTACGGTTATTTACAAAAGAATTTCTCATACAAATACATCATATCTCTGGGGATCATTTCAAGTTTCTAAGAAGATGTTATTAATCAAGTCTAAGATAAGGGTCAAAAATAATAAAATTGGGCCATCTAAAGAGAGAAGAAGACTGGAAAAGGATCAAATATATTCACGCCAAATCACTGAAAACAAAAGAAAGAGTCTCTCAATAAAATAATTAAAATGTAAACACATAATGTTTACAATTAAGTTTAGGGTTCTACAGTGATTATCACTAGATATTTTACTCGCATACTGAGATTACGTTAAGACCATTAAACATTAATAACACTTCTTAATCAGGAAAACATTCGGTAGCTGATATAATGGAAAAGATTCGTTAAAAGAAATTTTCATAATTGATGCCTGCAGCACCTTGAGGAAATACAATGAATTTAATGATTGACCGAGAATTTACATTGAAAACATTTAACTCAAAAGCTAAAGAGAGATTGTTCGAGCAAAAAGTGAGGAAACAGATGGTGAAATGACAGACGGAGAACAAGGAAAAGATTTCATTGAGGCGGAGAATTCTAGCGTAGTCGTGTTGGGGCAAAGACGGAAAGAGTGACGGGGAAGGGAAGAACTATGCTGAAGGAGGAAGGGAGTGGGAAACGGTGGAACTGAGAAGCGATGGAGCGAAGGGCAGGAAGAAGGACAAGAAGAAGATGCCGAAGTAAGGGAGAAGATGTTGAGGGAAAGCTGGAGAGTCGGGAGAAAGGGAGAACCGACCGGAACCGAGAGAAAAGTGGGGGTGGCGGAGAGCAAGGGGATATGGGAGGGAATTCGGGGAGAGTAAGCAGTGACTCGGAGGCATAGGGTCTCTCGAAGTGGCTAAAATGTCGGGAGTGGGAGGCTGGATGGGAGGACGGCAGGGGAGAGTGAGGATTAAGGTGAGGTGTGTGGGGCAGGGGTGGGGGATGGGAGTAGAGGCAAAGACGAGGCAGAGGAGAGGATCACTCAGACGGCGCAAGGGAAAAAACATGAGATCTCTGGGGATAGAAAGTGGGCAGAGTCGTCGGAGGGTGGTCGAGGAGGGGCTGAGAAGGGTGGAGGGATATAGAAGGAGCGTTGGGCTGAGGATGATGAGAGAGAGAGGGAAAGGGGAAAATCGGAGGAAGAGCGAAGAAGATAAGAGGGACTCTGGTAACATGAGGGACGCTCATGACCCCTGAGGCGCACGCCCGCTACCCTTACACCCCTGCAATCTCCCAAACACCCCCCTTCTCCTCTTTACTCAACTACACCTGGGAGGCTAAAATAAAGAAGACAGACATAGGAGCTCGCAACAATTACCAGGGAAAAATTCGGTGCTGTCTTCCGAAAAAAATTTTTTTCCCTTAGAATTTATTGCCGCGGGGATAAAACACGGGTAAATGGTCACAATCGTGTTCACAAAAGAAGTACAATTACCGTCCGAGCGCCACTTCATGATAATGCGCTCCGGTAATGCCGCCCAAGTTGGTCGCTACGGTTAGATGGGAAGGGTGTAGGAAGGCAAATGGGGCACGCGTAAGATAAATTGGGCGGAGTCGGAAGGTGAAGGATAGAGAGAGGGAAAATAAGTAAAACATCATAAAAAGGAGATTATGAAAGGGAAAAAGAGGCCGAAGGTGTGGACAGTCAAAAGAGTTTCATGCTATTCTCAAAATTTCGTATTAGCTTCATTCTTCTCTCGTAATCCTTCGAGAAGCGAGAATACCAAGAGTTGCCGTGGAAAAAAAATCATTATGTAAAGCTCGATCTCCTGCAGTTTCACGGACAACAGGGGAAACTGTAAAGAAAAACGAAGGAAGATATCGAGAGTGGTGAGGGCAAACTTTGCCAAAAGAGAGATGGGCAAGAGCGGCTTTCGGAGAGAGAGGGTTGAGGAGAGAGAGGTTTTAGTATCACCGCAAAAGCGGCAACTGTGTTCCACTTGTCCTAAATGGTATTAATACATTTCTGATGCAAAGCCAACCGAGATGATAAATACGATGATGAAGACCCTAACGCTCCGAGTTTGGAAAGCTCTTATCTCTCATAAGCCCTGGAGCATTTGAATACTGCGATTCAATGCTTAGTACCACCGTCACACATGGAACTTTAAGTGCATTGTGTTGGTGAAAAACTTTTAATATAGAATTAACATCAAACGTAAACCGAAAACATGCGTTTATTAGAAGGGTGTTTACAGAAATTAGAGCTTACAGGTTTTCCTCGGTAAAGAAATATTATCACGGAAATAAACAAATTTGCACTGATGAAAATACGAACACAGCAATCAAAAAAGAATGTAAACGCTTCTTAAAATTTCAACTAGAAAATTTTATAAGTAAAACTTTAGAAATAACTCATTAATATAATCAATGAATAACAAGAAAAAGTACTTTAAAAATTGGGAAAAACAGGCGTTGGAAAAAAATTGATTTATATTTTGTTATTGTTACCATTACTTATGCATATGCTGGTGATAATTTGTATAAACGAATGAGCAATAATTACATTCTAAAATGTTTCTTTCATATTTCTGACCACATTGACCGAAAAGACAACTTTCTCATTTTCACATCTCTAGGGAGCTCTTTTTAACCATAAATTTTACTTCTTTACCTTCTGAAGAGCATATTCTTAAGTTGAATGCGTAAACAAAACAGATTTTATTTTAATGTTATGTGCGTGCATGCAGTTTTCATTCCCCGCTCTTTTAAATTTGGATAGCATTTGATTTCGGCTCAGAGCATCTTCCCTATGTTGTAACATAACTGTGATTTTCTTTGAATTCCCCCTTAAAACTCGTCCTAACTGCCGTCTTTGAATAAATTGCCTCTAAAAAATATTATCTTGCAACAGAAATGACAGGTCATCAAATAATCACATTTCAATCATAGTTTTAGCTAAGACAATACATTAGAGTAACTTAAAACACATGATTTTCATGTACTAATATATATATATATATATATATATATATATATATATATATATATATATATATATATATATGCTTTAATATCCTGTATAAGGATGCTGAGAAAAGGCTCGTCAAAACATTGACATGAATTTTGGCAATGGGTACTGGCGGGAGTAATCTAAAGGAGCCACGAAACATGGATGGAGAGCAAGTTTGAGAATGGGATGTTGAAGACTATGCTAGAAGAGGCGGACGCTAGACAAACGAGAAAGGGATAGAAACAGGATAGGTATATTAGACAGAATTAAGTAATGAAGAATGTATGTTGAATTAAAGATGGGCTTACTCGTATTTTAGTGTTCCATGTCAGCTTGTTTTGTGTTAGCGGCACGGGAATTATCATTTTACCGTTTTGTAGCAAGTATTCATCCGAAACCTACCCTAACCGATAGATTATCAATAATATTTAATGTACATTATTTTACCTATGTATATACACATTACACTTTGCAAAAATTTTTATTGTTATTATCCAAGACGTTTATTTATCAAAATAATATTAAAAAGTGGCATGGATTTTTTTGTTCGGGTGTTTTCTAAATAAATATAATAAAAAACGCCACTCAATCCATGAAATCAAAAGTTATAATCATAAAATGCCCTACTTATATAACAAATTATTCAAATTAATAATTTATATTTAATAATTCACTAAGGAAAATCTACGGCCAGCGAAGTGTTATCTTTACGATACTTATTGAATTATTACTTATCATTGAATGTCTCATTTTTTAATTTGGGCACCACTCCATAAGACCAGGTAAGCGACAAAGAATACCGAGAAATAAATACCAGTAAATATCTGTGAGGTTTAGCGAATCTAAATTTGTTGCAGGCCAGTCCTATTATTTATAAAGCAGTGGATTGGCTTACCTCGTCCCTTCCCCATCCAATCCATTGGATGCGTCTGCGGACAGTAATTCATGAGCAAGTCATCCTCCTTACGCAAGCCGCGTTGTGCCTGTTTACTCAGGGATCATGCCGACGAATTAATCTTGAATCAATGACATGCCACGTCCTTCAAATCAGCATCAGTGAGCCGCGCAATGGTTTTGCCATTCGTAACCAACGAGAATTCAATAAGCTAACAGGATCCTATTTTAAAGCAAAACAACCAATACACCCGCCATACACAACGACCTACCGCGTTCAAAATCAATTGCATCATCTCCAATGAATGCGTATGACGAAGCCATTATCTTTGGAGTAATGTACTTGGCAGTGACGTTGATCTTTCATAAGCTAACCAAACCTGCAGGATTTGAAGCCGCTCCATAATATAAATATCTCCTATCTACACATAGCCGCTCCATATACAGACAACTATTTGGAAGTTACATACGTGACTTGGAATATAGCTAAAAAGATAGAACTGCATGGTATTTAAATAAAATCTGAAATGAAATTTAAATGTCGCCCGAATCAACAAAAACGAAAGTTCCACAGAATAGCGTAGATTTAGCAGATGGAAGATTTTGTCTATTTCTTCACATTGACGATAATTTGACACATGATCAGTACATCATGAATCAATTTTAGGAGTCAATTCTTCCACTGAAGCTGCGTTCAAGTGGCATGGAAAGAACAACTAAGCGCGTCGACTAAGAATATTACACCCACCTCATGACCCACCGGGCAGCAGTCCATCAGAACAAAAAATAAGAAAGAACAATCTCCCCCGCTTCATACAGATCCGATTTCATATAGCGGATTTATCTATTAGTGCATATTTCTTCAGCAAATGCTATACAGTTTGTAAATAGCTCGAGCCCAAAAGACGCAGGCACAATGGTTCAATTGAAGCGCTCACTTCGGCGCGTAGAACAGACCCTCAAAAGCTCGAAAGCCGCAGGCGCGCTTTACTGCTCTCGAAATGTAGTTTAAACCAAACCCATTCAAGGTCTCGGATCCGAAACATTCACATACAGACACACACGGTCTGGCTCGCAGACTGGCAGGCTGACACAAACAACTTCTCCCACGGCCATTGCCACCCCATTCTCCCATCCCTGCTTCGACTCCAGTCTAATTGGTGCCTCAATCCGCGCCTGCTCCCTTTACACACGAACCCTCCCTCAACCTCATCCTCCTCCGCGTCCTTCTTCGAGCTCTCCCTCCTCCTCCTCCTCCCCACTTCGGCTGCCATCACTCACCAAAACCCTTAAACGGGTGGGTCATTCCGGAATAACTAATGACCAAGCCGCCGTCTAGCCTAGCCTAGAAGGGCCACGAAGGAGTGGGGATGATTGAGGGAAGAAGAAAGGGTGGGTTGGAGGGGAAAGAAGTGGATGAAGTGGCGGGGAGGGGCAAAAGAAAGGACACGCAAAGGCCCAACTGACAAAGGAGAGGGATTTGTCACGACAACAATTTTGAGGGCGAAGAGGTTATAGGAGGGAGGGGGTAATGGGGGCGAAGGGTGGGTTAATGGGGCTGGAGAGTGGAGGAGGTCGCGACCCCTCCACCTCACCCGACACCCCTAGGCAGCCAAACCCTTCCCCCTGCTGCCCTCGGTCGCGCTATCGGTCCGATCGCCCATGGAAGCTTCTCTCTTCCCCTCGGTGCGCCGCCGCCGTGACCGTCCGGCCGTGCCTTCGCGTCACCGGCCCCGTAGACTAACTGTATGCAACTGCCGTAAATGGGTTAGAACGTGCCAAACACATCGTTCCTTGAATTTTGCTCAATTTAGCAGCGTTGAATTCAGACCGAGTAGATTATATGATACGCACTAGATGGGATTGATAATTATCAATTATCTCTCCAAATAATTATAATTATTATCTCTCCAAATTACAAGGTGGCCAAGATTTTCCATGCGGGAAAAATTCATTACCGGTAAAACGTAATGAAAACGCCTAATGTACCGATATTTGTCAGCATAACTATTCACGTTGATATATTCTCATCAAATCGTGCTTGTGGTGAATTTTTACTCAGTATTCTGGGAGTTATTCGTCAAATAAATGCGTTGGCCTGATAACTTAGTAACTGTAACCTCAAGAGGCGTAATTCCCTATTTTATAAAATGGCATATGATACATACTCGTAAATATATAAATATAAAAAAGTCAGAATGCCAGCACGAAGTTTACGCTACTCGAATGTGTGTAATTAAGAGAGAAACGTATTCTATACAAGAAATAGCAGAGGAACTGCATTCTCAAAAATAATCTTCATATTTCTACGTAGCTAGACTTCTGGTATTTTCTAAGATATATAGCTTGTAATCGCTTCAAAATAAATAAAAAAAATATTAACGTTAATCAAATGAATTTAAAGAGAGATTTTTAAAAGCTATCCAGTCTCAAAAACACCGTCTCCTGAAATATCTTAAGCTAATCTTAGGCATTATCTCGCAAGTGATAAAAATTTATTATTTAGGAGAATAGTACGCCCTATTCACCACCTGAGAAATAAGAAACTTCGTTAACTCATGTTTAATTCCTTTTTTTTAAATTACTAACGTCAACTCTTTTTTTTTAGTTTCCATTAACAGAGCGCCAAAATAAAGAATAAAAGCTATACCTCCTTCGTTTGGCAGACCAACATGGTTATTACCACAATAAATACTAATACATGGTATGTCATTGGCATACGAGATATGTTCAATAAATAAGGGGAATTTGAGTTATTTGGAAAGAATATTATTTATGCGTCCATAAATAAATTCGTCTATCAATGCCATCACCTCCTAATTAGTCCCTATTAGATGTCATACACTTACACTAGCGCTTGTTCACATCCTCGAAACACTTCTTGAAATCTTCTTTTGTATGGATTTTAGCTCTCCGAGCGATGTGTTATAAATCTCATTTTCGCTTGTAAAACAAAGCCCTGTAAGTCTCTCTTCATTTTTAGGATCAGAAAAAAATCACATGGGCCCATGTCTGGGGAATATGGACGGCGGGACATCATGACAGTGCTGTTATTGTCCAAAAATTCATTAGAAATCGTTAACGTGATAAAATCCATGAATTGTTTCGCCACAAATAAAAATTATCACTTGTAGGTAGAAGTTTTTATTGATCGTTTGACCTTTTGGCATGAAATCATGGTAGAGTATACGAAATTACAAAATTCCCGTTACCTTTAGTAAACACACCTCAAAAATACGAGTATATATATATATATATATATATATATATATATATATATATATATATATATATATATATATATAGGCAAGATGGTATAATAAAACACTAGCAGCAATCATCATTATTGATACTCCTATGATAAGTTTGGAGTAAGGAAGAACCAACATATAGTATGTGAAAAGGAACTTAAAAACGTATAAACATATTTTTTTATCATTAGTACAAGCAAGACGTCTCATTCGAGATTTATTTTTAATAAGAATATTCACATGTCCATTCCAAAACGTCAAAAGCACTTTAAAATGCACAGTACGGCGGCGGCGTCGTTAGGACAGAGAGCACTGAGGCGGTTCACATGCATTGGCCCATCACACCGCCATTCATTCGCATCGCCCGTCTCCCACTTCCGCTTCAAACTTACCAACTATCCTACTCCCAGCCTCTCTCTCACCCTCTCTCTCTCTCCGACCGCCATTCCCCAGCGTCCCTTCAATCTAAAGCATTACGCGGTCCGTGTAGAAGCAGTCAATTCCGAGAGATCAGCTCGGGGTTCACCGAAGTTTTCGGATGCGAGACTGCGGCCGGCTCAAATGCGAGGGAAGGGAATCGGGCGAATAGAATCAGTCCGTGCAAGGGAACCCTCGGTTATTTTCGAACTGTAAGGGACACCGGCCATATATATACAAGTATTGGGATTTTGTGGTTGGATGCGACAGAATGGTAAATAACATCGTCAAAAAAAATAGAAGAAAAGTTTGAAAATGTTAAATCCCTCCTGTAGGATAAAGCGCTACCTAAAGAAATGCTCCATATTTTTTTTCCTACCGTCTTACCATCGGAAAACTCTTGCGTTGTCGCACTCCCAAAGAGGTGCACTGTGGTAACAAGTCTAATCGAAAGTTGCTCGCGTTGAGTGCAGAAGTGAATAATCCGTACTCATCCTCAGTTGGTGGTGCGTTGACTAGGAGAACTGAAACTCGCGGGGGATCGGATGAGCATAGCGAAACTGAACTGAGGAGAAAGATTGACAAGGTGGAAATAGTGAGTCCGGAATGCGAGTGTTGAGCCTACGAGAGAATTTAACTGTTTACACAGTTTACGTTTAAATAGCATTCTTTTTGTTGAATAAGAGCGTGAGTCCTGGAAAATTAATTTTTGTACTTCGGAATTATATACTCTTTCCCATTGAAGAAACGAATCTATCTACATTTTGCGATAAAAACGGAAAACGACTGTTTTGCCATTTCTCGTATGTGATTGTGTTTCTCGTTAAAAGTGGTCAGTGGATGCTTCATTCCTAGGCTTAAGTTTGCTTCAAATCCCAAGTGGGTCAAAATACTTTAAATATGTTTCAGTCCTTTCAGGTGATATAATTACTTCAAGAGGCTAGGGGTCATTCAAAAGTGACGCTCCATATTTTTTGAAAATTTGAAATACTTGTCTAAAACCATGTTTAAGCGTCAAGTCATAGCAATCCTCCCATGAGTCCACCTCGGCATTACGTTACTGATGGGTTTTTGCCGAATATTATTCTTGCGAAAAACATCCCAGATACTTTGAAACTTCAGGCTCTCAAACTTTGACCTTAAGAAGCGTAGCATAAGCCATTGCTTTACCAACCCCTTTATCGTGCTGAGAATTCCAACCTTATCATTATTGCTTCAAAATTTTAATTGACCCAATCGAAAAGGATTTATGTTTGAGCATTTTCAAGGCCGCCTGATGACAAACATAATTCAACACTAGAATTAGATCACCAAATACAGGGTTTCTTATCCTAATACAATGAGTGCGACGATATTATCGGTTGAGATTTCAATGTCCCATCCCCTGGATCACATATAGTTTTAAAACGTGCGGTAAAGACAAAGATATCTGCGAACCGCTATTGAATTTTTTTACGTCGAACTCATTTAATCCACTTTGTCACTATAATAACTAAGGGCGATAATAATCTTGATTTGCTAACAACGAATATTCCCGAAGAAGTCTATAACTATAGGCACTATCAAAGGAATTAGTGATCAGAGGGCAGTAAATGCTAAGCTTTCGCTTCATGGGGTCCAAAATAAGAGGCCTAAAAGGAAAATTTACTTGTTTAATGAAGGGGTCTATAATTGCCTAAAGTGCGTGCTACAGAATCAATTTGCAAGTTTTAAGAAAGATAGTAACCACCGAAATACGTGGAATCGTTATCTTGAGATCACACGCTCAGCAGTCAACAAGTTCTTTCCTAGTAACTTAATAAACAATAACACGTAACCTATATGGCATAACGAAGATGTTAAAAAAGCATTGCGAAGTCAAAGGAGACGGCAGTCCGATAAGTACTTAGCCTACAGAAGAAATACCGAAAATTTTGGAAAATGGCGATTTGTTTCTCAACATAGTCTCCTTCCAGCTCGATACACTTGACCCAGCGCGGCTCCAACTTCTTTAACCCGTATGAAAAATACGTTTTCTGGAGGTCAGCAAAATAGGCCTCCGTGGCGGCGATAACCTCCTCATTCGACTCAAATTTTTGCCAGCCTTCTTCAAGTTTGGAAACATAAAGAAGTCGTACGGGGCCAAATCTGGAGAATACGGTGCGTGGGGCAGCAATTCGTAGCCCAATTCGACCAATTTGGCCGTGGCGACGGTGGAGGTGAGAGCTGGTACGTTGTCATGGTGGAAGAGCACTTTTTCCTTCGCCAAATGGGGCCGTTTTTTCTGCCATTCGGCGTCAAATCGACCCAATAATGCCGCATGGTAGAGATCTGTGACCGTTTTGCCCTTCTACAGGCAGTCGATGAAGATCATACCTTGTGAATTCCAGAAAACGGTGGCCATCACCTTTCCGGCCGATAGGACAGTCTTGGCCTTCTTCGGAGCACGTTCGCCGGGTGAAGTCCACTGTTTCGACTGTTCCTTGGTCTCTGGTGTGCACCAGTGGATCCAGTTTCGTCGACGGTCACGAGACGATGCAGAAACTCCTTCGGATTGTGCTTAAACAGCGTCAAACACTGCTTTGAAGTGGTCTCACGGTTGTGCTTGTTGTCTGGAGTGAGCAAACGCGGTACCCATCGCACCGATAGCTTTCTCATGCCCAAAATTTGATGCAAGATATGACCCATACGGTCTTTTGAGATGCCTACTGTCTCACCCATCTCTCGCACCTTCAATCGACGGTCTGCCAATACGAGATCGTGGATATTTTTCACATTATCTTCCGTGGTAGCCGTTTTCGGGGAACCTGGGCGTGGCTCATCAAAAACCGACGTGCGACCACGTTCAAACTCGTTAAACCAATTTTTGACGATCGTCATCGAAGGAGAAGAGTCACCGTACACAGTATTCAAGCGCTCTTTGATTTCGCTGTGCGATTTCCTTCCAAAAACAAGAATCGAATCACCGAACGATATTGCTCTTTTTTCATTTTCCTAGAATCCGCTGACACACCTGCTTCCACACGTGGTCAAAACAAAACTACGAGCCCGATTCGGCTGAAATTTCAACAAAAGCCGTCTATAAAAATGTCCTACACGATAGTAAATTGTTCTTGCGATAGTGGCGCCATCGGGCTGTGAGGCTAAGTACTTATCGGACTGCCGTATGCCGCGTCAAGATGAAAAATATTAGGGATAAATTCTCTGGTGACAAAAGAATGAGATCGCTTAGAATTATGAGATATCTAGGTCGAATGCCAAGATTGAATTACAGAAAGCGTTAAGTGAATTCAAAAGGAAAAGGTTAGCGAAAATTTTGAACAAGAATCCAAAAGCATTTTGGTCATACGTGAGAGAAGTTCATGGAGATATATCAACTCTTAATTCACTCAAAAATGATAAAGGCGAAAGAGTAACCAGTAGTTCGGAAAAGGCTAGCTTATTAAATTCCTTCTTTCAAATCGACTTCATCAATGTCTCACCGAATGTTTCCGATAGCTTACAAACTTGTGATGAATATTTTGGAAAGAATGGAAGAATTGGAAGATTTTGGAAGAATATGAATGGAAAATTCAAAGAGAAATGTTATCTGCCGCTGTTTAGGCCTCATTTAGAATATGTTGCAAGTACCTATATGGTATCCTCACGAAGTTGGATTAATGGCCGATTTGGATAGCGTGCAGCGTAGAGGAACTAGCTTTGAAAAACGTTACGATAAACTTAGTAGCGTATACATAGTATTAGAGGAGCTAGGTTAGGAATCATTCACCGAGCGAAGGTTGAATGACAGATTAAATGTCTTGCATAAATTAGAAGGATGACTCTATAGCAGTGGTGTTGAAAATGTATTATTACTTCATTTCGCAGAACTCAGTACTGGACCGCAGGGACTAATATACGAAATAAGAACGCTTGAATTATGCATAATTTGTTTCAATTGTCTGCTCAGGTATACATTTAATCCAACCCTTTAACAAAGAACATTATTTTCTAGATGATTTCACCTCTATAAGACAATGTGTCAAGTGTTTGAAAGGAAACACGCAAATTTTTGGTCGAGATTAATATTTGATCTCAGACACGGGATTGAGTGCAGGAAACCTATTTAAAAATTAAGTTCATTTGATCACGATTAAAATTTCAGAGTGAAGTTTCGTAATATACCGAATTATAATGATAAGCTAAATAGTCGTTAAGTTCCTTTGGTTATTAAAGGTCGTCATAACCAAAACTCCTGGAATTTTCTTTAGGGACCACGAGTACCATCTCTAAAATAATAATTAAAATTTGTACAAATTTTAAAATTTGTACAAAAATTAGCCACTATTCATTAACCATATTATGTGGCTTTGCAATAAACCATACCAATATTGAACCAAAATGTCATGTTATACTTTCATCTTAATATTTAATCCATATTTGGTACCAATTTAATACATTTTGCTCCTTAAAATATGGAATCCTGCTCACCTACGGCCACGACTGAGGTAGTAGGCGACGAGCAAAACACTGTAATGAAATTTACTTTTGCCTGGACAAATCATCCGCCAAGGCCTTTGTAAAGCTATAAGGTCTTGATGCGTCTGTTTTCCGAAAGTTTTTCCTATAAGATGATTGAAAACTTTAATGCAATAGAGAAAAGTTCAAAAGAAGAGAGTATTCTTCCAGTCACTGCTCTTATGAGCACGTTAACACTAACGATGTGACTATGAAAGAAGAGTATCCAAAAAGCACTATCAACAATATTAAAATTATCGTTGATTTTCACACGTACGTTGGCAACAGAAATACTTCACTTGATACATCTTGTACGTGATGGATTGTTCGAAAGCCACTACGCAATCTCGATTGTCCCGTGAAAATCAATGTGATGTGTTTTTCTCATTCTCCCCAAGGTTCAATTCTAGCTCAATGTTATTTTTTCTTGTTCCAAAATACAGCATACTATCGGAATGCAATGAAAATTCTCGTGTGCCTATCTATCGCAAAGGTTACATCAAAAAACCAGACTGGAAACTGCACCTTGATAATGCGTGGCTGAAAGCTGAAAATTTTCTGACTGAATATCTCGTAAAAATCAACGTGAAATGTGTCGCCAGTCCCCATTAATCTTTTTCCTGTTACCCTTATGTGCAGAAGCAGCTTCAAGGAAAACGTTTTCATCATCAGAGACAGGCGTAGGCGAGCTTAATGTTTCAGCTTGAAACGTTTGCCGAGGACTTCAAAACTGAAGTCAAATCAAAGAAACTTTAAAAAGTACAGATTAAGCTAACAACATTTAATTGAAATCGTACACCATAAATTACGCGAATAAACGTAATTATGAACTACCTTTCAATGAATAGTCCCGGTGGTTAGGAAAAATGCCAACCCATAATAAAAAAATGATTACGAATCAATCAAGACTGACAAAAAACTCCAAGCGTGTTCTTTCCTTTACATTGATTACGCTATAGCCTTCCATGACTGCCAGCCTCCAGCTCTCAGAATCCGATGACTGAAATACGAGGCCTTTGAAGGGCATCATTTGCCGCCTACGGTACGATACATGCCTTGCCAAAGGACCCATTCGATTTTGGAAGCTAGTCACATTCCCCGCTTAAGGAAAATGCCCCAAGCTGTTGAGGTAACGAGGGAGAGCTGTCGCGCCGCCAACATACGTTTCGCATACGGCTGCGGAATGCTGACTCTGGGTGCGTTTTTACTCAGCGACGAAGATACAGCCAAAAGAATGAGTGCTGGAAAAACGTAAACAAAGAAAACGGCGTATGCATAGGATTTGTGTAATAACCTATGAGGAAGATTTTGCATAACATGGGCTCGATATCCCCTTTGTATATAAAGGGAGTTTTGATTCAAGATTGGAATTTTATATTCGTTTTCATCAATACAGCGAATGAAACCTTGCAGGATGAATGTAATACAATAAGGAATGTTAAACATGAAGTATATCAATTCTTTCTTTTTCCTTCGTTAAAAATATTGTTCTCCCAGTATGTGGTTAAATTAAGTTTCCACCATTGGATATTCTTGGGTAACACCGAACAAAATGTAGTGGAAATGCAAAATGTCCTGTAGAGTAATCTAAACAATCTTTTATGCACCAGAATCGTAAAGTACCCTTTTCTGTTATAATCTTAAGCTAATAAGAATATAATGCTCAAGGGTTCTCTATTCATACACTTAATGGACGAAATGCATCATTAATGAGTAAATAAAATAATAAGTTTAAATTAAAGTAATGCGAGATTTTTGCATAATCTTTTTTTCGTGGTAAATAGAACAACAAACCTAAGCTTCAGTTCTAGAAACTCCTTGAGTACTGAAAACAAGTAGAACGTGTTAGGTATGTGTGTATTGGCCTGGCACTTGAGCTAAAAAACATATGCACGGTTTTCCAGAGAAGCGACTTGGGTAAAAGGTACTTAGCTGCTTTATTACTGAACGAATATGTAAATTGGTCTCGTATGGTGTGATAATTCCCGGAGCAAGGCCAAAACTACGTCAGCAATAAAAACTGCATGTCGGTTTTAAGAACATATACTCGTAAACCTCTTCCACTCCAGAAATACACAATGCCAACTGTCATGACCCGAACCTATACAAGTAGGATCCAAGCTAGCGAACGAAATCCACTCCTTTGTGTTGCTTTAGCGTTAAATGTGGGGTAATGTTTTCTAAAAATTCATAAACTCGCCATTTTTAAGTTAATATCAGTAGATATTGTGGATTGGGTTTTGTTTGGAGTTAGAAAATGTTTATTTGATAGTTGTGTCCATCGAAAAACATACCTTAACCGGTAGATTACCTAATAATAATAGAATAATAATCACGATGCAATAAAAAAATAATCCAATGCACGTTCACGACTGAGAAAAGAAAGGTTACGGTATTATAGATTTGAACAACTAATAGTAATGTTTTAATCAAATAAAGATATTAAGCAGTCTATTTCAAGTACTCACTGGAAAAAAGAGTACATGCTAGTGAAATTTTCCTAAACTTCTCTGATGTATGACCAAAATGCTTTTGGATTCTCGTTCAATATTTCCGCTAACCTTTTCCTTTTGAATTCACTTAACGATTTCTGTAATTCATTCATGGCATTCGACCTAGATATCTCACAATCATAAGTGATCTCATTTTTTTCACTATAGAATTCATCCCTAATATTTTTCATCTTGGCGTGACATAACCTTTGACGTTGTAATGTCTTTCTAACATATGCTTTTCGTGCTATCTTTTATAAACTTACTGGGAATGAACTTATTATTATCGTCCCTCGTTGGCGAAGTTAAAAGTTGATTCAATGAGTTCAACGTAAAAGTTTCAATAGAAATTCGCAGATATCTTTCTCTTTACCAACCGTTTTAAAACTATATATGCTCCAGTCAACAGATGGGACATTGAAATCTCCCCCGATTATATCGTTGCGATTATTTGGTTGGGATAAGAAATATTTGGTTTGCTGATCAAATTCTAGTATTGAATTGTGTCTGTCGACTGGCGATTGGGAATGCACCATGACGTAAGGCGCTGGCTCACACCCTCATGGTCGGCCGCAATGGGACCATCACGCGTGTGACGTTACTGCTATTCTAGAATACCCCCCTTCCCACTCTGACGGTTCCTTCTGGGTGGTACTCTCGCAGGGGCGGAGGTACGGGCTGCAGATCCCGCTGTGTTATCCTCCGACAGCACCACATACCTGCTGAAGATGGGAATGAGGTTTTCCTTCGCATCTTCTCTCTCTCGCCGCAGTGTTAACTTTCCCCCACTGCTGCGCGGGCAACCTTTCTATCCTCCGGTTTCCGGAATGGCACCTCTCCCCCATCAATGTATCGGACTCCGGGCGGACTCTTGATTACTCCGCTGCATGTTGCATTCGGAAGAAACCGTGTGGTCCCATTGACGCGTTGAGTTCTCGCAACTCCACCCCAGAGTCAGGCCCTCCCGCGGAAGAGCAACCTTCCAGTAATCCTTAGACCGAAGCTTAGCCACGATACCCTCCAATTAAGTGATACGGGCCCTTGGAGCCACGCACTCACCGGCGCAGACGTGCATCGCGACGAAAGATCAAGTGGAAATCATCCTAATTCTATCGATATGCTAAATTTATAAATAGGGCGAGGTTAAAACAATAAAAGCTACTAATTTAATAAATAAAAAATTTCCTTTGGCTCAACGAAGGTTACTCTATCGTGCAAATTGATGTCACTGACCTGCTTAATTTACGAAAAAGAATCCACTAGCTATTTAAAATAATGGACGAAAACACTAAATTTGAGATTCATTACAATGTAGACGGCGCGTATTTGAGAGCGATTACAGCGAAGTGCGGGAGACGCTCGGTGCGGCAAGACTCACACGATCGACACGCTTGAATGCAAAGAAACACAAAGTAAACTCTCCTCACCGCGAACCAGTTAAAATTTCGCACACACGAATAATAAACGACTGTTATGCATTTTACACTGTAAAAGAATAATATATTGATACAATAAAATACTTACAAAACTTATCGCTACAGCTACAGAACAGCCGGTAGTCGGCCACAGTCACTACACAACTGGATCGTCGGTTTAGGGGAAATGGGTGGGGAAGATTCAAGTCAGAGCTCGCTCAGACGCGTCCGTTCACATCAGCAGCCAAGAACAGACGGTTCGGATTGGTTTGTCACCCACCAATTACCAATAAAATATCAACATACTTTGTAATCATTATTCCGAATAAATACATTCTTCTTCAGGTTTTCCTGTTGAAAATTTAGATTTTTATGTTCAAGAGCGCAAGTAATGTAAAAATATTTTACAATTATGATTATGCAGAAGATTAGACTCTATCATGCAAAGAGAAAATATTTCCACAAACAGGCTTACTTATACAACAGAAAAAATAAGCCCAGACCTCAACTGTGCGACGAACCCCCGAAGATTAAAGCAAAATTGAATGCCGTCCTCCTTGCTGCTGTGTACTGAATGTTAGAGGGAAATTAAATATGAGTATTGTCTGCAGAGATAATAATATTTCTCTGCACTTCATCTTTTTTCGTACAAAAATAATGAAACCAACATCAACACTTTTTACTCGAACGCATACCAGGCCCACTTTCTAACACAGTTTATGGAAAAAAACCGGACTGCGAAAATATCTACATGAAGGAGGTAGGAAAATTAGAATCTGTGGAGAGGTGGTGATATAATATTACATGGAGACGACATAGTGGCATAATGTATGGAAGAGAGAGAGTATGGTATGCAGATAGATGGACGGGTTTAGCGGCCACTTGCGTGGAGAGCGGAGGGAAAAGGATGACGGACAGCTCGGCCGAGTGAAAAAATACTCCAGAGGGATAATATCAGGGTTATGAGGGAGAGCGGACGAGAGAGGCGGGGGGGGGGGGGAAGAGCCGCGTACATGCATGTCAGCTATGGCGTGCGCGCGTCCACAAAAACGCGCGCGCTCACTCTTGATGAGCACTCGGGACGTCAGTAATTCACCAAATGAGGTTTCAGGGAAAGAAAATCAAACAACCGAGATGCGGTACCCGGCAAAAAAAAGGTGGATGGCAGATACGGCTACAGAAGTTCAACATGATTGCTTGTTTAATGTGCGAATAAATGGACGGTGGCAAAAACATTTGCCATAAGAACTTGACAGAGGATTATCTCTCTTGCTATCTCGCGAGAATTCATTCACGTTAATCTGTTATTCCTAGGATTTCTTTATTTGAGGACCTTTATCCCAGTCACAGTCGAGAATTTTCCAAGACTTTAAGAAAATATAACATGGTAATACATTTTTTTCATTGATTCCAAATACGTTTTCGAAGTTACTAAATCAAATTTCTGTATTTAATCATTTGGTAAAATCTTTTCCGAGATTCTAATGCCATGATGAATTATTTAAATGTAAATAATTTTATGAATGGTCAATTGCATGAAGGAAGAAATTGTTTTCAAAAAAGACCCGCCGCAACGGATTTGCAAGAAATGTGCAACTATGAAAATAAGGGTGAAAATTTTAGCTTTAAAGACCTAAAATTATATACAATATACCTCAAAACCAGTTTTCGTTCGAATTCCAAGTCCATATCGTTCGTATACAGTAATTTTTACCATCAAAAGAATTGAGAAAATAGTAACACATAAATGTACACAACATGAGATATATTAATATCAAAATGATAAATTTTCATGAAAATAAGAAAATATACGTACGCTTTTACTTTTATAGATTACACAATGGAGGTGCTAGTAAAAATGTGTAGCGTATATTTACGCTCGTAAATCATGAATGTTCGAGTGTGGGTTCAGTCCGGAGCAGAGCTGGAAATCCCCTTATATTATAGTCACTGTGCGTAACAGTACACAACTGGAAAACTAAAACAAAGTTTATTGGGAAATTTTTCCATCAAGGTTGACGCTGTTACTTTTTTCACAAGCCCCACCCACCAACCTTTCCCTTTCCATTAAACTCCAACACAACCGTCGCCCGCATACGCGTAAAATCCCACCCACAAACACGTTCTCTCCGCGCTCACGCATGCATGGTCCGGAATTAGAAAATATACACGCACCACAGGCATTGCCCGCACCAGCATCCCGCTCTCTTGCCCCTTCTCGACCGCAGGTTGAAGGGACAAATCTCGGGCGCCGGGGAGAGAGAGAGAGAGCGGCCACTTGGCCGGCCACCACGAAACGAAGGTGAGAGGGCTCGGGGAGGCGAGAGGAAGCGGGAGTAGGGCGGAAGGAGAGCATCGTGGTAGATATCATACGTGCGCGAACCTGGCGAGGGGGTTGGCCGAGGAGGGAGGGACCAGAGGAAAAGGTCGGTTGGTCTGACTCGCCGGAGGAAGAGGAGGGGAATCCGGGGAAGAGGGTGCGCGTTATTACGCGGAGGATGGGAGACTAACATCATCCTATCCCACTCGACCACCTATCCACCCTCCCCTCGACGCCTCAACTCCATCCCAGAATTCCCCGCCAACATCCCCCCATTCACTCGTCCCCAGGAGGAGGAAGAGGCAAACCCCTCTAACAAACCGACCCACCTACTGAGGCCGTTCGTTCTTCATGGATCCGAGGCGGAAAGGAGGGGTTGGGAGTGTGGGTGGGATGGTCTGGGCGGGAACAACGCGAAAGCCTTCAGACGACGACGGCGCGAATCTGAAGGCAGCGCAGGAGTGGAGCGGATGTGTGGAGGGGTGGTTGTTGGTTCCTCCAGGGTGAGGGGAATGGTGAGAATGGGAGGAAGGAAGTTTTGGGATGGCGCGGTACTGCCGTGCATCGACGTGGTGAAGTATGGAAAACCGGGATTAGAGAAGTTTTTGGCGCGGCGAGGAAGGCGATCGAATGACAGAGGGAGAGCGTAATCGTGGAGAGAGAAGGAGAGGTAATGTGCAGCGGTTTGAACGATATCATTACTGAAGCTCCGTCGGGATGACGACGAGAGGGTGGATGGGAGGTGATGTCTAGCGAGAGAGCGTTTGGGGAAAGAAAGAGAAGAGCGAGGAGAGGACTAGAGTGAAGGAAAGAATTGACCCCACTACGTACGCTCTAGGACGACTAAAGAACTCGCGAGCGGGTGCTCAAGATAGATGCCTGTAAAGAGAGTGGTCGTTGGGTAACGTTGTGCTCTGAATGCAGAGAATGTTTCCAATTTAATGAACATTAAAGCCCAATGAAGATTTGCAGTTGGAATGGCTGCTTTCAATAAAGGGTATACCAAGGATTATTATGTTGAAGAGCGGTAATGACTTCGGGCACATGGAATGCAGACCGTCAAGTGGAAAGACGGGATGGATGGAGATCTTCCGAGGAAGAATGAATTTCAAAATGTTTTTCATCATCCTTAATATTTCTTCTCCAACTACGGGAAGTAAATTAGCTAAAATACCTTAAACGATATAGAACGGCGCTCCATAATGTAGCTTAAAGGATTATGCAACTACCTGCGAAATTATTTTCGCATATGACCTTTATGCTCGCAAATTAGGGAATTTCACTATCGATTTATGCCGTAATATTCCAGTAAAAAAATTAAAATTGCCAAAATTAAATGGCTTAACTATATTGAATAGACAATTAATTTGTCAAATGAGTATAAAGTAATTTATTTCATTTCTTACCTTTAAAATGGGTGGGTTAAGAATCAAAAACAAGACATTGCGCGCAATAAGCCTATTGCCGTTTTACTCACATGAATTTAAAATATACATACATTCTTTCCCTATAACTATCATTACTACAAGCGCTGATATATTTTATATTCAGGTTGCGGCAACATAACTTCTTTTTTCCAAACGCAAAACGCTTTCAGAAAAGGAAGTTATGTTGCTGCACCCTGTATTTAACAGAAACGATATAAATGATATGTTTTTTAGAGATGGGTAGGCATGTGGAAAACATTTTCTTCAGAAATCTTATCTATCGTGCTATCTGGAGTGATACAATTTAGATTTTCGTGTAAATTTTATTTGGTTATTATACATATTTAATGCACTCATTCATTTCTACAAAATACGAGTGTCATCCGGAAAGTAGTACCCGTTCGTGAAATAAAGACACAAACGTAAATATTAACAAACATAAAAAAATTTATTTGAAAGAGGATACTTGAAACTACTTCTCAACATAATCTCCAAGTAAATTAAGGCATTTGTCATAACGTGTGACAAGTTTCTGTATTCCTGCTGCATAGTCCTTCGCCGCCAGCTCATTGAGATACAGGGTCACTCCTTCTTTAAGTTCTTCATCGCTGTCAAATCTTTTTCCTGCCAAAAAGTCTTTAAGCTTTGTAAAGAGATGAAAATCTGAAGGGGCCAAGTCCAGGCTATACGGTGGATGGTCGAAAGTTTCCCATTTGAATTGCTGCAAAAGTTTTTGTGTTATCCCAGCTGCATGAGGCCTGGCATTGTCATGAACGAGAATGACACCAGTAGACAATAGACCTCGCCGCCGATTTTGTATTGCCCGCCGTAATTTCTTTAATGTTTCACAATACGCATTGGCATTAATAGTGTCTCCACGGGCCATAAAATCAATAAGCAATACACCTCGTCGATCCCAGAAAATGATTGCCATGAGTTTCCTGGTGGACAGAACTGTCTTGAATGTTTTTGGTTTGTTTGGTGAATGAGCATGATGCCACTCCATTAACTGTCGTTTACTCTCAGGTGATGCATAACAAACCCATGTTTCGTCACCAGTAATTATGCGAGTCAAGAAAGAGTCTCCTTCATCAGAATAACGTCCCAAAAACGTCAGTGCTGCAGCCATACGCTTGGTTTTGTGCTCATCTGTAAGCATGCGAGGGACCCATCTTGCACAAATTTTTGCATAATGCAGATGGTGTTTAACAATTTCATGAACAATTGTTCGAGAAACATTGGGAAAATGCTCACAGATGTCATCAATTGTGACGCGCCGATCGTTCCTCACGAATTCGTCAACTGAGCTCACCAGTTGGTCTGTAATGACAGACGGTCTCCCCGAACGCTCATCGTCGTGTGTGTTCCCCCTCCCCATGTTGAAGTTGCGACACCACCGCCGAACAGACGACTCGTCCATTATATTGTCTCCATACACCTCCTTTAATTGGCGATGAATATCACATGGGCGAACGTTTCTTGCATTGAGGAATTTAATCACTGCCCTCACTTCACAACTGGCGGCGTTCTCAATTTTTTTAAACATTGTAAACAATCACAGAAACAACACAGGCAATGCTAGCGTCACGCAACTTGGCTCAGAGAAGGCAGACAAGCCACTGAAGCTATCTGACCTCGTCCAGCGGCTACTCGCGTCGTCAGCACTTCATGCGGCACGAACGGGTACTACTTTCCGGATGACCCTCGTACTTTGGGATTTAAAGTACTGGATCATACACAAAAATGAAATACACCCAAGCTATACATTCCAGTGAATTTCCAAATATTATTATTATTAGGTAATCTACCGGTGAAGGTAGGTTTTTGGATGGACACAACTATCAAATAAACATTTTGTAACTGCAAACAAAAACCAATCCAGCATCCTAATCTACATCAAGTCCCTCATCATCTCCGTGTACTTCTTTCCTCCCTTCATCCCGTCCAACATCCCTATCCTGTTCCTGCCCTTTCCTCGCTTGCCCAACATTCTCCTCTCTATTACCTTTTTCAACATTTCACTACCGCTCAATACGCCTTTCATTCATTTTTCCTGCCTCCATAGGATTTCTCTCAACAAACCCCTCTCCTCACCACCATTCCCAGTACTTCCTCATGTTTTCCTTTCGGTCCATTTCACCTTCCCCACTCTTCTCCACAACCACATTTCAAAAGCCTCCAATCTACGTCTATCCTCCTGCTTCAGTGACCAGGTTTCCGCGCCGTATAAAATCAGAGTTTTTACGAGTCTTGTCTTCACATCCCTACTCAACGTCCTCGTCATCAACTCCCTCCTTAAGAAAGCCTCCTTGCCTAGCGCAATTCTTCTCCTTACGTCCCTAACACTTTGACCGTATTGGTCCAAAACACTTCCGAGATATGTAAATGCTCTACCTGCTCTATTTTTCCCCGCCTATTTTAATATTTAGCTTAGCCTTTTTCTTTCTGGAAAATCCCATAACCTTTGTTTTATAAATATTGATTCTCATCCCATATTTATCGCACTGAACCTCCAATTCACTCACCAACGCTTGCAACCCCTTGGCTGACTGAGCAACTAATGCTTGGTCATCAGCAAACCTAACCGATTTTACGAATTCCCCTCCGACTTTTATTCCTACCTCCAGTTCTTCCCATGCCTCTTTAATCATTTCCTCAACATATACGTTGAACAGCACCGGTGACAATGGGCAACCCTGCCTTACACCTCTTCCTAACACTGCCCATCCGGACTCTCCGTTCCCCACTCGCACCTGAGCAGGCTGAGACATGTACAGGTTGCGGATCAGTCTCCTGTCCCTCCATTCCTATTCTCTGCAATACACGCATTAATTTTTCCCAATTCACTCTATCAAACGCTTTTTCGAAATCTACAAAACAGGCAAAAACTTCGTGATTGTATTCTATATTCCTCTCGACTAGTGATCTCATTACTGCAATGGCATCACGCGTACCTCTTTCCTTCCTAAACCCAAACTGATCATCCCCTAAGTAATCATTTTCCTTACTCTCTATCCTTTTGTTGATGATCCCGAGAATAACTTTAGCTGCGTGGGATATCAACCTTATTTTTCTGTAATACTCATATGATGTAGCCTTTACCTTTTTCGGAATAGGAACTAACACCGATCTCACAAAATCTTCCGGCCAGATTCCTTCCTCATAGATACTACGAATCAGTCCATATAGAGTCCTTTTCCCACATTTTCCTAAACACTTCCACAGTTCTACAGGGATGTTGTCCACCCACGCGGCTTTATTTGTTTTCATCTCCTTTAATGCCCTTTCTATTTCATAGTCGAGTATGCCTGGACCTTTTTTTCCAAATATGTTTATTGGAATTAAAACTTTAAATTGAAAATGATATTTAAAACTTCGAAGGGACTTGTCCTTGTGAAACATACGTATGTTTGCTCATTATATTTTGATTAGCTGAATTCAGGCATCAAATTTTCTTATTTGTAACTGATCCTGCTAATATTAATTCATGCATATTTTTGGATTACCATTACGTAAATTACTGAGAAAAGATTAAAATGATGTTAACGATGCAAATAACAATAACTAACCTTAATGTAAACAGGTCCATTTCCTACACCGTCTTTGTTCTGGTAGCCAAAAAATCATACAACTTGGGTAAAAATAAGGGTGTTAAAAGACGTCCAAGGGAATCGAACCCGGACTCTCGGAATAGAAGTCTAATGCTCTACCCATTGGACTAACTCGTCCTCTATTTCATGATAATATAAAGTGAAAATCTAAAATATTGTAATCTAAAGTATTGTTTGTCAAAGATTTAATAAAATATTTCCAATATTATTCTGAGTTGACAAGAAAACGATAGAAAGTATAAAGATTAAATACAATTCCAAACTACGTATTGATATCGGAAACAGGATTGATTAACCGCTAAACATTTAATGAAAGCACAATTATTTTACCTTTCTTTATTTGTATGAAAAGTAAATGAAAACGCAGGATCTTGGTCCGAGGAGGATATTATTTAAACGATAGCATACCACGAAGAAAATAACGGCCGATAAAATTTGCCTAGAGGGGGTGGCTATCCCACATAGCATATGAAATTTCGAGCATTACGGCTGAGGATATTATTTCCCCATGACGTCCGTTAAAAAAAAATCAGTTCTTTGCACTAGCGGGTGGAATTTCCCGAATGAGGAAAAAGAGAAACGTTAAAATTTTAACTTTGACAAAAGCGTGATGAACTCGTGACGATGGACAGGGTGATGCATTCATGCCGAAGCAGGAGTTCTACGTGGAATGAGGGACCGAGAAAGAAGGTGGGGAAATTCAAGGCGTAGGATGGAGAGGAAAAGGAAAGAGAGAGAGAAAGTATATGGAAGCGAAGGAGACGGGGAGGTCGAATAGGGTGGAGGGAAGATGAAGATGTGCTCGCTGCTGGAATGGAGGAGTGCGAAAATTCGAGGAATGTGGGCAGAGGGAGGAGATGAAAGAACAAGAGCCCCGGCATGTTTCGTGCGACCCAAAAGAAAGAAATGCGAAACCAAAAAAATTCGTGTTATTTAAAATACTTTCCCGTATATCCATTGCTATTTGGCCGAGCAGTCGAGTTGAAATATTTCATACCATAAAAAAGCGAAAAGTTGTAATTTCTGTTTTCGACGATGGAATTATGGGGTCACTTGTACACGGATTTTAGAGGGCATGTTTTGTACGAATTTCAAATATTCTTCTGAATTGTGGTCGTTTGGCATGATAAATAACAAGTGTTTCATTTGCTCTTAATGCTTAGAAACGCTAAAAAGAACATCAAAAGGTTATAGAATCACCTTCACTAAAAGTCCTTCTTGAGATTCTTGAAAAATTATTTGTTTTGGCGATGTGTACAGCTTAAACATACGACATTTTTCATGAACCATTATGGAAGAAAATATTAAAGAAAGATAAAAACTACAAAAACTCTTAACCCGTAACTTTTAAGTTATTTAAAGAAATGAAATATAAAAACCTAAAACTGAATGATTGAAATGAACACATTCGATTATTTTTTTATACTATGTGTATGCTCAAAATTTTTTAATCGAAAAATATAATGCATCGGAAATTTCCTTTTAAAGTAAATGCCAATAAATAGCAAAAGGAATACGTAGGAAAATATATTACCTGGAAGTATGGATAATCTTGAGGACTAATTTTAGAGCAGTTATATCATTTTGAGTCAACTACTACTGCCAATATTAAATTGAGTCAAATATTTTTTTATATCTGATCAAAATAATTACAATTATTATCAAAATCAGGGATTATGTGAGGACCTTTACATTAGATTGCAGACCTGATTGACGGTTACAAAGTTTTAAGATTTATCTTTGGTGTTCCAAATTATAAAAGAAAACCATAAACACAGTAATCAACCCGAAGGTCGGTTTAGTAGGTGATGGTAGAGCTCGCGTGTACCAAGCCCGACGGCATGTGAATATTCGCACATCAGGGTAGGGGGGGCAGTTCCTTTTCCTGTGCCGATTATGGTTTCCCGAAAAATCAACTAGCTTGGGTGGAGCTGCAGGTGCCCAGTGTGCCTCGCCCGGGAATCGAACCCGGGACCCTCCGGTCAGTAGTCCAACGCTCTACCCACTGGACCACCGCGAACATTTGTTTTTTTTAAGAAAAACTAAGATGAGTCCATAATTCTACTTTTACACTGTGAAAAAGATGTTTTGCAACTGAACGTTTTTTTGTAATTTCTATTATATTTTTTAGACTAAATCCCAAAAATAAACGAGTGGTTTTACTTAAAAGCCTTGGAAATAAAATTTGGAAATGAACGAATGTTTCACAATCAAAGTTTTCACGTGTTCCAAAAATGAATTACATATGAACATCGTAAAAAAACAATGGTGACAAACTTGCCACCATTTCTGCAAGAATGGTTACAATTTATTTTTTTCCTCAAATGTTTTTGAACAAATAAGGGGAATATTTAACAAGGATTACATATACCCACGCACATTAATGATCCTGGACATTAAAAAAAAATATTTTAATATTTCTACACCTCTTTCAAAAAGCACATAATTTAAAATGAATAAGAGTTTCCCGTAGCATATCCATGAGAAAATGAATGGACGCATTTTTACATTACTTTGAATTATCTAAACCGTACAATAATGTTTAATTCATTCGTCAACAAGGCTGAAATTATGACGAATTTTAACCGAAAACCAAGATGGAAACATTGTAAAATAACGATATTTTTACTAAACATGGCAATATATTCAACGCACTAACTTAACTATTTAATTGAATGACACTATATAAGATCAACAAAAAGTTGGATTTAAGAAGAAAACTATTGCTTCAAGTTTAAATAATTTCATCGGATTATTTCTATAACTAAGAAAAAAGTAATTTAATGCCTGTAGTAACTTTTAACAGTATCGAATTATAAGTAAAATCGGTCTACATGGAATAGAAGTTTTTCCTTAACAATATTATACCATAGTTAAACAGTTATGATTAATGGTATAGCAATTTATTATTAGCACAAATCAATCAATTAAGTGGAAAATAGCCGACTCAAAATTGTTTAAATAACAGGTAAAATTTGATTTTTATATGATTATTTGGTCTTAATTGAAATAAAATTGTATTTCAAAAATTAAATAATCAACGGAAACCAAAATTTTCCCGAATGCTTCACGTGCTCCATCTTGTTCTACCGTAGCTTATTCGGTATGGTATCATTTAAGGGTCCGAAAGCTAGGGTCATGAACTGGTTACTTTTGATTGGAATGCCAAAAAAAGAAAGAGGAGAATTAGTTGTAGGCATTGAATATTAATTGAATTGATTGCTTTCATTTCCGATTATTTTAGTAAATATTGAGAAACATTAATGATATGAGGTATACAACACAGTCTGCTTCGGACTTGTGTGATGACTGGATTAACTAGTTTTAGTTCCGCATGATTAACGACTTATGCGATGCGAAATGCTAGAACGCACAGAAACTATTTGATTCTATAGAGACTGTCTTCAGCCATTCACACAAATCCTTCAACAGCAGTCACTAAGTAGTTACAACAAGTATTTACTGAGGAGGAGACCAACAGTAGGCGTCCTTTCCTTCATTAGGGATGAGTGAGAATTTGGTGAGGACAGGATGTACTGGGAATGGAGGAAGGGTGAAGAAGGGTGAAAACCCAGCGTAGGCATTAGCGTACTCTTAAAGATAGTGGTCAAGGGGTCAAGAGCTGAACGTCCGATTCGACGGACGGCGTACTCCACTTGAAGTGCTCAATACTGCACCTCATAAAACACACAACTTGTACAGGAATCGGGATTCAACAAAAAATCCTTGATGGACTTAATTTAGAATCTGACCGCAATGAAACTTAAAATATCACATCCACGCCACCGCGAAAACCTACTCTAAGACAGAAATATACTCTTTGTGTGCAGTAGAGTATAAATGGCACAATGATTCATGAACGCATCATACAATTATATAAATAATAATAATATTTGCAACTCCACTCGTCATATCATCATATTATAACACAAATAATCAATATAGATTAAATTGTGTACAGGTACCCCACAGGAAATTCTGTTTTGGTCAGTATAATTAGTATTGATATTGGGTATATATAACTGGTACACATAATATCAAATAATGCCTAAGTAACAATTTCACAATTTATTGAATTTGCAATTTGAAACGAACATTAACAATTAATTTTTAAAAATTACAATTACATTCGGAAAATATAACAAACTAATGAAAATGGATTTATTATTACCTCATTTTGTAATTACGTGTATTAACACATTCTTACCGTTATTTAGGGTAAATCTGAGATCAGAGTTAAAGCCAAAAAACAGCTGTAGCTGTGAAATAAATAATCGTAATTGAAATAGTTTGAGGAAAACTTTATTAGCCACAGGTACGCGTAATATACGGAGGTTGTGAGCGGCTCAAATTAACTTCTGCGTCATTAACTCTGGGATGCTAGTGAGCGTTTGCGTATCCAGAATTTATTGAACACCAACAAAAGAAAAAGATATGAATGAAAACATTTCAAGTAAAATTCACTTCGAAGCGGTCCTAACTCTGAAAACTGCGGTAAAGTCGCAATATTCATTTTAACTTATATCAATATCTCTGCGGCAAGATAGATTATGAGATGACCACGCGAATAAATTAGCAGGAATATTATTATACATATAAATATTTTATTGAAGAATTGCTTCGCCATAGTTTAATTTGCGTAATATTGCGAATGATAAAGTTCTTTGACGAGAATTATTAAGGCTAGATTACCACAACCGCCAAATTCCATGACCGTCAAAAGGCATGCTCCAGGGAAAATGAACAAATCCTGATATCCATACAAGTTGGAACATTAAATTACTGGGATAAGTTTTAAATACAAAGCCGCAGTTTTCATAAGAGAAATATGATCTTCAAATTTCCCACTGGCCCACTCCCTCCATGCGTGACATAACCACTTGATATGCTGCTCGACTTAAGACACCACTATAAAGACAAAGTTTCTCTATGTTTTACGCAGGAACGGGAGAAAATATTCCTGGTCCTGGCATTTTGTCTAATCTCAACAAAGTTTACCAAGTGCCACCAGAGAATTAAGTTCATGACAAAAGAAGGGCTGCATACTCCGGGGTGTAATTAGGATAGGTGAGTACTCAGACTGCCGGGTATAGTATTAAACGTCACGTAGGTCTTTTTTTATTTCGATTCAAGTTTCTCTCTACGAACTTGTAAATCTCGTCATGAAAAACCCGTCGTAATTTCTTCAGAGGCAATGTAAATTCCTATTTCAAAGGGACGTGGCGAGAGAGCATAATTTAACGCACAAGTAAAATGATATGTTTGAAGTGCAATGGTACTAGGGCTTTTAATGAGAGCTGACCACGTACGTATGTACTAAATAATATCATATTCCTGAGTCAAAATTTAAGCTATACCAGACAAATTTAGTTGTTTCTCTCGTCCCATGAAACATAAACTTCACCATAAGTCATACATCCACACTTAGCACCAAAAAAGCGCACAATTCACAGAAATTGTTAATTGAAAAAGTTTTTTAAAAGGCCACTACTTTTCCTCGCAATATCGTTCTTGGATTCTTTACAAATCTGAAACACTGAGTCTTAAACAATGAACCTTTAAACCCAAAATCCTTGAGCTACAGCGATTAACATACGCAGGTAATGAATGAATTTGGAATTACTGATTAATAAATGGAAAGGCAAAGCCAGACCGTCATTTCTGGTGCAACTTCTTTGACATTCCCGTTTATGACTGTGAATAAAACGCTACGACAGGGGGGGTAAAATGGCGGAAGATTGGGGATCTGAAGGATTATTGCCATTTTGTTCCCTTTCGAGTAATTCAAAACGGCGACCGCAAGGTTTCACTTCAGAACGTTAGCATTTCAAGTAAACCGAAAGAAACGGTAAAAAAAAATGTAAGGAAAGCTTCCGGGAAGATGCACTACGATGACACCATGGTTTTCGCATTACTCCCTAGTCAATCCATAAGGCTGCACCTCACGTTCTTGTCAGATGTCCTTCTTCCCCTCTGACCAACCAAAGAGTTCCACGCGGGAGTAATCCGTAAACCTTACTGTTAATAAAATATATAATTTTCAATTTGTTAATATGGATACAAAAATTAATGAAGCTAAGCATTACAACTAAGATTTAAAAACAGTGCGAGTTAATTAGAACCAAAAACTACAGACAAATTTAATTCCTAAATATGTTCTATTCTAAATTAAAAGGTGAAATAGAGACATTTAATAATTCGAAATCAACGCATTTTTTTGAGCTTTTCTTCGTTTTTTATATTTTCAAATCAACCTCCTTTGCTGCGTGAGCTACCCTACCGATGGCGTCCGTGCTATACACTCGTTACCTTAGTTCGCCGATATTTTTTCAACACGGACGATCGATTTGAATGTGCAGGTACTATAGAAGACTTGCGGGATGTAAGAACTCGCAAATAAATATATAAGCCCCCCGCAGACATAAGACACGGGTCTCTCTGAATGAGAGCTTCTCACTATGTCGACGCAAGCAGCAATTCCCTTCGCACTCCTGGGCTCCTCCCGCCGCAAAAACGCACGCCCAACCAATTTCCGCGGGAAGAGTACGGCCGTGGGAAGGAGCCGATGAAATGGCGCAGGCCAGACCTGGGGGATGAGGATCCTGGCGGATATGAAGTGCCCCTTTTGCCGTGGCACACACACACATACGCGCAAATATCCTACCGCAAATGCGAATATCTCCGCGTGAGGAAGGCACTCGTTCCCTTCAGGCCTTTGTGTACGCGTGCGACTTTTGTCTATATGACAGATCCCCGGCGCGTGTATAAAAAAAGGGTCCCGCAGAAGATTGGTCTAAAAACACGGGGAAAGAATTTTATGCGCTTGGGTCGGGTGCCCGGGAGAAAGAAGAGACGGAAGGAAGAAACTACTTCGACCGAGAGGGATGAGAGGGGACGCCGAGAGGGTAGCAGGGGCAGGGGGAGGAAGGGAGGAGTAAGGGAAGTGAAGGGGTTGAAGGGAGTAGAATAGGAAACGTAAAAGAAGAGCTAAATAAAACGCGAAGGGTAGGGAGAGAAAAAAGAGTGAAATAAGAAAAAAAACTAGGCGCCCCTCATCTTCCTTTTAACCCCCCACGCCCTGGGGTCCTTCCTTCCCCCTGCCTCCACCCTCCACGCCCTTCTACCTAACCTCCTCCTCCGAGGGTGAATTCCTCTCACGTCTGCACCGCGCCACTCCTAGGGACCTCCCGCAAGGTTCATTCCCGACACGCACAAGAACACATCCACCCGACCCACCGCCACCGCACGCCCAGCCTCTCCAGCCCCCCCCCCCCGTCGCTTCCTCCATTTACCCCTTCATCTCTTCCCTCCACCGTGCCACAACCCACCCTTTAACTCCCTCACCCTCTCGCCACTCTCTTCTTCTTTTTTGGAGAGGAACAGAGTGGGGTAAAATTCGAAACCACCCTTTCCAAACACGCCCCCCTCCCATCACCATCGACGCCATTCTCCCCTCACCAGCTCTCCTCCTTATCTATTCCTTTAACTTTCTTTATCATCGACCATCTTCCCATCTCCGTAGTCCCCTCTTTCTCCGTCTCTCTCTATCCGTTCGCCCCAACTTCCTCCCTCCCCATAGCATCAAACGTCTCGCACATCGGGCTCAAGTCGCTTACGATTCCCCCACTATCCACCCCCATTCGGCCCGGCATTATCCTCCTATACTCGCGTTCCCACCTTCCCGTCCTTCAGGCCAATGCCTCCCATTCGCTCGCTTCCTCTTTTAGAGACTGCTTTAGTGACTGCTTCCTCTTTTAGGAACTCCATCCTCGGGCAAAACACTGTTTCTTATTTCCTTCCCTCCATCATGTCACCCCGCTATCAAGTTACCTTCCCATCCGCCTCCCCCCGTCTCCCCTTCGCCCCCGCGCTACGCTTATTTCCATCCCCCACCCTTGACTTTTCATCACTTTTTCTACCCTCTGGCTTCTCGTCAATCCCGCTCGCCTCGAACCCTTCAACGACGTTCTTTTTTCAGACCACATAACCTCATCCCTATGCGAAAGTTCTTATACTATATCTCTCAATCTTTTTTAAGTGTCGAATATAAAATGCCAGGAAACAAGTTATTTCCTAGACGATATGCTGGTTAGGTGAGAACTCCTTTGAACTTTCATAGATATTTTGGAAATAGAAATTCGAATATTTAATATTAGGAAAATACACTCATTGGTTCTGAATGTAATAATGTGTTTTAAACTGATATTTTAGATACCTATTGGTTCTGGTTGCGAGGTGGGTCAAAGGTGTTCACCACAAATTTTTAAGGAGGAAATATTCCTAAACTTTTTAAGAATACCAATATGATACTTAACACTATTTTCTGATAAATTTTTATTCTTCACGGCTTTTCTCGGTGAACTCAATGAAGATAATTGACTAATTTTATGTGCTACATGACTCCCGAAGAACTCGCGTCCAATCTATGGTGTACCAAATACTGAATATAGGAAAACTGTATAGTTTACTACAGTTATTTCATCCTGCCTAACCTTCGTTCGTTCGTGCTTCACAGTCCTGCTTACGTGGCTCCTTCTAGCTCTCCTTTTCTTCCATTCTGTTTTCTTAAGATACGTTCCCAATCCCTACAGGCCGCTATCTCTCTTACTTATCTCCAGATTCACCCATTCCATTACCCAACTTCAATTCCTTCATCCGCACCCACCAACCCTTAAGTGACCTCAGGCTCTCCTCACTTCCGGTCAAATCCTGTGGACACTAGTCGTTCTCGAGGTAACAACCTCCTAAAACCCTGTTCTTCACGATTATGGAGTTTTATCGAGCTCCACACACAGCTGATCATGTTCCGCGCTTCCGACTCGGAGAAGATCAAGATTAAAATACCCGATAACAAAGAAGTCAGAAGAGGTTAAATGGACCATTACGGAGTCTTTTATACAGCATATGAGAAAAACGACAAATGTAGCTCTCCTTAGTCTTGCCGTGACAGGACAAATGATTCACGGCGCACACACAAATTATTGACTCGTGCGATAAATTTTCATGCGACGTGAGAAAAACGCAGGTGCGGAGAAATCTTTTACGTATTCACGAGCTCGCACAATCAACACACTATATCATTGGGCATTTATAAATGGATACTTTGAATAATACCTGGGAACTATATATAAAAACTTGGACAGCAATAAACAATATAAGAACACATATAAAGAACACTCACACGTTATTTCTTAATAATTTCGACGGATTTAGCTCCGTCTTCCTCAAGAAGAAAAAACAGTGGAGTGTGTGTATATATTTATATACATATCTATGGGTGTGTATATATATATATATATATATATGTATATTTATATATGTATATTTGTTTATATATATAAGTATGTATATAAAAATATGTATATTCAAACATGGGTGGTGGTAGTACAGCGTTGGGTACTGACCGGGGGTCCGGGTTCGATTCCCGGCCAAGTCCCTCTGGGCACCTGATGTTCCACCCATTTTCTATGTGATTTTCCGGGTACCAGATCTTCTTGGGAAACCATAACCGACACAGGGAAAGGAACTGGTGTGTGAATTTCCTACGCCGTCGGGCTTAGTACTGGGTGAACTCTACCATCACCTACCATACCGACCTTCGGGTTGTTTACTCTGTTCATGGTTTTTTATATTTATACGTGGAAATAGATATAAGGAAAAGAGATAGGAACACATAAAATACCCTGGAGAGGTGGAGGTGGGGAAGACGAAATCGGGTAGACCACAAGTTTAAAAATATTTCCTTGACCGTGAGAAAAATATTTCCTTTCCTTGTACTGGTCAAATAAATATTTTTACACTTGTGATCTGCTCGATTCCGCATTCCGCCCACCTCTCCCGTGTTCGTTTTTTACATGTGTTCCTATCCCTTTCCCTTACTTCTATTTCCATGTATTAATGTATGTGTAAGGATCTCACAAAATCTGAAGATTTTCTGAAATCAGTGTTAGCTCCTATTCCAAAAAAGGCAAAGGCCACATCATGTGAAGATTACAGAACAATAAGTTTATATCCCACACAGCTAAAGTTATTCTCAGGATCATCAAGAAAAGGATAGAAAGTAAGGCAAGTGATTACTTAGGGGATGATCAGTTTGGGTTTAGGAAGGGAAGAGGTACGCGTGATGCCATTGCAGTAATGAGATCACTAATTGAGAGGAATATAGAATACAACCAGGACGTTTTTGCCTGTTTTGTAGATTTCGAAAAAGCGTTTGATAGAGTGAATTGGGAAATATTTATGCGTGTATTACAGAAAATAGGAATGGATTGGAGGGACAGGAGACTGATCCACAACCTGTACATGTCTCAGACTGCTCAGGTGCGAGTGGGGAACGGAGAGTCCGGATGGGCAGTGTTAGGAAGAGGGGTAAGGCAGGGTTGCCCATTGTCACTGGTGCTGTTCAACGTATATGTGGAGGAAATGATTAAAGAGGCATGGGAAGAACTGGAGGTAGGAATGAAAGTCGGAGGGGAATTCGTAAAATCGGTTAGGTTTGCTGATGACCAAGCATTAGTTGCTCAGTCAGCCAAGGGGTTGCAAGCATTGCTGAGTGAATTGGAGGTTCAGTGCGATAAATATGGGATGAGAATTATATTAATAAAACAAAGGTTATGCGATTTTCCAGAAAGAAAAAGTCTAAGCCAAATATTAAAATAGGCGAGGAAAAATAGAGCAGGTAGAGCAGTTTACATATCTCGGAAGTGTTTTGGACCAATACGGTCAAAGTGGTAGGGACGTAAGGAGAAGAATTGCGCTAGGCAAGGAGGCTTTCTCAAGGAGGAGGGAGTTAATGACGGGGACGTTGAGTAGGGATGTTAAGACAAGACTCGTAAAAACTCTGATTTTGTACGGTGCGGAAACGTGGTCACTGAAGCAGGAGGATAGACGTAGATTGGAGGCGTTTGAAATGTGGGTGTGAAGAAGAATGGAGAAGGTGAAATGGACCGAAAGGAAAACAAATGAGGAAGTACTGAAGATGGTGGATGAGGAGAGGGGTTTGTTGAGAGAAATCCTATGGAGGCAGGAAAAATGAATGAAAGGCGTATTGAGCGGTAGTGAAATGTTGAAAAAGGTAGTAGAGGGGAGAATGTTGAGCAAGCGAGGAAAGCGCAGGAACAGGATAGGGATGTTGGACGGGATGAAGGGAGGAAAGAAGTACACAGAGATGAAGAGGGACCTGATGTAGATTAGGTTGCTGGATTGGGTTCTGTTTGGAGTTAAAACATGTTTATTTGATAGTTTTATCCATCCAAAAACCTACCTTAACCGGTAGATTACCTAATAATAAAAATGTATGTGTTTGTGTGTGTACGAGTATATATCTGCTCACCAATACCTCGAAAAAAAAAATGAAGTGAAAAATAACTATGTAGGATAGTAATATAAAAATAGAGTATTTGGTATTTATAAGCCTATGGTGTAAAGTTTTGACCAATTTTCAACAACATATATTTTAAAGAATTACAGTATAGTCTACTGGTTTAATCCTCGAACAAAATGTATTCTTATGACAAAATTTTAAAGTTCATGATGAAAAAAATCACTTTTTGATGAAAACTGCATTTAACTAAATACTTCCACCGCGGATATCGACATACATTCAACTAGGTTTCTGTAATGCTGCGAAAAAAAACGAACATACTCCTTTCTGCTTAGCCAATAAAATCAGATTACATGCCTTCTATTTTAGGAATACCAATTTTACTACGTTATAAGTTCACTAATTGCAAGCTCAATACAGCCACTCGTTGGATCAGTTCAATCGTGTTTCTAAACGTTTAATGGGTTCGGGGCCCGACCGCATGCAACGCAGCAACCACCTCCAGTCCAGAGATGGTGGGGATCGTATTTCAAAATTCGCCAATACGAGGATTCACTCACGATAGCTCTGATTGGTAGAATGGCATTCACTTATCTGGAGGGAGCCAGATCAACTGCCTCATCATTTCAATCTGATTTTCTTCCACGTACCTAATATATGATGACGGAATTCATGAAAATGTACAAATAATTGCTAGTAGAAAACTTCATGAATAATTAAACCAAAGACACATCCTAACTAATCTGAATTTGAATACACTGCCGCTTAACCTAATGAGCTACAGTTAGGATTAATGGAATTCGAAACCAATTTTTTTGGCCGCCACTATTCAATCGAATCATTTTTCAGCTAATCTGTTCAGGTCACGATAGCCTCTACCTCTGTCATTCTTCCGATTAACCTGGTCTTTCAAATGTCCCCCTCGGTAAGCTCCTCCCAGCTTTCACAGAACTTCTTTTTCAATTGTTTCATTACAAATCATTCGATTTATTTCGTTCCCTTAAGTGAAAAATGTACGTTCTTCTTCGGATAAAAACAATATCATTATTTTCAACTGAAAGATAAGAATTTCTAAATTGTAACTTGAGTCTGTCGTTACTAAATTACTTTTTAAGCGCGGGAGAGCATGAACTTTGCTCGTTTCGTCTCTTGATCTGAAATCTCCCTCTCCTCGCTTTGAGTCCTCGCCTGTGAACCAGCTCCGGGAGGTGTCCCTTGGCAAACCAACAATTAGGTACGGGGCAAGTACCGTAAACATCGTCAAATGAGCCAGGGCAAGACGGGAGGCTCCCTTAGTCCGGCGAGAGCGCCGTCCGGGTCGCGTATTCTGCTGATTTCAGAAGAGCTTGAGCAGATGGGAGAAGAATTCAGTGTTCGAGTCCGAGAAGCGCATTTGAGTCCTCGGGGCTACATTGAAGCTGCCTTTCTGTTTGTTCCCCCGCTCCTGGCCGTTGTGGAACAGCCAGGCAGACCAACTCCGGTCGATTCTGGGCAGCGTTATGCAGGTCTGATAAAGTGCACGCTTTAATTGTCGATTAGATCAATCCGAAATATAAACAATACCAAGTTTAAAATCAGACTACTATATGCACTAACGTTACAGTATAGCTTGTCTCCCTTTTAGGCTACATCCGGTATAAGTACATATAATTTTCGTATTCCAAATATCAAGGACTTGTTTCATAATCTCTTCAAGTTTCTTTCAAAACCTTCTGAAGAATGAGAACAGAAGGGCGTACTTATGCATCGCACAACCTATTCAAACAATAATGAACAAATGATAAAACTTTTACAATTGATAATGAATCTTTAGGTTTAATTCTGAAGATGACGTAGTGCATCGAAAATAGTCGTGTAATAAATCGATATCTAGTGGAAGAGTGTTATCATTTGTTTATTGTTACGTTCGAATTACACCACATCACGCCTGAAACTACACTATTTTTCATATAAATCTAACCTTACTTCAATATTATAATGTATAACTTGCCTGCCGTGTAGCACTTAAAAAGTCTTCAGGGTGGTAAGATGAATAAATACCTCCGCCACCTAATATTTCTGGGCATTCTTTAGAATGACATTAGAACTTTAATTATCCAAACTCCAACTATCCGAATCGCTTTAGGAAACGTCTCATGTTTTAGTTTTAGAAATCGAATAGGTCCATCAGAGGGGTGAGTGTGGCTACGGGCGATCTGCCACTGTTTGTTTTGATTGCTTGTTGATTATGTGGGGTTTTTTTATGCGCCGATTTGTTGTTTTCTTTGAGAGTGCGTTTCATTGTTCACCATGACTTCGAAGATAAAACGTGTTGTGTTATCTTTAGCGGACAAACCCAAAATCATAGAGCAATCGGATAAGGGAATTACGGGCAAAAAGTTGGCAGAGCAGTACGGTGTTGGACAATCAACGATTTCGTGCATTTAAAAGAACAAACCCACAATCGTGAATTTTGTATCAGTCCTTGAAAATAAATATGGAAGTTCTTCGAGGAAATCAATGAAAACGGCAATAAACAAAGTTTTAGAAGATGCCGTTTTCAAGGGGTTCTTGCAGCAACGTTCTATGGGAAACCCTATTTCAGGTCCGATCCTTTGCGTAAAAGCTAAGATCTTGGGTCAGAAGCTTGATTGTTCATCTTTGAAGGCAAGTAAGGGGGCTAAGGATTTCAAGGCTAGACACGGGGTCCGTGAATTAGATCTGAGTGGAGAGAATTTATCATTATTCATTGGTAGATAAGTTGATTTAGTTGCAATATTTTCACAGATAATACAAGCGATGTACGGTTAACACGCCAAAGTGTCACTTCTTTTAAATCAGTTAATACATATCTTTTTCTCATTTTTTTTTTGTAGTCTTCTTTGCATAGACCCTTCCTTCGGACAAAACTCCAATTTTCCGAATTTTCGATTATCCGAAGGGTTTCCGGTCCCGATTGATTCGGATAATTGGAGTTCTACTGTATTTACCCATTCAAACAAATGAAGTGATACATGGTTTCACTTCACTTGTATAAATGCGTTAGCGGTAGTAAGTTTTTCACATTCCCTATGGCTTACTCCAGTAACATCATATTATGGTTATTAGAATGCATTCACCATTGGTGCAATTCCCTATATAAATATAATATAATCTCGTCGGCTGTAGGATACATGATGCTTCTTATGCCATCAGTTAAGAACTAATTTGTAATGGTACAACAATTGTTATAATTTGGATAACTATAATTATATTTAAATACTTATTTTGTAAACATAAGTCTCTTCTTCTCACCATTGAGAAACAATTTATAAAAAAACATTCGGCGCTTACTACACGCACGTTCAAACACACGGCAATGGTATATATTTGTTATAATTCATAAATTATCCAACCGGGATGAGAGTCTGGGTTAAAATCATTTCGCACATGTTATTGCATTTTCACACTACTACATTTGCATAAAAACTTAAAATTGGATGAATTTATTCATAAAACTCAAAAAATACATTTGGACAATTTGAAAATGTAGAGTCAACACCCTATTGCCTCACAAATCCAGAATCCATGACACATCAAGAAGATGAAATAAAATACAATTCCTTTGAATTTGAAGAGTATTCAGCTAACCTTCATCAAGGTGTAAGCACTTCATGAATTTCTCATTCAAGGTTGGCATGGTACAAACGTTGGCCGACTAATTATTTATTATTCACAAAAGTTCTTCCTAAAAACAGCCAGATCTCGTCATTTGCCGACATTTGCGCGTGACTCCACACTGCCTATACGAAGAGCATACACGCGCGCCCGCCCAACAAACCCTCCCCTTTAAACCCGACACGTCCGAATGCCCTCCTCCGCTGAAGCCAGGCGGCTGCGAATTTGCATTCTCCCCTGGTATTACTCATATTTCCCAACCTAATCACAACTTTTCTTTTCCAGGAGGGTCCTCCACTCACTCCCTGCCACCGCCGTCTCTCCCCCCCTCCCTTCCCCCTTTACTTCCATCCTCTCCATTTTGCCCTCATCGATTCAAAATTCTCCTCGTTTGCCCTCTCGGCCTTTCTCGCTCCCACCCTTCCTCCCCACCCTCCCACATATCCTCCTCCTCCTCCTCTCTTTCGGGATACGAAAAGGCCCTCTCTCTATCTCAGTGCTCATGGTCCTCCCCTTCCTTCCTCAAAATCCCCCGCATAACCCCCCACGATGGCCACCTCCGCTTACGCCTTCATCCGGCTGTGTGGCTTTTTAACCCCTCCTTAACCCTCTTATTCCCTCACTATATATATACATTCCTACCCCTTCCCCTTCGTGTTGCCGCCCCAAGGAAATAACACCCTTTCTTCCCCTACCTCTCCCCATCTACACTTGCGTACGGGCTCCGAATTGACCTTGTGATGATCCTTTTATTCTCACAATTATCCCTTGCTGGTAGCTATACCAGGCTCCCTGGTACCAGACGGTCTAAGGAAAAGGTACTAAAATTTCTCTTCTTTCACTTCGAGAGTTGGAAAAAGGGAGGCTTTTTGCTCACTACAGAATCTGTAGACTGCTAATTTACCAGATGATATTTAGTTTCTAAATATTAATTCGACCATCGCAAAAAGCAATTTGATTTTTAAAACACTTGGGGGATGACGGTCAAGGTACAAAGCTATGCCGTTTGAACCTGATTGCTGCCTAAAATCGGTTGTAAGAAATATAAATTTCAACAATATAATCTTTAAATATTACCACGCTCTTGCACTGAGGAATAATTTAGGTACAGAAACATATTGAGTATGTCATAAAATTTCTTTCATTTCCAGATATCAATCCATAAACACAAGCTTGAGCCAA
This sequence comes from Hetaerina titia, assembly GCA_037158775.1. NCBI lineage: Eukaryota > Metazoa > Arthropoda > Insecta > Odonata > Calopterygidae > Hetaerina > Hetaerina titia. The sequence continues at coordinate 38,509,668 of CM073769.1, read as the reverse complement.
TTCTTTTTACAGATATATTCAACAAGACTGCTGCAAGAAATTCCCGTTTTTAATCACTTACACCATAAACTTTACTGTCTTTACTTTATCACTTTACTTATGGTTAACAAAAAAGAATTTGAAAACATTACCCTCCCTACGTGAGTTTCATTCGCGCATTTGATGCTACGGCATGATACTTAACATTTCTTTACAATGCTGATTAAAAATAAGTCACATTTATTCCTTTTTCCTGTTTTACTTGGTATTAGTAAATACGACGTTTCAAACCGGTGAAATTTCAAGTCTATTACAATTCTGAAATATGATTCTAACTATAATGTGAACTGATAGAAAGAAGACTATTAGGAAAAATGCCTTTGAGCATAAAATTGATTAAACCCTATCAATCGCGACAATGATCAGACATGATGCATATTAATTTTCCTACCGACAAAACTTATGACCTTCTCGTGAACCATTTCGTCAACCAAGGTCCACACAATTAGAGACGAAAACAATGAACCTACGAATACGATTGGAACATGATGAAACAAATGAAATTGGAACATAAATCGTTTTAATTACAATGATAAGTATTTTAACCAGCATTCAATTAATATTTTAATCTGAAATATGAAAGACGAACACTAAGCTAAGATTCGGTAGAAGATGTGGCAATATGTTGTTCTTAGTTTCGTTCAGCACACGCACGTTCAGCACACGGTAGGTATAACGTTTTTTTCGTTACCTTCCTACCCTCCCAGCCCCGTTTGGAGAATATCCAAACTGCACTCTCAAGTGTACTACCGAAAGTACTCCCGCAAATGTAGCCTCTTCATCTAACTATCTTCCTGAAGTGCAATTATCTGGATGGCGTTTTCGACGTACGCACCTAAATTTTATCTCTGAGAAGAATTTTCGTTATCAACTCGATATGTGCTTCACCAGCCTCGCCTTTCCTCCTACAGTACGCGACCATGCCCCCATCCTTCCTCTATCAAATTCCAGCTCTGCCTTTCGAGGCCATATCGTTGGCGCCACCGACCCATCACATCATGGGGTCTGTCTGTAGGACGCACCGCCCACGGGATGGAGGCAGGAAGAAAGAATACCCATAGCAAGCTCACAGACAGTCAGCAAACAGCCCGGACTCTTTCCATTCGGATAGGAGGAAGATGTTTGGGGGACGTTTGGAATGATGGACGTGGGCACAAACAAACCAAACACAACACACACTCGCATTCGGCCTAAATCTTCCCCTACTTCCCCCATCACGTTCTCCTTTTTTTAAGGACTAATAATTACCCATTTTTTCTAATGAGGAAGGCACTGTATTTTCGGAGAGAGAGTAGAACATGAAGAGGGAATAAGGGGTGAGGGTGAGTGAGCGACAGGAAAAAGGGATGCACAGATAGAGGGTCCATCTCATGTTACAAACCTTTCAGTGGGTGTGGACCTAAATTGTGGGCGGCCTGGGGACAAGAAAGGAAGTGCGTATGGAGACGGGGAAATGTGAGGGGGGCGAGGATAAGGGGGGCCAGAGTTGAAGCAGATGACGCCTGGATGAAAATCGGGAGGAAAGAGAAGGAGGAAATATCAAGAATGGAGAAGCATCAAGAGATTAAGAGGGAATGAGATTAACAGTGATAGTAAGAGTAAGGATGGTAACAGCACATACTTGTACAACTTAGTCATCGCAGAGATATTTACGTCTTTCATTATCTTGATTGGAAAAGCCCATTATCGGCTAACGATGCATTTGCAAAAACTATCATGAAAAAACTTATGCTAATATGAGAAGATTGATGAATATACCACTTAGAATAAATTAATAAAATTTGGTGATGGATATCAACTCACACTTCAAGGAGACAAATAGAGCCAATATATAAATTTAATATGCCTAGATGATTACGGCGAAATCGAGCTGGTAAGACATTATGATCGTTAATCCTGCTTGTGTTCGTTCTTAGGGAATAAATTTCTTTTTCACCATGTTTCTTGATTAATTATTGATGGCCAAATGTAATACTCTGAAGAATTCTAAGAACAATATTAAAAGCTATAAAACCTACCAGAAAGTCATAATATCTTCTTTATTCAGTGTAAATATTTCTCATGCAATTCAACGTATTTATAATATATGCTTGACTTATATTACTTAATTAAAATGTAATTTTTATAGAGCTGCAAGTACATTAATTAAAATTCAAATCAAGTCCTGAACCTTAAATAAGGACGATCTTATTTATAGTACAGGCTCCTGGGAGGAAACTACTGAGCAGAGAAAACATAGACACAAGTAAAAGGGATGCTTAAAGGTATTGTCCGTATTGATGGTTAGGCCAACTTTACTGAATGAAACAATCATTCGGCAAAGGTGGTACGACCGTATTCCTATCCTTGCGTTTTTCCTTTATGTGTGCTTCCATCCGTTTTTCGTATTTATCTATATCCATGTAAATATGCCTTCACCGTTTGATAGATAGTTGCGTTCAATTGTGTATTGTGTGTATAAATATTTATACACATAGAAATAGATATAAGGAAAGGGGATAGGAACACACATGAAGGACGAACACAGGAGAGGTGGGGAAGGCGGAATCAAGCACACCACGAGAGTAAAAATATTTCCTCGACCTGGTCATATTTTTACACTCGTGGTCTGCTTGATTCCGCCTTCCCCACCTCTCCTGTGTTCGTCCTTCATGTGTGTTCCTATCCCCTTGCTTAATATCTATTACTATGTGAATGAATATTTGTTCGCCGTATGGCGGGATTTCGTGTTTGAATGTGTGTGTATACATACGAAGTGTGTTAAAAAATTAATGGGAATTTTTTCATTTAGCGAGCTTGGAGAGTCCGATTTTCAAACTTTTTTATTTTGTTGGTATACATTCCCCTGAAGTATGGTAAAACTTCCAGCTGTTTTCAGTGGGGACTTTGTCTGTGACACCCTCTAAGGTCAGACATGTTTTACGAGCTCGACGATTTTCGTTTGTTAAAAGAAATAGATCAAGGAATTGATATCAAAGTTTCTATGCGTAAAGTCTGCTATGAGTAAATATAGGGTTTACGAGTGGTATAAGCGTTTCAAAGAAGGCCGTGAAGACCTTCAAGATGACGAACGCCCTGGACGCCCCAGCACATCAACAATCGATGAAAACGTGGAAAAATTGGAAGCAATGGTTATGAACGATCGCCAAATCACAATTAGAAATGTCGCTGATGACGCTGGCATATCGATTGAATCATGGCATGACATTTTTTCCCAATTTTTTGGGTATGAAACGTGTGGCAGCAAAATTCGTTCCAAAATGGCTTTTGCACCAAGACAATCCACCAGTTCACACTTCATTACTTGTTTGTGAATTTTTGGCCAAAAACAATGCTGTAACGAAGCCCCAGCCTCCATATTCGCCAGATTTGGCTCCGTGTGACTTTTTCCTGTTTCCAAAAATTAAGAGAATCTTGAAGGGCCGTCATTTTACAGCCTCCATAGGATTTCTCCCAACAAACCCCTCCCCATTATCTCTAGTACTTCCTCATTTGTTTTCCTTTCGGTCCATTTCACCTTATCCATTCTTCTCCACACCCACATTTCAAAAGCCTATAAGCTACGCCTACCCTTCTACTTCAGTGACCACGTTTCTACGCCGCACATAACTTCGTTCAATATAAAAGTTATAAGGAGTTTTTTTTTAAGATCCTTACTCAACGTCCCTGTCATTACTTCCTCCTCCTTGTGAAAGCCTCTTTGCCTAGCGCATTTCTTCTCCTTACGTCCAAACTATTTTGACCATGTTGGTCCAAAAAACATCCGAGATACGCAAGCTGCTATTTTTCTACCTGTCCTAGTTTTTGCCTTCCTATTGTAATGTTTAACTTAGCCTTTTTCTTTCAGGAAAATCACATAACCTTAGTTTTATTTTTATTCTGACTGTCAACCCAATTCTGTTGAACTGACTTTCCCATTCTATCAGCAATGTTTTTAACCCCTTGGCTGACTGACAAACCAAAGCTTGGTCATAAGCAAACCTAACTGATTTTACGAATACCCCGCTGGCTTTCATTCCTGCCTGCAGTTCTTCCCATGCCTCTTTAATCATTTCCTTCACATATGCGTCGAACAGCACCGGTGACAATGGGCAACCCTGCCTTACACCTCTTCCTAACAGTGCCCGTCCGGACTCTCCGGATTCTAAGACAAGGATGCAACCTATTACCAGCAATATTCAACGTAACCCTGAAAGAGGCAATAAAAGAAACACAAGAATTGGGTATCAAATGAGTCAAGGTAAATGAAGAAGAAATCAATGTGCTACGGTTTGCAGATGGCATCGCAGTAGTGGCGGAAACGTGAGAAGACCTGCAAGCAACTCTCAGTGCTATGGACCAAGTACCTGGAGAATATAATTTGAACATCAACAAGAAGAAAGCTAAAATCCTTGTGTGCGGAAGAGGGAAGCTGAATGTAGATATCATAATTCGAGGGGTGAAACTAGAACTAGTGGAATGCTTCATCTGCTTTGGCAGCAGTATAGTTTGGGGTGGAAGAAGCTCGACCGACATCAAGCGAAGAATAGCCCAAGCAATGAAGGCGTTCATTGCCAAGAGGAAACTATTATGTTCAAAGAACCTGAATCTAAAAACAAGGAAAAATTCATCAAGATTTTCGTGTGGCGCATGGCACTCTACGGTTCCGAGACTTGGAACATTGGTAAAGTGGACCAGCGAAGAACAGAAGTCTTTGATATATGGTACTGGAGGAGAATGCTGAGGACTGAATGGACAGACAAGGTAAGGAATTAGGAGTATATAGAAGAGCAGAAGAGAATAGGACCATATGGAAAGGAAGAGAAGGATAGATTGGACACACATTGAGGCACAATGAATTGATTAGGAATATAATAGATGGAAAGATTCCACGAGGAAGACCAAGACATGTACATAGAAAAAATTAAAACTGACGTAAAACAGAGAGGGTATCAAGGATTGAGGGAATTGACATTAAATACCGTAGAATGGAGGGCTGCTGTAAAATAATCCTAGGATTGAAATACTGATGATGATTATGATTATATACTCAATCAGATTTACAGTTGAAGTTTGACATTGTACTTTTTCTATCGAATAAACTGAATATTATTATGAGATATTATGTTGACAACCAGGTCGTGCAAGAGATTATAATGAAATTTAAAGTTTTTTAGGTTTTCCAACAACCACAACAGGACTAGTACTATCACTTATTAAATCATTTTGATATGCTTTCATTTCGATATAGCATTTCAGGGATTTTTTTTCACACTTATTCGGGCACACAGAAAAATTACAACACCAAGAGGAAAGTAATACAAAACTATTTCTTACGTTGGCATATCCAAAGTGAGATATTGCATTTTTCGTCTAGTATTACGATCTTACTCTGAGTAAAGTTGCAATTTTAATTTCCTATCACCAACTATAGCCAATTTATTTTCAGTTTAGGCCTCCATGCATAACTTAATGGAGAGAAATTTCGTGCTAAGTAACTGGCGTAAGATGCTACCTTTGACTCTTCTTTATCTGCTTTTCGTTCCTCTGTTCAAGACGTTCATGACACTCAATTCCCTCCGCGGTACAATTTCTCCAAGAAATAATTTCAGTAATACACTTTCCACTTCGTTTTCCAATTGAAATAATTCTGTGTAGTAAGAAAAAATACAGAATTTAGGCATTTAGGTAGATACATTACTGTAGGTGCTTGGCGAAAATTGAAATGTTACAGCGTTCTCATAAACTGCATGCATTACATATAAGTAACTCAAAATAATGTCTGTAATATTCGTATTATCTACCTATATGAAAAAATGTTGATCATCTTTGATGGAATAAAAAATTAAAATGGCCGTAATAAGGATGATTTTATACTCGACGTACTGTTTTTCTTCTTGCAGACATTCCACACTTTCTCAGAGTTTGGACCATTTGCTATGCCATAGTAATTTCCTTAATCCTCCCTTTTCGTTATCTCTAATGTTATCATGAAATAAAAGAGGTTATAGGCTTAAGAGCAAAAGTCCCATCTTCTCTCAGACAAAGCATTCCACGCTTAATAAATACGGACAAAAATAAACCGGTCCGATGTATCCTGGAGGAACAAAAGAAAGGGACCATCCCGGCCGTTTCCTCAAACACTTCGCTTCTCACCATCTCCAGCTGACTCAATTTCTACTTTTTCCCTTGCCCCCTCTTGCACCCTCTTACTTCCTTCTGGGCTCCTCCCTTTCATTAGCAGGCCCCTTGTCCCACACCCACGTGCCTCTTCATTCTCCTGCTGCTGCCCATCCGAAAAATCCGCACGATCCCACCTTAATTCCATCCCTTCGAGCCAAAAACCCCTGCTCCTAATTCATCCCGTCCGCAATTTCTGCCACTTCTATATCTTTTCTTCATTCCACTCTCCTCCCACCAGTCCGTTCCACCTCCTTTTCCTTCCCAACACATCAATCGCATTTCTCATCTTACTCAAGTTTCTTCCCTCTCGCGTTCACACAAACGGACACACGCTCTCACATGAACGTGCCCAAAAATCGGCTTGCGTACAAACATATTAGTCCCTCTACGCCACAGCTTCCCCCACTTCTATCTACTCTCTCTTGGCGCACCTCGCTCTCAACTTCCTCCACCCTCCCCCCTCGTACACTTTAAGGACTTTGTCTCAACCATCATTTCACTCTCTCCGCCACTGTTCTCTTCATAGCGCCCCTAGAGACCACATTTCCGCCCCTAAACGTTGAGTGTAATTGGTTTTCATAATTCTCTTATGTTCAGCATTACCATTGACTGAAAAATAAACGGTAACATTATAGGAGTACTTGACTACGGCCATCTTCCGAAGCATTAATATTAAATGGATACTGAGGCATTCTCAAGCAATTGCATTAGTATTGCTGATTGGTTCCATGTGTAGTTTCCAGTTAAATGGGAAAACATTTCAGAAATTCATTTCTTTGAAAATTATTATATATATCCTAACTCCTATAATTCAAAGATGTACACGTTAGAAAAGCGGTTGCGATAACACATTTGGGAGTCATAATAAAATTGGATCTTGCATGGAGGGACCACTTGGAGACATCTGCGGAATTATATTGAAGAAACAAAGTACTATCAAACGAATAAGGGATAATATTTGAATAAGACATTTAAAGAGAGCTATTATTTCGTGTTGATTAAACCTTGGATTTGCGTCGATCATTTGAGACTCCGAGTATCTCATTTTAAAATGCAACAAGGCACAGATAAAAACTACCTGTTAAGTAATCGTTAAGAATGAATAGAAGATGAGAAAAAACATTGGAAATCCTGGGTTTTTAGTCAATAGAAACACGAAAATGACATGAAAGTGTTGAAATACTCGACATGCATCGCACGGCTTAAACGCTGACAAAATGGAAATAATTCTAGCCCCGCATTACAGTGCGTTAAGAAATGTATTGGACTGACCGATTGAGGGAATTCTTCTACTTTGCACACTTGCCTTAGTTACCACGATAGGATATAACATCACGTATTTGGACTACCCAAAAAGAAATTTATTCTAAATTCCAACGATCACCAATTATACTAAATGCTAGCGGAATAACAACCCGGCCTCCTGGCGGCTTGCAAGCTTAGATGTAATTAATTAGTTATTCATTCTAGTCATTAGTTATTCATTACTATTCTAGTCATTACTTCGTTTTATTCCGACACTACCAACCATACCACTGCGGTATTTGATAGCACATGTTCAATTTATGAGAATTCTCGGGAGATTAGAATTTTGGAAGATTATTTTATTATTTCAAGTTCGTTCATTAATTATGACTTGAAGCCAATATCTCAAAATGCCTACAATAGTCTGCCAGGTTATGGTTGTTCTTCGATGGACCCAGACACCACACAGTACTTAATCTTCTCGTAAGGTCGGACTATCATGACAAAAAATATTTAAAAACCCCAATCTACCTAAAAATTACAATATATCCTTCAGTTTTTATAGATTTTACCTCATGTGTTTCCATGCAAAATGGCTAGTCTTCTTCTCCCTCTACCATATTTCCTTAACAATCTCCCCTACATTACCACTGAAGCCACTCGGTACGTAATAACTTGTAAACAAGAAAATAAAGGCGTTCATATGGATTGTAGAGTTAGCTGAATGTATTCGATGGTCCCTGCCTTATTTTGTGGAAGTTCGAGCTCATGGAATAAGGAACACAACATATTTCTCCACTGTTCTTTATTTGGGTACTACTAGTTTCAACGCTTAGGCGTCATCATCAGTAGTACCCACATAAAGAAGTGGAAAAATACACAGTGTTCTTCGTTCCATGAAAGATACGTTGATATTTGGATTTGAAGTCTGGTCTTTGAGGTAAGAGCATGAACATAGAGATAGTAATTTAGATAGGAGAATTTTGAGATTTGGATGTGGACAAGAATCAACAGAGTAAGGTGGTTAGAGGGGAGAGCTAACGGCGAAGTAATGCATATGGTGGGAGAAGAGGAGGGTGAGAAGCGAAATCCGAAGGGTGGAGAAGTGTATGGAGGACATTATTGAGAGGAAGTAGAATGGGAAACGTATTGTCTTTGAAAGGAGGATATCAGGTAAATGGAACAGAGGAAAGAAGAGAATTAGCTTTGTAGACCTTTGATGGCATGTCAAATGTTATTAGAGATAAAGGTGGAAACTATTACAATGCAATAACTTTACAGTTTAAAAATCATTCACGTTGACCAGGATTCAAACCTGGATCCTTCCATATCTGGCCGAGTGCTTTAGCCAGTTAAGCTTCGTAATGGGTACTTATTTTGATTTTCCTCAAATAAAATACTTTCTGCTGTATGTACTGTGCGTAATAAGTGTTTCCTGAGCTTATAACTGTATTATTGCAATAATTGGAAGAGATATTTTTTTTGTACAGGGACTAAATCAATTGGTATATAAATATATTTACTTTAAGACACTTCTCTGGATATATAATTCCTCATAAAAGATTTATTAGGTGTGGACGATTAATTAGTTCCCTTTATTGGAATTCTTAAGACTTACCATTTTCATTAATGTTTCAGCAATAAACATCGAGGATACTTCACCGAAATTCTACGCAGTTACAAAAGAACAGTATAAATCGTATTCATGGAATACGTAAGTACGCAATCCTAAGGATGCGACCTGCAGCAAGCATTTTGCTTCTACGGTCAACGAGAGAAAGGACATAAAACGGTGGGGTATTTTACTGGCAAAATAAACGAACACACGAGCGTGACAGAAGGGATTTCTCCCACGCTCACTCGCATCGAATTTCGTAGTTCAATTTGCTTGCGAACGGCTTCCTTTCTCTCGTCAATATAGGAAACCCACCCCTCTATTTTGCGAGCAAATTGAAGGCGTTTGCTCGAAAAATAAAAATCGGACAATTATCATTGTACGACTTCACTTGCGACTACTCATTTTCCTATTTCAGTGAAATGAAAGAAGCAGAATACGTTCGTGCTTCTTTGCAACCGACATCAAAAAAAGAATTTATGATCCTGACAAAGAGTGTTTACTCATAAACAAATCTTGTGCGATGAATAATGCTTAGGCATTTGGCAAGCGCCAGTGGATATATATTTTCACTGTGACCTCATTTTTTCCTACAAACTTATTGTTAATATAGAGAATGTTAAGTACATTACATCAGCTAATTTCAATTTTTAATAAAAGTGAATACCCGAGACATGTTTAGAAGCATGACGTGATATGATTATTTTTCTGACTACATTTAAGTCTGTCTCCGTGACCGTTTTTGAACTTCCATGGATTTAATTTGGCTGTCATGGATAAGGTAAATTATATGTTTCCATCTGACTTAAATTACAAGAAACTTGATTCAAAAAATTTTTATTTCAGGAAAATAAAAGATTATATTTATGACTATAACGGTGAAAACTTTCCTGGTGCCTTTTTGCCCTTGTCTCACTTTTCTCAGTTTACCTGTAAAATTTGCACTCTTTATTTAAAATTTGTAAAAAGGTATTTAATCATGGTTCGCATAATTTTTTTAGGAAATTGGATTTTTTTAATATAATCGGTATTCTACAATTCATCATTGGTTTACATCCGACACTACAATACACCCTCTTCAATTCTCCAGTAACTTTGTGTAACACGCTTATATGCATATTGAATAGTCTGTCCTACACATTTTCTGCAAGGTAATATTTCAAGAATTGTCGATTTTCTTGACTTTTTATCAGATATCCCCAATGTTAAATAAACACTAATTATGAAATTCATTAAATGCTATAATTTAATATTTGGTGAAGCAATTGAATGCTCGTTTATCGCTGAGTAGGCAAGAATAGACCAATTTAAAGACTGAGTTACAGGAAACAATTTTAAATAATATACAGAAAATGCCTTTACGGGTATTCCTTAATTTTCCAGGTTACAATCGCGGAAAGAAATCTCTTCAAAGAAAATTAGGATTTAAATCAGTCATAAGGAATAGATATTATTATTAATATAATGTCCATTGCCTATGCTTAGGACCAAAAATACAGTACTTTATTTATTACACCAGTTTTAAGGCTTCTCTGTTCTATATATTCTATAATTCTATATAGAATTATATAATATTCTATACATATATTTATTTTCTGTATAGTCTTAAGACTTGTATAGTCAAATTTCAAGAATCTGTAATAGTAACTTTAACGGAGAATGATTTTTACTCTCTGAAATGGTTGCATTATAATACTTGTATAGTCTATAAAGTTTCAATCTTCCAGTAAATTACACTTTTTATTGAACTTAACTGGTTTCCAATATTAATTTAAAAAAACAAAAGGGGTACCAAAAGTATGCATAAAGAAACTAGTAATTTAATATTACTATATTTCACCAAATCGGAGCCATACGTACATAAAAAATAATTTCTCTAAACACAAAAAAAAACAAAATGCGATTTAGAATTTAAAACCCTAGACCAATAGAATACAGTTACGATATGCCAGATGCAATACTCGTATAACAAGGACAATAGTATCAGTAATACTTAATGTTGTATCAATCCATCGACCTTCCAGCACAGGAATTTTTATATTGGAGAATTCCTGCCAAATTTAAATTCATTTTGGGTTAAAAGGTAGCCTTTGAAATATGATAAATTACAATGATAAAATGCCCTTAGGAAAAAAGTTGCCTGGAACGATACTAATGCGAGGCGTTACAAGGTTCACGTTCGATCCTAAAGACCAACTATGTTCTGCAAAACAACAAACAAATAACATGATCAAGATTTTTTCTTCACGAATATGAGAAAAATGTTAAAATATTACCGAATACCCTTATGCAAATAGGAATAATGGACATATGTAGACGTGCAGCGGCTAATTTTTTCAGACCTAAGTAAAATAACACGCAATAGGACGAGATAAATCATAAATAATCACTAGGTGGGTGTTTATTTACGAATACCGAAGCTCTCGCGGGGTGTAGAATAAAAGAGCCGCGCTGTAGGCACACGAAGGCTATCTTCAATTTGCTCGAACTTGCAGGATCCAACAAAGAGGAAAAAGGAAAACTTTGTTTACACTGTAACCATTCCAGCTAACCGGTTACTGCGGTGATATTAGACATTGAAATATAAATACAAGGGAAGATGGGACACTTGCAAATGAAAGGCGGATCGTCACGCACTCCTTGCCAGGCGCAGGCAAATGCTGGGCCGCGATAAATATAAAACCCTCGGGCACCCACCACATTCCCTCTCTCTCTCCTCTCTGTTTCTTTTCTTTCCACAGCACCGCCACCGTCCTCGTCCAACCCCTTCACCTCCCTCACCCCCCTGAATACAACCCCTCCTGTCCCGTCTCCTACGCCCCCCTCGACCCTCCAGCCTTACCGAGCAACACGACCGAAGAGCTCTCAGCAGCGCCTGAAACACGCACGCCCCGCTCTACATGAAAATGAAAAATGAAAAAAATATGGTGGAGGAGGGGAGGGTAGGGGAAGGAATAGGGAAGAGGAGGAATACGCAAAACAAAATGAACGAAAAAAACGTGGTGGGATTGTGACGGTCGAAATGGTTGTGAGTCATTTATTGTTTATCCTCCACTCGCTGGTACTCCTCCCGTGTTTTTCATTTCCATAGTGACTCGCTTTTGTGTTGCGGGGCGAAATGCCGAGGGGAGTGGAGACGGTTGTGGAAGAGGAGTAGGGGAGGGTGGGACCGAGGGCCGGGGGTGGAGGTAAATAGCTAGTCCCCGGGGTCTCGTTCTCACGGCGGGTAAATGCTTCCGCTCCCTTGCTCCCCCTTTCCCTCTCCGCCCCCTCCCCCTCAATCTACAGAACGACCGTAGAAATGGAAAACCTACTCCCCTCCAAAACCCACCTACTCGGTGGGGGTGTTTTATGCTGGCAGTTTTATTTCTTCAAAATGTAACACGGTCCCGTCTAGACTTCGAATTTCTCTCGGTAGAACGTGCCGTCGATCAAGTGAATATTCTGAAGGTGGCAGTCTTGATTATGGGCAGCATTACGAACACGGAACGTTGAGTGTGCCTCCAGAAATGCCGCCATAGATAAGGGGGGATCAGCGAAGGAAGTTTGGATAGCAAAAGATAATTGTTAAACCCACTCAATGAACTGATAATAAGTATATTTATGTAGCCTCATGAATATTTACTGTCTTCGGCGATGAAATGAAATATGTTTCACAGCGATCTGGTAAATTAACCCTCCGTTAGGTGCGTATGTCATATTAAATAAGAGAGTTGATCAAAGATAAATTAAATCTGTATATTTCACAATTTCGATGGTTTAACGATTGCAGTAACTTTATCTTGAAATTTTTTGCTCAAAAAGATATTTTATTACATTGAAGTATTTTATAAATAAGTAAAATATAACATTATTAATATTTCCGCAGGGAAATAGTCACTACTTTCTTTGACTCAACACAGTTGACTCATGGAAAAAACCCAAAAATGAAAGTATATTTATTAAATCAGTTGTCACGAGCAAACCAGCGTGAATCAATGATAAATCCTGGAAAATATTCGGGAAAGTCTGTTCGTGGGTAGATTGTTTTGCTCCAAAAGGTTGCCATTATTCTTCCTCCACGGACAGAATTCCGAAGAAATTTCGAAAGAGAGGAGTTTATTACGAATGTTAGCGATAGTAACTTAATCATATAATAATTATATCTTATGAAATATCGCGTACCGACATCAAATGAAATCGGATTCCCCTTAGCGGCTATTTAATTTCCATTTTACAGTAAACAAGGAAAACATACAAGATATTGCGATTGGAGAAATTACATTCTGATGTCAATCTGTCCTCAAAAATTGTGGACGACGAGTGCTAAGTAACGTTATTCGTATTGTCATAAGTGATCGACAATAAGCTCAGAGGCACCAAAATGAATATCAATGGAACAATCAATGCATACTTTTTTAGAAACCGTTTTGTACTTTTCATGAATCACGATATTTTTTTTAAGTTTAGTATTGTTACGTATTTTCAATACGTTTTAATAAAGTAATATATTGCAAAGGAAGGTGATGCTACCAAGTTTTCACGCGTTTATAACACTTGAGCAAGACTTTTGGCAAATTTACAACATGAATGTCAACATGTAGACTCAATGAATGCGAAAACAATGTGAAAAAATAAAAAATGGATGCACTAATTTCGAATAATCTAGATGGCTTCATTATGATTACGTAAATTATATCTCCAACTAAATTTAAATAAAAGTGTAAGCATAGAAAAAGAGTATAAAGAACTTGATTAATACACAGGAGACTATGCAAAAAGTTACTTAGAGGAAAATAGAAATAAAAAAAACAGTGGCTGCTTCATAAATTCCTGAAAAAGTACCTCCACTATTGCATGATAAAGGGTTGTGAGCAAGTCAAGCTCGAAATTCTACACTTAATTTGGTTTTACAGAGGAAAAAGGCACGTACGTAAGAGATCATTTGAAATTGATATATGTTAAAGGGATAGCTGGGAACTAAAGCGACGGAAATGTAAATGTTTCAATTCCTCAGGGCCACAGTTAACACTAGCCTCAAGCATCTGGAATCCACATTAGCAGATATTTATTCAAAGACTTAAATCAAAAAGGTCAAAAATGCTTGAATTTCAAAATAATGCAACGATAGCGCAAAAAGCGACAAACGGCTTTCAAAAAACTTTCATACAATTTTCAAGCGAAAATTACTCACAGAATTTAAGTCCTAAGACCACTCATTGGAAGCTATTGTTTCGAGTTTATATATCGTAAATATCTTATCAAAAGTTTTTACCTGAAAGTACCAGTAAATTCACTTTTTGAAGTGAAAGAATATATTGTCCAAATTTCTCAATAAGCTCGAAGTGACTTGAAGAAAAAAGAAATGTTTGACTAACATCTCATGTTTCTACTTAAGATAATTTTTTTCTTTAAAACGATTTTACAATATTTCAAGTATTTCTTTAATAATTCGAAATATTCTTATTTTTAAGTAGATGCAAATATTACCAAAAATTAAAATGTATCAAATTCAAATAATATTTGGGAAAAAATAATTACAATCTGATTTCATCTTAGAAACTATTAATTATATGTGAAAATTCATTGATTTAATCTATTGCTCAGAGGAGAGTTTGGTTGCACCCTTAGAGGCAAAATAATTGAGTTCAAATTTATGTTGGCAACACAGTTTGAAGTAAAGAATTGGATGGAAGGTTTCGAGCATCAGTTTATGAAAGTTCAATCGATTGAGAGGAAACAAGAAATGGCAGGCGACCACGATCGAATAGACTTCACAAATCCTAAAACAAGGGCCTAGAAACACCCAAAAACTGGAAAATATATTTCATGCTAATTAGTTCTTCCAAAGCTTCCTCGAGTATAGTTCACGAATGACAAACTTCACCGATAAATATGTACTTCTTTCCATTTCCCTTGGTTGATTAGATTGCAAGTCTCTGACGACAGATGACGTAGGAAAGAAATGAAATTCATGCGCCAAAATAAAAAGGTCATTATAATTCGCATTTAATCAATTGGATGTGCTGGAATTTTAGCTATTAACAGGAAAATCGCATCCAATTTACTTCAGCATGCAACTTACGTTTTAATATAAAAGATGCGCTACTCGCTGTTATTGCTAAAACTATTCATATTATCTTGAAAGAAAAGCATAATCAAAGAGTGCACTAAAAGCTTAATAGTCAATGGAGGGAAATTTTGTTAATAAATATTTTTGGGGATTTATTATTTTCAGAAAATTTTATATATTTGATTCAGAATTTTTCGTGCTAAATCCAAAGCGTTGGCTATTTTATCATTAACATTTAATTATTGGGAGTCTTACGAAAGAATGTGAAGGACTCGGAATCGTAAAAATATTTTCTCACGTTTTCATTGACGCCAAAAATTTCTCCTCTCGAGGGATCATGAATATACAGAGTTTTTTTTTTAATTCGTCTCACTGAATTTTTAAACCTGGCTCGAGGAGCTACGCAATCCGCCTTTCTCTTGAATTCTTATTCCTTTGTTAGCTGCGCTTGAGCGAAAATAATTAAATTAATCCACGTCAATGTTAAATATGAAAATACGAACTTGCTTCCTATCTCGCGTGGTCACTAGAAGCTACTGTTCAGTTTTTCAGTCAATATTGTTCCACGAACGTCACTAAGCATTTCAATATTTTCGGACTCCTATGTCGTACGACAGAAGTCCGTATCTCATGATATGTTCCTAAATTACTCTACTTTATGGTAAACGAAAAATACACTACGAGTACTTCGAGACATTACCCAACAAGAAAGACCAATAGAAAGAAATTGGACAGAGCATCAGCTACTTAAGAGGAGAAATCTATGATATTGAGAGGTTAATTCTTTAATTAGTGCATCGCTATCTTACCGTTGTGCCCGTAAAACATACCAGGTCTAAATAGAACCTTGAATCAAACTTTTGGATAGGCCTTATGATATTGGCATAATAGCTATCGTAATGTACAATTGTTGTCACTTATGTACATTAAGTAACAGTAAATGAGCTGCGTTGGCCCAGCATGTAATGCACCAGAAATTACCTGGGTGTAATTGGAGCTGTGGCAATCTAAAAAAAGTTCGGATCTTATTTACTTATTCTACACAAAACGATTTGTATATAATTGCGGCATAAATTATTTCCATGAGTTCCCGTTTAACAAAAAAATATCGCAATAATTTGTCTATGTCTACTCAAAATGATCAATTAATATCTTGAAATCTGTTTTATTCAAAACATGTGATTTCCGTTAGACAACGCACAAAGTTGTTCAAGGCATTTTGATAAAGTAAGAGGCGTTTCCTTATATTTAAATATTGGCGGTTCAGAACACAGTTTTACTCCTGCAGCGCCATCTACAGCTTACTAAAAGTGCCAATAAAATGTGTTTCATGTGGGTATATTTTTCCCTGTGACCAAACGGTCCTTACTTCATCAGCATACCCCGTACTTGTTGAATAATCTCATAAGCTAGCCTATAGTATAATGAAGCTTTCGAGCATGAGATCTTCGAAGACTTGCTGAAATATCCTTCAGTAAGGGGGTTTTCTTGCATAAATGGGTGGATTATTCGTTTACGTGATATGATAATTCCATCTCTATTCGTATCTTAAAGAGTCTTGGTCGGTAAACTTCCACAGTCCATAAACTTTGGAATAAATTGTTTAGAAGATGAAATAAATAAATATAAATCGATAAATAAATATATGCACTCATATATGTAAACTCCTTGAATAACTTTCCTCAAAAATGCCTATGCATATCTTATATAAGAGGTTTTACCAATGAAATTTGGCCTCCGATCTTCCCCATCTCATTTGTTTTACCTATTAGTAAAACTTCAAAGAAGAAATGTCTTCATAAGTTATCTCAATACCCATTATTATATGAGATATTTAACCCGGACAACCTACTCCATTTCAGATGCCGTCCTGAACATTCCAAAAAAGTTACAACTGCCGGTAGGTCAATTTTAACTCCAACCTTCTTTTTAGGGTAGCTTAGGGTAGTAACAGAGTAATGAACCCGAAGGTCGGTTTGGTAGGTGATGGTAGAGCTCACCCTTGTACCAAGCCTGATGGCGTGTGAATATTCACAAATCAGGGTAGGGGGGCCAGTTCCTTTCCCTGTGCCGGTTATGGTTTCCCAGGAAGATCTGATACCCGAAAAATCAACTAGCTTGGGTGGAGCTGTAGGTGCCCAGAGTGCCTTGCCCGGGAATCGAACCCGGGACCCTCCGGTCAGTGGTCCAACGCTCTACCCACTGGACCACCGCGACCCACATACACATATTTTTTTGTATATATATATATATATATATACATAGATATATATACATACATATATATATATATATTTTAAATATACATATATTTATATATATATACTCGTATACATATAGTAGTAAGACGCAACTTTAGTGCAAATCGATTTCTCTCTTCTACTCTTTTATAGCTATACTTACAAGCGAATCATTAATTTAATAACTCTTGTGTACAAATACTCCTATTCCTATAGAATATTAGGTCAGTACATCAATTCAATTCCTCGGAGTATTTAAGGACCACGGAACTGCAAAGGACCTTGGAGCTGCTTTGAGCACACAATCCGAGCGCCAACGTCATATGCAGTCAGGCGTTAATATCCCGGTGGAATTTCCGCAGCCGACCGTTCAAAGAGTTAAACCATCTTGAAGCGAAATACCAGCAGTAATTTTGAGAGAGAATGTTACCTACGGAGAGCCGTCATTCTAAACCTGATAAATTTAACCAAATTCTTCCGGAAGTGCTAAAACTTGGAGTTTAGGTTCATGAAGGAACTAAAAAAAACCTTGATTACGCATCCGTAGACAACATTGATGTCAATGTGAGCCACTAGCCGCAAGTCTAGAGCGAGATAAAGTGAACCACTGCTCATTCCATAATCGTGGGTGGGTGACATTGGGCAATCAGCCCCATGGTATTACGTCCGTAGCACCCCGGTCACTCTAGCCTCTAGAACTCGGCCCGATAATTACAGCCAACGATCTTTCAGCCATGCAATAATTCAGCCCACGCAAGAGCCCTGACATGCAGGAGGAGCCCACTGGTTGCCCTATCTCTCTTTCCTGCGTTCTAACACAATGGAGACAACGATGAGGACGATAATAGTAATAATACTAACAATATAATCTTCTCCCGCCCAGAATCTATTACTTAAAATTATTTTAAAGTGTATATCAATACACATTAATGTTCAGTGCTAAATTAAAACTATGGAAGTCCATCCATGTGCACGTGAGGCTTTTGGAGCATAGTCTGGGTACAATGATGACGCTCCTTCTCATCTTTTGGAGACTTCATCAGGATTGATTTGAGTTGTTGGAATGAATTCAACCCGAATGAAGACTTCGGAGAGGAATAGAAACGTTGGTATTTTCCTAAGATGACGTGGAACAATCCTAAAACCAACCCCAAATCCAAACTCACGTTTGATGATTAAATACTTGATTTTAATGCTAAAATAAAACTAATTCTTTACTGAAATATAAAGGATCCTAACGGTATTACATACTTTTATGTTTTTAAGACATTGAACATTAAAAAAAAATATTTATATTAGTCATGCCAATTGCTGGCAGGTTGAAGCGCTAACACAATTCAACGTCTCAAAAGTGGGACTTTCCACTGTTGAAGAACATTTTCTAGAGCAGAGATGACATTCTACGGTATGGTTATATGGATACCATTGTATAAAGTAATACTTAAGGTAAGGAATATATGTATTACATTATGGATGACGAAATCCTTTATGCTGATCCTGATGCTGAGTTGTGATTCCGCAATATTCGCTAGAACCTCGAGAATATTAAACCACCTTATCATCACGGCAGTGCATCATTTTAGATGGGCATGAATTGAGACTTGAATGTTTAACAATTAGTGTAACCACTGAGTTGCTCATTTTTGCTAACAACGCCTTACCATACATTTATAAAAATATATTAATGGTAATACACAAATCATTAGCGTTCACATAAAATAGAAAGGAAAATTTGTTACCCTATTTATACCTGTAAACTGGGCATAAGCTCACTTAGGGCAAGAAAATGCAATAAAAGATTTAGGCACCTAAAAATTACAACATTAATCCCGAATTGTAAATGTAAAATCCCTTCCTTACGTTGTTAAATTATCAAAGTGAAAATACGTTTGTCTTTGTCAAAGAATGAGTGATGCAGCTTTTTTTCTAATAGCATGCAAAGTAAACTAAGAGAAAAATTCAGAGAGAGGATCAATTGGTAATTTTTTAACACGCTCCATGCTATCATGATCAAGAGAACATAGTCTAAGGAATACCCAAAAATTATTTTGATTCATTCAGAATTTGAGTGAAATTATCTACTCGCTAGTAAACATCGTAATACATAAGCGTTAGAACGGTGGAATCCGGTAGAATCACACGATTTCATAAATAATCTCGTCCCAAAATAAAAAATGAAACGATTTCCTCTTCACCAACAACTATCACTGAAAACATTAAAGATCTTTGAAAACATAAAACTTAATTTAAAAATGCAAAAATGTTCATCAATCCCAGGATTCATTTAAAAATGTTTCTAAACCTCAGAGACAGAGCATGTTTTCATAATTAAGACAATATTACCACAGGACATAAAAATACAGTATTGTCAAATTTTTAAATATAAAAACCCCTTGGTCAACATAAACATTCGTGCTAGAAAGATTGCGTCATATTTATACACTTAAAATAATATGAATATAAAAAATGTTGGAAAATGTTAACGGGTAAAATTTTGGCGCGGTAAGGAAAGAGTGGACGAGAGAAGTAAAGATACATTTCGGGAATTTTTAAATGGGGAGAGTTTTAGAGTATCAGCCATAATGACGGAGGTGGGTTGAGTACACACAAGCACAGATGACATTTTTTTCTAGAAGCACAACAAAACGCTGAAGTGTACAACACACCCTCTGATGATGTCCATATCAAATCCCAATATCTCCCTCCTAGCATGTGTAAACAAATATTGATTAAATTTGTGAAACAGTAATATCAGCATTTTTTACGGTTTAATTAGTAAGCGAATTTCACTAGCCTTCACCTGCTGGTATAACTGATAGCTCATTATTTACTGCCGTTATGAACGGGCATAGGAAATCACGTCAAGCTAAGTATCAAAACTACTTACCCCGATTTTGCCAGATAAACTATATAACCTGAAAATGCAGGTGCTTAGCATTAATAAGTTATAAAACAAGAAGATTTCAGGAGATGATGATTTTCTTATGAAATCATTAAGATCAGTCGAGCACTCATTTTGAATTAAGATGATGACATTGTAAGGCCCACCATTCAAACCGATCTACCGATTACCACTGGCCTGAGAATGTAGGTCATGATGAATAGCATGCAACTTATTAAAAACAATAATAAAAAATCAAAAGCAACAATGCAACATTATTAAAAATTATTTCTCGTAAAATGGAAATGAAATTGGCCAAAAACCATTGCAAATTTGCTAAAAGACTGTACTAATTTTTATCTATCAATGGAAGTGAGAAGAATTATCGTCCTAATTTATCGGAAATTCATTTAATTCCTCATTACACAGACTTTATTTACGTGCATGACCATTAAGCAGAGAGAAATTGAAAATGTTGGATTTTTACTCCTTAGATTTCTTTCAATTTTTAAACATGATTGCGCCGTCAAAAGTTATACAAATATTTCAAAAAGAATACAAGTATTTTTAAAAGGAGCTTTGCAGTCAATGAATAACTCATAGTTTGCGAAAAAGTTTACCTTTTTCTTTTAAAGAGAATCAGTGAATACGTAAAATTAGGGTAAATAAAAAATTAAAATGAAAGAGTTACAACATCATCAAAAGCCTAATGCTGAAATTTTTTGTTCTAAAACATCATAAAAAGGAATATTTCATATTGTTTATATATTTTACTACACCCACGTCATCAATTATAACTCAATGTTAATTTCTCAACACCATTTTGTAAACTATGATACTTATGATAACTTACGTATTTGTTCGACAAATAAACAAAACTTCTTTGGAACGGAGACTACGGAGACTACGGAGAAACTGATATTTTGCATCGTTTTCATAACACTTATTTTTTAATGACGACTAATTCCCACAGTAAAATGCTGAAAGAATGTGTACCTTGAATTGTTAAAATACAAAAAATTGTTGAAATGAATAGTTATTTTATTTCCTAATTCTTATATTTTGGCTCGATGAGCAAATATATGCTCATGAATAAATGGGGCAGTGAATTGCCCAAGTTCATGATTTTATATATTAATTTAAATGACTCATAATAAATGAGAATTCTGCGTCAGCATAATGTCATGGAAGCCAAAAGAAATTTATAAGATTAAAATTTCTCGATTCAACAAAAATATAAAATATTAATACAAAATACCATGAGGGACTATATCTACTCATATGTTCAGGTAATTTAAGTTGAGTGATTAATTAAGGTTCGGATCAGACTGAAGTATTGTACGCTCCATTACCTATATTATCTAAATATAAGCTTCCATGACATAGATAAAGACAAGCTTTCAAATTTATTTTTAAGGAAAAAAGAAGGGAGGCATGCCTTACATCTAAGATTGCTTTTTATTCGGCCTAAAAATCGCTCCTCTCAATTCTTTCTCATTAATGAAGTTTGACTAATCGAAAAGAAAGCTATTAAAATTGCCATAAAATATTATCAGTTCCGAAGCAGAGAAATCGAGAACCACAGCTGATACTTTTTAGCTCGGGGTAGCCAAAGCAAATCGAATAGATTCATTTAGTCGTAATATAAGGAGTGAAATTTAACTTTAAGCCCGTTCACGGGCTTAAGGAGTTAATTTTCCGGTGGCTAGTCGAGAAATCGATCTC
Organism: Hetaerina titia; assembly: GCA_037158775.1. Lineage (NCBI taxonomy): Eukaryota > Metazoa > Arthropoda > Insecta > Odonata > Calopterygidae > Hetaerina > Hetaerina titia. The sequence continues at coordinate 38,487,709 of CM073769.1, read as the reverse complement.
CCTTCTCGCATTTACGCCTTCTCATCGAATATTTCTGCGACAGCGGCCTTCAGCGAAATTCAATCGGGTGACCCTTTATGACCACGTAAACCTCAAAACCCACCCCTCCCACTTCTCCCCATTCTGTGACCCAGCAACCAAGACATCCAGACACCCATCACCTCCCCAGCTCCCGATCCGCCCACCTATCACCATTCTGCCAAACAGAGAGTACACATCTGCTTCGAGCGTTGCAAGCCCGCTCCTGCCCGTGTCATAACTCCTACACCCCCACGATCCTTTCTGCTCAAAACACTCAAACCCTTCACACCCGCCCCTCCAAGCCACAACCTCCACCACCTACGTCGGCCGCCTCGCCCGCCTACTCTCGATGCTTCCCCCTCCTCCGACATAGGCAACAGCAACAAACCCACCCGGGTCGACCCTCTATCACAAACCTGAGCCCGTTCCAAAAGCTGCAACATGCACCCATACACCGATAAGCAAGCCTGATTCTCTTCCCTTCCTATTCCTCCTTTCCCTTTCACCCTCTTCCGGAAATCTGCCGGCTGAGCGTTCGCTACCCGTCCCAATCCTTCCTTCCCCTTTCCCTCTGTCTCTCCCTCACTCGAGGTCCCTCCCTGGAGGAGCCAATTGACTCGGTGAAGAGGTAATCTGTAGGATACTCTCAAAAACCCTCCCTCACCCATTTGGGTATCCATGTTGTTGACTATACATGGGCAGGCGGGGAGTGATTCCGTCGTCCCACTTAGGCAGGAAAATCTATGCAGAGTGGGTCTCCGTGTCCCTCTCGCTCTCAATCTCCCTCCGAAGCCTCTCCTGCGCATCCCCATTCACCCTCCCTCCCTCCTCCCATATCAACCACGCTGAAAATTCCCTTACCACAGCTCTTTTCTCCCGGACTCGACACTTCCTTTCAAAGGTTTGGTATTGTATCTAATGACCCAGCGACATAATTGATGGTTAATGTCTCACAGCTGTCGAGTATAATGACTTCTGAGGATGGAAGGCGGCAATACATGCCCTGCCGACGCATAACACAACGTTGACACGGAGAGCTTCACTACATTTAATAACTTCGTAGAATTTGGCCAAATTTAGTATTTTTCTTGACCATAATCGCTGCATCGGGTGAAAATCATGTATTCTCACTCCTCACTATATTATACTTCGTTTTATTTCTCTCTCAGCTCAAAAATTGACGTTCCAAAGTGATGAATTTTTTTCGCATGATCAGTTAATTTCTATACACACAGCGAAGGATCAACTGTTGCCTGAGATGCTATTATAACTATGCGAAAAACAAATATATTTTCGACACAATGGTAAAACCTTTTTCTCCCGTTTTGGCATTGAAACAGAAAAGGAGACAAAAATGATATCGAATGTAAGCAGTTGATGATGTAATGACAAAGCACATAGCTTTACAAATGCTGGTCCAGGCTTACGACGATTGTTCAATACATAGACATTATCCCTGTATGCTATTATTTGCATAATTTAATATTTACAAATTGAATTACAGGTTATATTAATAATACGTATTTAAAATTTGGCATCTAAATGTTAACTGACTCAAGTATTGCGTCACTGGTAGTCGACTCAAAGTTGAAACATGTTCAGTTCATCTACGACTGCGACGGAGGTAACGTCCGATACTGCACTGAAATTTTACCTTCGACCAGAAAAATCGTCAGCCAAGGTCCATATAATACTACAGTAAGCCGTTCTTTCCTACTTTACAGCTAGAAGATAGTTTGAAATGTTTAAAGAGGGGAGACAATTTCAAAAAAAGGTGGACTTGGGTCAGAGTTCTTTCAGAAATAAACAATAACACTGGATGCTGCCATTGGTGAAGATTACGCCAGAAATAATGGTTACATCATTTTGATACTGAGGGAAAACAGCTCACCTCCGAGTAAAAATCTCCGGCATGACCAACACAAAAAAAGTCAGAATTCTGGGAAACTTAAGGTAATTTTATTTTTCGTTGCTCGAGGGGCGGTGAATCTGCATGTCGCGCCCTCACGCAGGGCTGTAAATGAACTAAACTATACTATGGCTCTATAGGTATATATAACTATAAAAATATATAACTATAAAATCAATAGGCTGGATACTGCACCACGATAATATAACGCCACGCCTCGCAAATCATATTGCAACATACATAGTGAATATACTTGAGAAGTGTGCTCCCCAGGCTACCTATAGTGCCCACGCCCAATGTGACTTTTTCCCTTCTCCATTGTGAAGAAAAAATATCATATATCTTGGTGGTGAGCGCTTTTCATAAACAAAAGAAGTGATAAAGGCTGCTTAGGCGATTTTTAAGAATTTATAAAAATATGGCTTCCAGAATACCTTTAAAAACTGTAAAATAAAATGAGACATGTGTAATACATCCAACAGACAAACCATAAAAATTTCAAGAATGAATAAAGGAATACTATATTGTTGGACAAAAGTCATTTTTTGAACAACTATCGTAGATTAGGCTCATTCATATCATACTATACATTCCATCCATTTTATAGATGCATCTATTTTATCATATTATACATTTCATCCATTATACAGTTCATTGCATGTCTGTTCTAGTTCATCAACCGGGCTGTTAACCTTACCCTTTGGTTTTTAACGTATTCTCAAGATGAACTGGATTACACCGATCAGTTTAATGTATTCCAGAGCGACTTTCTGTGCAGTGATGATGGTGCGAAGAAAGGGGGACCACATCGCATTTGAAACTCAGTAGGTCATATTAGCATGTTCATTAAGTTCATTGGACATTTCTCCCGGGTGAATCTTAAGTTCCCAGAAACAGAAAAGAACGAATTAGGAGCACTACTTGTGAGTGAGGGAGTTCTAATCAAACTGAAAAATGTTAGCACACATGACTGTCACTCGTTCACTTGGTGAAAAAGTTAGATTAAAATATTGATCTCTGAGACAGTTGCCATTGAAACCATTGCCGATTTATTCAAAAAACTATTTCCATTTGCTTTTTCTCAATATAATAACTACTACAAGCTTACATATCATACGAGAATTTCCACGAGTAACTGAAACCTGAAACGAAATGAGCTCGGGGAGTGGATTGTTATCGAAGGACAAATGTTATTGGGAGGCCAAATTAAAAGAAGTTTGACACTACATGGTAAACAATGCTGACGAAAACCTTCTGTATGGATTCATGCAATAATTCAGTTCAATGACAAAAGATTAGTCAATCCCAAAGAATTATTTCAAATTTTTTTTGAGCTTTAAAAGACTCACTAAGTTTGAAACCCATTAATGGCGTGAGGGGAGGGACCTTGCACGTTATTGGATAAATTTTTCACAGCATCCTAAGGTGCATTTATGTGTTAGATGATAGTATATGTATTTGGATGCGTGTAGAATGAAAGGATTTTTTCATGAATGTGTACGTCACTGTGGTTATAGTTTTGCAAGTGGTTTGGTTCCTTTTTACTGAATTACGGCTGGCTCTACTATTTCGATAAGATATGTATTATGTAGAAGTAGATGATGAGTGAGAGTTTGTATACTTTTTAATGACCTAGACCACGCGCCTAACTATGTGGTTGCGTCCAACAAAAAAATATTTCACTAAATATATTTCGATTTAAGAGAGAAAATTAATTTACATTGAATTTTTATCGATTAGAAATAAAAATATACATTTCAACTAGCCATTTTTCACCTTGGCAGTGATAAAATAATGAATTGAATAATACAATTTAAAGAACGACCTCCCTGCTAAAAGTATAATTGTATCCAAAAAATTATCTCGATAAATACGAAAGAGTGAGTGAAAAGTGCCTGAATTTAGATTAAGCGTGAAATCAGAAGATTTACAACTACTTTGTTCTCTACTTTGAAGAAAGTTGACCTAATTTGGAACCCGACTTTAGAAATTGCCGACTACACAATTCGTGATTAATTAGGGACTAAACCGCTCAGATTTAAGGACTACCTTTTCTAAAATTTTGCTCATCATGAAATTGGTTAATATTAATTATAATTGAACATTATCACATAATTACTCACCATTTTATCACTGAATTCATCAGGAATGACATTAGATTTCGGTGGCGCCTGACCTTCGAGTTATATAAATAAATATATATGTGTGTGTGTGTAAATACACACACACATACACACATACACACACACACACACACACACACACACACACATATATATATATATATATATATATATATATATACACATATACATATTGGCAAATAAGAGAAAAGGGTTATATGCTTACAAAATACTAGTTCAATTTAAATTCATTATATGTAGACCAATAAACCCAAAACAGATGAACGCATGCATGTGAAGATAATGGCATTGTGGGCGATCTACAAATAATGCGTTAACTTCGGACGGAAAAATCACGTAAAGGCTGTCACAAGAATTGCTAAGAACAAGGAAGTAACTAAGAAGAGTGATGAGAGTTTTTTGGGAGATTTAATGCAGTTAAAGAGAAAAAGAATGAAGAAAGGCAGAGAGATTGAGAGAAAGAGAAGAGGAGGCACGTGGGCACGAGAACCGTTTATTATCTCGAGGCGTGAGAAGGGTTAAACTGTGAAGTGGGGAACGGGGGGGGGAGTGGGTGGCTTCGGCGGAGAGTGGGTCGAGAAGGGAGATGCCGGCGAGGAAGAGGGGGAAGTTTGAGAGGGTTCTCCTCTTCCCACTAAGCGCCCTCGATTCCCTTCAACATCCCTTCCACATCCCGATAGGCCGGGCTGAAGGGAAACGTCAAAAACAGAACCGCATGGGACTGGCCGAGACTTCAGATATCAATTACTCCCGTTGCTCATTTGCTCATTAATTAATGCGGGGAGGGGTAAAAGCAGCGGAAGGGTAGGACGGGAAAGAGAGAGGAACGAAGTAGTAGAGGAAGAGATAGACAGGGAGGATGTTGAGGAGCAAGGGAGGAATGGTGGATCGAGTAGTTAAGGGAGATGGGAAAGGGTGCTTTCCCCTTCGAGTGTTAGACCTCGGGGTAAGTTGAAACGATTCGAGGAGGAGCAAAGAAGTGGGTGACGCCAAACAACGTAACAACAGATATTAAAAGAAGTAAAATCTCACGGATTCAATAACGATGTAGCCTCCACCATAGTCATCAGTGGTAACTAAGTGCGATTCATACGCGTCAGCGCTTTTGGTTCGAGGAACGACGTGTACCAGTCGCTTACTTATTATACTTCCTTTAACATAAAGCATTACATTAAATAAGATCATGTAAAAGAATTACCTCGCTTCATTTTGATTGCAGATATAGGTAGGGTGATGTTTCAGTGAATAAATTATTGAGTACCGACGATGCATCAAGTGCAACGAGCTATAAATACGGGGTAATTAATTCTTGGAGTTTAATCCCTAAGATTTAAAATTATAAGCGTTAAAATTTAAATTCACATCGCTTAATATAGTCCCACATCGTGGGATGGGCGTGTGGGTCGACAGGGAGGGGGAAGGTGAATGAAGGAGGAGAGAATGAAAGTACCGAGGACTGATATTTTGAGGTTTATTTTATACCGGTTTTCCTCTGAGAGTGAGAGCTGGACATTTATGAAGGACACGTGGCAGGGGTACAAATAGTTTTAATTATATTCTCAATTACGAGATTTCCATCTGTTCTGCGATGTTCATCCGCCTTCATCGTTTTACCCTTGATTCATAATGCTTTTTCCCTAAGCCTTGATTGATATCGATAGAAATAGAGCGATATTGATAAATAAATGTATATTTTTATTCTGTAAAAAATAAGAGGTCATTATTTTAATAATTACCTCGCGAGTTTTTAAACACGTAGTTATCATTTATTAGCTTCCGAAAATTCAGACTCCTATTCTTACTATCCTTAAAAATCAGGGTAAAAGACAATAAAAATGTATTAAAACAGGTCATCACTATGAAAACGTAGAATAATACTTTATTCTATACAATTAATGACCATCATTAATATTTAGATTGTCACATTTATTTAATTACACTTTTCAGATAAAACGTAGCGTAAAATAGCGGGAAACCACGAGATAGGAACCTTTCTGTGGTTACGTTCAAGGTAAGAAAGCATCAACTTAATGAGTTTGGAGTTTTCGGCAATATTAGTCGGGCAGGCAGTTACTTGTTCTTTTTTGTTACGATGCATGGGGAGAATAAGGTAATGAGACCCTCTGCGTGACATTTTCTAGCCAATGTGCTAGCAAACTAATCTGAGTGCTAATATTTGCTTAATTTTTACTACGAGCGCGGAAATCACGTTCTTTTTCAAGGAAAACTACGTATTTTTTTGTAGGATGAGCGTAAAAAAACTAATTTATATCCCATTTTAAATAATACTGCTACTCCCATATAATATGTTTAACTTTAAACCTATTAATTATACCAATTAAACATCAATCTTTGAATTTCAAACCAACTGGAGCGTGAACTGGAGCCAGGTACCTACGAGGTACTACTCCTCTAATCCAAATATAAAATGCAATAATTTCCTTCATAATAAAACAGCATAACTTTCGCATCGATAGTGCTAATATCCTCCCGAAGTATGAGAATTTCAACCGATAATTGCCCCTGCGAAGCGCATAGGATAACTTGGACTGGAATGTACTATACTACGTACACAATAAAATTCAAGTGAAAGACCTCATATTAACTTCCGGTATCGAACGGAAAATCGCAGTTTACACTATCGAGATACACAAAATTAATTAAGTTTGCGTATATATTGTCATTAAAAGTGTTTAACATAAATAATCATCATTATCCCGGTATGGTTTTACCCATTTAAGATAGCTATACGTTCAAAATTCATTACAACCATATAAGTTAACCTGGAACCCACACAACACATTACATATTTCAAGAAATACTTTAATGGAAGTAATCGGAAAGTTTCCAAAACCACTAGAGGGAAGAAATCACGGCATGAGCCCCCAGCGCTAATCAGTGTTTTGGGGGAAACGTAAATGCAGAGGACAGAGAAGTGGAGAGAGATAGAGAATTTCTGATCCTACGAGTAGAAAACTAAAGCCCGTGAAGAGAGATATCTGTTCAATCGAATATTTTATGAATGCTCGAGGATTTAGGAATGAACGTAAAAATTCCTCAGGAAACACGAAAAAAACCATTCGAAGAATTCTCCCACTTTCGCTCGGAAACTAAAAGAGCATAAAAGTCTCAGGGTGCAAAAAAAGAAACTCTTCCTAGAGGTATTTTCCAAGCACTTGCCCCATCACTTTTTCATTAAACCCCCAAACCCTTTTTCCTTTCCACCACCCTCCTACCCGTATACCACCGCCACCACTACCACACTCTTTCTTACACAAGTCTCTAACGCTTTTTATTCCGTATAAAAAAATAAAAGCTTTAAAAACGCTTTCGGTTTCATCTGCGCGAACCCTTTTCATCTTCCGCTTCCCTTATTCTTTGACTCCTGCTCCATCCGTCAAGTTACATTCTTTCCATTCGTAGGTCGTCCGATTTTCCATTCCCTCGAAAAGAGGGATGAGAAAAGAAAGGTGTTGCGGAGGGGGTGAATGTAGGGAGTGAGGACCGCGGGGCAGGGCTGAGGCAGGGAGGGGAGGGCGGGACATTCCAGAGATTCAAGCAACACACCGTCTCCCGCGCAACCAGCCACCCCCCACACGCGAAGGGAACATTCCCCCCATCCTATACCCCACCTACCCCTACACCTCCCCCACTTTCCGCGTACCCTTTCGTGTTCCCACCGCAACCACCCCACTCCCTCTCCGCCAACCCTCCCGACCCATTCCCCTCGCCCTCTTCTCCATTTCACGGTCGGCGTGTCGCGGACAACGGCGTAGGTGGCAATGGCCGGCCGAAAGCCTTAAGGGCCTTTCCCCTACAATTTAACCCACACCCCGCAACACCCACGAGCAGCTTTTCCGGGCTCCCTTCTCTTGCCTCACGCCCTTAGGGAACCAGCACAAGTTCACTCCCTCCCACCTCCTCCTCCACCTCCACGTCTCCTCGCTTCCAGTGGGGAGGGGGTCGGGGAGAACAGCGATGCGGGCAATCGGGCGAATGAAACCGAATCGGAAGGCGAGGTGGAGGAGGAAGAGGTGTAAAGGGAGGAAGTGAATGGGGTGAGGGTGTGTGGGGAGAATTGGTACAAATGGGGCAGAAAGGAAGAATATGGTGGCCTAGGTAATGAAGGATGGATGGGAGATTAGAAACGAAGGCCAAGGGGTTTGAGTGTGCATGGGTCCGTGTGGGGGCTTCGGTGAGACATTCCGACAAAGGAAGGTGGCCGTTATGTCCGATTTGGCCCGGATTGAAATGAAGCCACAGACCACGAAGAAAGTTTTCTGGATAGCAAATCGGAAATTATCCCTTAGTCCTTCCAACTTCCCAGCTATTGCGGGAAAAATCACGGCCCCTCCTGGCACATGGATTTATCTCTGTCAATTAGGCAGAAAAGAGAAGTAACGGCTGCACGAATATAAGTGAAAAAGTCTCAAAGAAGTACTTAGACTTCAAACCAGTAAGTATCAGTTCCTTCCAGCAAACATTTTGCGGTGTCCAATTGGTATGCGAGAGTTAATCAAAAAATAGCTTCTCGGATAATTTAAAAATAGTCGTTATAATGGTCTGATTTAAAACTTTCAAAATATGATTAATGTTTTTGGAAACGGTTTAACTTATTATATTTGCAATCATTACCCAGAAACTTGTCGTCCATTCAAGAAATTCTCAAAATACTAATTCTAAAACAGAATCAAATCAATGCAAAATCAAATTCATTCCAGTTATTAATGCTTTAGTTCGTTTTTCCTGTATATGATTATTCACAGCATTTGTCAAACCTTGAATGAATACTGCATTGCACCCGACGGCTCAGAAACATGGAACATTGGAATGTGGACTCAGGAAGAACCCTTTGAAACATGATGCTGGAAGAGAATGCTGACGATTACATCAGCAGGTAGAGTAAAAGAAAGAGAAAGTATATAGGCGCAGAAGAAGAAAGAACCATTTGTAGATATCTACGGCAAAAGAACGGAATGTATTGGATAGAACTTGAGACACAATAAATTAGTTACAAACAAAGAATAAGAAAATTGCAGAAAAAGATCCCTCGCGTAAGTCCAAGAAAAAAGTACGTAGGACTAGCTAAGAAACCGTAAAACAAAAAAAAACAGCAGCGTGTGAGAGAACACTGAACGGAGAAGAATGGAGAACTGTAGTAATCCAATCTTAGGATTTTAATACTGATGATGATGATGATTATTTGTAACCTTGTGTGATGGCGCTAGGCATATTAAGTATATAAGATAGTGTTAATATACCATTTGGAGAAATGGATGAGCACCCTTGTTGCATTTGTAACCCTTAGACATAGAACATATTGTTTGGAAGGCTATACACCATTCGTCGCAGCAGACAGCACGCACACTTGCGCAGTAGGAGCATCATATCTTAATCATTAGTGAATTATTAAGTAGAGACATGGTTAGAAGCAAACAAGGCTCATGTATAATCATACATGACCCGGTTAACATTATCCTCATTCGTCAAAATAAAGTATTTAACCACTCTTATTTAATGTATGCAAAGGGATATCTACACCTGTTTCCCTTTTGCAAATTGCGTATACCCTATTGGTCACTTAGATACTTTCAACCCTCTTCGCGGAAAGAACACACGATATTTACCTAGACGTGTGCTCTATACCAATCAGTGTCTCCCGACCGAAGCTATTTATTTTAGTTTATATTACAATTCAGTTGTCACTCGTTTAATTCGTAGCACCAAATATGGTGTCTAACAGAGCGTCATAAGTTTTGTCTATTACAGAAATTAGACAGGGATCTAAATTTTGAAAAACAGCTTCGGGTTTATCCCTTCAAAATGCATCATCTAATGGTCGCTGTTTATGGCTATTTTGAATCGCCAATTACAATGAAGATATTTTTTGGAAGATTGGAATATCAATTAAAAGTAGAAATAAACTTTTTTTAAATATAGATATATATTTGATTAACACAAATAGTTTTATTCTAACTGGTGGGGTAAAATTTGCGCATTGTGAGTTAAGAGTTTGATTGAGACATAGACAAATACGCGCAAAATGAGTGGAAAGCGAATATTGGCAAGACTAGTCGAATAACTGATATTCCGAAAAATAGCAGCAAAAGATTTTAATGAATCATTTTCATCATTATTAAGTAATTATTGTCCACTTTTTTTCATTGCTCGCCCCTTTTTCCAGCCCCTTGCATTCAGATAGAGGCTGAATACATCCAGGTTTATATATTTTATTGTATTTTAATGCATCGTTATGAAGATGACTATACAAAAATCATATACACGAAACTAAGTACATCTCTGAGACGGAAAACACCGTGAGATTCTGCGAATGTCAAAAGGCGGGCGGAGCCAGACAATACTTGCCTTCTTCTTTCATCTTCTGCCATCAACTGTCTTTTATCCCAATATAGAATATTTCTCAAATACTAATGATAGGCTGATATGCAAATCGGCTGGTCCTGAGAGTTCATTTCGCCTAGATACATGTCCTGGGGCAGGAAAATGATGCAAGATAAGTGTGTGGCTTATGGGATTTGATGTGGTAAAGGTGCAATACATCGACGGTTTGAAAGGTAGGTCGTATGAAGAGAGAGGATCGAGAGGGAGAGTCCAAAACTATATATATATATATATATATATATATATGTATGTATGTATGTATATGTACATATATAAATGTAATGTATATATATTATATATAAACACGTACACATACTTTTGAATAGATATTAAACAATTACAGTTGCCCGATCATTGCTGCCAAAAAGAAGAAATTAATTGTATTAGATAAATTCACAAAATAATCTTGCAGTATTTACTACCTTCATCACGTTTACTTAAACTTACCACCAAATAGGAGAAAATCATGGAGAAAACATAACTCACGGCATGGAAATTAAGATTGTTCACTTTCCCGTCAACTAACCTAAAAGTAAAAAGAAAAACAGTGCTGTTAGAAAATATATCACACAAATTAAAAATTTAATCGAAAATAATTGTATACATGTAAATCTTGCGATATTGAATAACGCTGAAAAATATTTGTTTGCGACTTTATCACAATCTCAAGTGAAATGCATTTTTCAACTTTGAATACATTACTTTTTTCATTTATAGAAGAAAATTTTCCAAAATCATTTATCCCGAATCGTCCAAAAAATATTTCAATTTCACTTTGAATAGAAAAACACAGCTTTCCACAATGAATTAAACTGCATGCAAAGCAAACAGTTCTTATTTTTTTGTAAATTCCCTCACCAAAATCAGTCAAATCCTTCTTTTACCTTAGTACGAGTATTTTGAAAGCATGACTATTTGCAGATAGCTTTAGGAGTATAAAATATATTGCATTTGGAATAAGAGCGCAAAAAATAATACTAGATAGCCATTTGAATATATTTTTTTCCAAAAACAATGAATACAATTTTCCTCGCCTCTATCTTGATGCATATGCAGAAAAACTCCTCCTTTTGAAAACCCACGCGACATATTTACGGTTTCGCTCAGTAGTCAAAACGAGTCATACGATCGAGCCATTCCACGAATACCTTCCATGACGGGTAATTTAGCTTGCCACCGTTTTATGCGTAAGGGGTGCCGTAGAAAAAAAAAGTAGCGGGATAGGATGTAATATCCAGAAGCGAGGAGATGAACTAAAGTGACAGAAAAACACTATTGAAAATCATATTGTGGGAGGAAATATATCTATAAATACGTTTTTGAGGGAGCAGAGGATGAAAAATCTCGATTGGAGGTCTGTTACGTGAAAGGGAGGAAGAACGGCATTTGAAGTGGCTTCTGGCGTTGGAAGTAAATAAAAGAAGAGTGAACTAGGGGATACGCTGGAAATAGGTGTGAGAGGAAAATTTTCTCACCGGGGTTAAGATCGGAAATGGAGAGCTGTATAAGGGAGATTGGACTGAAAGCATGACGGGATATAGAAAAGAAAGAAGATGCGGGATTGTTAGCCGAAAGAAAAGAAAAGAGGGAAGGAGGGAAGGCATAGTAGACAAATGTACGAACTACAGAAAAGACATACACAAGCCGTATTGAAAAAAATCGAACGGAGGAACAGAAGGAGAGGAAGATTAATAAAGCGTGAGTTACGGAGAAAAGGAAAAGGACATGGGAGCATGGAAGGGGTGGAAAGGACTATTTGATTTGTTTTCCATTCTTTTATTAGGATGGATAGGAGGAAAATAAGGAGGGTGAGAAAGAACGAAGGGTGAGGTTGCGTGGAATATGCCGTTATCTAAACACATACACACATGTGTGTGTATGTACATACATACATACATATATATGTTTATATATACACTCACACACACACACACACATGCTTTTGTAACGGGAATGGGGTGGGTTAAAAGATGGAGGGGTTGTAAGTTTTAAAAGATGAAGTACGGCCAACGTTGTGGCACGCTTGGAATGGGTTAAAGGGGCTTTCTTTTCTTTTTAAATAAGTGGCGGTAGTCGGTGGCATGGGGGGCGGTTAGGTAGAGGGTATGTGTAGGCGGGCGTGAGGAGGGAGGGATCGAGTGAGGAGAAGTTGGTGGAGGAGAGGAAGGATTAAGGAAGGGTTGGTCGGAAGGTAAAGAAGGAGTGGGGAGGGCGACTCCCTGCATGGGAAATAAGTCCGCCTTGGTCGAAGGGGGCGTCGGCGGGGCCATGGTAAGATTAAGTAAGAGGGGTGGGTGGATGGGCACGACAGAAGGAATGGAAGGAAAGGAGGGAAAAAAATGAGACGGGGCGGGGAAGGCGCACAAAAGGGAGTAGAGTTTAAACTTTCCAGCACGCGACCATACCTGCCGACGGTTGTCTATTGATCGTGTGGGTTGTAGGGGGGCCTTTCACTGGGTGTTTGCGAGGGGAGACGTAGGAGAGGGGGAGGGAGGGTGGGTTGGGGGTAGCCGTTCCACTGGAGGTGGCAAGGAGGGAACTGGGTTTCGGAGGGTTGGTAGGTGGTTTGTGGGCGGGGTGCCGAGGGGGGGTTTGGGTGTGGTTTTTGGGCGAGAAGGGCGTATGAATGATCAGTCGGCAGGGATATGGAGGGAGGAAGGGGATTTGGGGGCTGAGCAAGAGAGGGGGGGGGGGGGTAGTTTCGTCGGTGGTGGTGTATGAAGGATTTATATACAGAGGGCGGGGGAGGCATGATGGAAGCGCTCTCGTTTGAGGAAGAGCGAAGTAAAAGGAAGCGCATGAAGGTTTCAAATACGTGAACGTGTATTATGGGAGCGAGGGGAAGAGGGTGGCACGTTGGAGCGGGGCGGGGGAGGGGGGAGAAGGAGCGTAGGGAACTAAAAGGGGAATACGCAAGCATTTCCGTCGTGGATTGACGTTGCGAACGGCGAGCCGCTTTCGGTGTTGCTGCTCATTGCCGTGTGAGGGAAATGTGCTGGGAAAGGGCTGGGTGCATGGAGCTAGGCTAAGGAGAGAAGCCAGGCTTTCTCACACAAAGAGTAGGTATGTGCCAGTTGATGCGTAAGGAATTGACATTGGGTGAATTTTGTGAACATTATTTCATCCAGAATGAAAAGGACCTTAATCATGAAACAGAAAGATTAAAATTGGGACAAATCAAATTTTAAATCATATGAACAAGTTATAAGAAACTCTACAATTAATGTAAATGTTAAGGGAGCTCGTTTCAGATCAAGCTACGTATCTGGAATAGGTTTAAACAGCTGCAATATTCGTTATCTACATTTATACGAGTTTTTTACTTGGTAAGTATAATGCTCAATTTTTCGATCCCATTCATCTGTAAATCTCAATAAAATATCAAGCACATAATAAAGTATTTCAATTAAGAATATTTTATGTTTTACCCATATTTTTTGCTCATTCTAGATTGCATGCAATAAGGAAGAATAACTACGCAAACTTGAAGGAGCTATATTTAACAAGGACACATCTTTTATTTCATATCCAATGTACAAATGCCTACGAGGAATAATATCGTGTAAATGCATGAACTACATAGAGAAAAAATTCCTCTGTTTCGAAATTTGAAAATTTCTTAAAAAAATGACACCCTTGGATTAAATTTCGGAGGCCAATGAACAGTTTTAAGTCTTCATTTCATATTTTATTAAAAAATAATTTTACGCCGAGATATCCAAACTACAATTTTATTTTTAGTGACCTCTTTCTGAGTATAACATTTATTAGACCAAGTTTGCGTGGGCAGAACACATTCCTTACAGGATGACATGATTCTTAGGGAATATATTTTTTAAATGCTTTTACTTGCCCCATGAATTCTTAGTGTTTCGTGTTATTTCACGATATTGTTCTGAGTACACCAGAAATTTCCATAATTATTTTTAAATAGCAGTTCATATCCGTAATATCTGTGGAGTCATTGGCGTCTGCCAAGTGTTTTTTGTAAAAATTCATTGAAGCAAGGAATCAGTTAGACGTTATCGAATTTTCTGTCACCACAAAATTCGCTCTATTTGCTCCACAATTCAAGCTAATTTTTCCTTAGTAAAAATATTGAAACCATCTTTTTCGCCTCCTGCACCACCAGTTGGAAAGCTACATTTTTCGTTTTATGAATATTGGAAATAAACGAGTATTATGATCACTTTCATGAATCATTTCGTGCAATAAATTAAACAATCTAACATCTCCACATGAGTTGAAAAATTTTCTATGAGTACCTCTATGAAAATGTGTGTACATAACATAATATATTTGTATGATATCTCATACCTAATGATATTATCTAGCTATTCCATTTCAAGTATCAAAAGCTTAAAGAATTTTTTGTAGCAACAAGTTAAGCTGTAATAATATAATAGTGCCTAAAATTATTGTGACCGTTTACCAATTAGGCATAATTAATGCAACTACTATTACATCGACGGATTCCATTCAAATGATGCGATCCCGGAAAATCTATTTTATCACCATATTACCACTGCCAATATTTAAGGAAATGCAGCGATAAAATATGAAATTAGAAAATTTTCATTAAACTCCATTTCTGCCCTGAGCAAATTATGTAACATAATTCGCAGTTGAGGTAGAGTACACACAGAGAAGAAGCCGAGTCAAACTGGCCCACACGTGACAGATTTCATTATTAGGAAAGAACCAAAAAACGAGGACGCTTGCCATACATTAATAGGGCAGAGGGAGAAGGAAAGTAAATTAAACAACACAGCATGCACCTCGATACAGAGATAAGAGTAGAAGTTATTGTGGACTTTGCGTCGCGGTTATAGAAGAGGGAAAAGATTTCCTAGGGGAGATGAGTCGATTTTGAAGGGTGATGGGTTCGTGGTGGTGGGGTGTGTCAGCGCCAGGAAGAGAGGGAAGAGGAAAAGAACTGAGGGCGATTTGAGGGAGAGAGGGGCCATTACTGTCGGCCTTCAACACCCCGAGGGGGCATTAAAATTCCGGAGTAAGCGGGCACCTGATCCCGGTACTTGTGGGGAGAGGGTGTCCCGCGCGAAACGCCAAGACCCTCAATCTCCAGCCTCCGCCCACCTCCAACTTCCTCCTCTTCCATCTTATGCCTCACCCCGCGCCGATATGCATCCCAACTTGCACATTATGCCTTTTCATCCCCCACAGCCAGCCGTTAAGACTCACACCATCTCACCTCCGACTTCCCCCTCCCAGACCATTTACGCCCATCTCCCCCCTCCCGAGGAAACCTTTATTTCTTGGGCCAAACTCCTCCATCCACCTTTTCTCCTCCTCGTCGCCGACACCCATCCACCACTCCGCGAACTTTTCCATCCCACCTGAAGTTTCTTTTCAAACCCTGAATTCCCTTCACCTACCCACCACACCGCCTTGTGTTCCCGCGCCCCTTCCGCCAATGAATGGACGCCATTTCTTCAATCTTCCCCCCTTCGCCGTACATACGTGATCCACTACCATACATTTTGCCCATCCAGTTTCCCTGTCTCTCTTTCTCTTCCTTTCTCTCCAGCCCGCTCGACTTTTATAAAGCTTCCTAAAAACGAGATGGAAGCCTCCCAAAGAGAAAATTTATTCCGGAGCAAAAACTTTAGCAGAGTTTTCACTTATTTTTCTACATGGAAATCTTTTTTTATATCTCGCGTGGCCAATGGAGTGGAACCATAAAAGTGCCAGTTGTGCACCTATACTGTTTATTGAATAACGATTAGAAATATATTTTTAAAGTTCTTTTGGTCGATGATGATAGCATAACAATTGTTGAGTTGAAAGTACTAATCAACCGTTCCCTTGCCATCATTGTTCTCTATAAAGAGGTCATTGCGTGCATAGACACACAGTGGGGGAAAAACTAATTAATGCTCTATTATTTCTTCGACCTTGAACATGTGAAATATTTTGGATGTTTGGACACATTAATTAGAGAATACTAAAGTTAAAATTCTATCATAAATATCCAGTGTCTATATTTGTATCTACGTCTACATTAACATAATACCACGCAAGCCACCGCAGGGACGTGTGGCGTTTAAGGTTACCGAATGAAGGTGACGTTTAAGGTTACCGAATGAAGAAGTCACCGACTGTATCTACATGCATATGGTATTATACTTAAGTCAATTTATTTAAGTAATGCATTTTATCAGGAAAATCAACTCGAAAAGTCTATTGTAAAATATACACGTTAGGGGATTTGATAAAGTAAACACAAAAATAAAACAATTAGTTACAATGATTTTTATCTTAATGAGTTTAATCTTATGCCACAAGATTATTACTGTGATAGGAACAGTGATAAAAATGGCTTACCTTTTATCAAAAAGACAGAGACCCAAGTAAATCGCCCTCTTAAAAAGAACCTGAGTAAATCAATAGCGACAAATTATTCACAATATAAGAACTCAGCTATGACTGTTGCTCCAACTTTTTCGATATTAATGCATTAAATCGAATTTTTATGGACACCGGATCACGTGACCCATAAGGAGAGAGCCTGGGGTAAGAAACATGAGGATGAACGACCCTCGGGGTACCTTTCTTTCCATCCCCCAACCCCCATCCCAACACCATTCCTCCCCCTCCTCCAACGATGACGTCATTTGGGTCTCTCTTTGGCCCCGATGCACTATCTCACACGATTCTCATCTCTTTACGCTCCCTTACGCCCACTATTCCGCAGGCACGCAATTTTTCCCTCCATTTCTCTCTTTCTCCGTCTTTTCAATATCCTCGGCACCGTCGTCAAGGCATCCACTACTTACCCCACCTCCTCTATTCCTCTCCACCGCCGCTGCCTACTCCCCTGGCCCCTGTGTCTTGATCCCGGCCCGCCCCCGCCATCCAATCCTACAGTCAACCCTTCCACGCCCCGTGGGGTGGGAGGGCAGGGAGTAGGGTCTCCCCAACTCCCTGACGTTTTCTGTCGTCATCCCTTTCCCTCCTTTTCCCCGGCTAAAAATCCGAATCACGATATGCTTTTGTTTTCTCCGTGTCATTTCTCCCACGCGCGACTTCTTTTTTCCCAGGAATCGTCGTCTGGGGGCATCGGCTCTTTCCGTCGCCGCCCTCCCGCCCCACGACCCCTCTTCCCCATCGTACTGCTTTCCCTTGCTAACGTCTAACTTCCTACCCAGTCCTTTTATGTCCTCTCGTCGAGATGCTCTCCTCTTCTCTTACCCGCACCCTTCCCTCTCCCCCTCACGCCCTTCCCATTCCCGGCGAATCGAAGCCTCTCTCTTGAACAAATGGGACGACAATGGGGGAAACATTTTGAAGGGTTAGTGCGTTCCCGGCCAAACGATGTCGTTGTGTAAACGTAAATCTATAATCCGGGCTATGCCAGGAGTTCCAAATAATACAAGTTCGCCAGTGAAAGGAACGTAGGCATTTTCTATTGAACTTTGTTCCCTAAGTATAACAAATCATGCAGAAAGAGTGCAATCGATTAGTAAAGGTTAAAAATTATGCGGTGGAAATAAAAACCTAAGAACATTAAATCCTGAGAACTCAAGTGATTGTTCTTTAAACCAATGAAACAATTTATATAGGAGAAAAAGCAAAGAGCAATAAAATAAACAATCACAGTTTGGAATTTCTCAAAACTCAATGTTGTATGCATGAAGTACTTATATGAAATACATAAGTCATTTTAGTTGCATGCTTAGTCAAGTCAAAAAATTTACCACCATGTGTATCAAATTAACAATTTTTTTGCCAAACTACTCAATCGAAATAAAGTATTGAATGCATCTAGAGCTATCTATATTAATAAATTACACGTCGAAATTTTTCATTGATGGACAGGATATGATATATTTAAACGATAAAAAAGAAAATTGTTAAAGTATTTGTGCAAACTCTCCATTTCTAAGAGTTCAACGGAACAAAAGTGACAGGAGAACGACGGAGAGAAAAATGAATCGAAAATCGATTAAAACAGCAATACTGGTGATACATTCGATCTCTTATGATTTATGATTCCGCTTTTATCACCCGGAAATTCTAGAGAAGAAAAACGGCCGTATGGTTTGATGAAGAGTGCGTGCAAAAGTCACCCGGCAAGCTCACCATTTGATACAGTCCAAGTTATTAGCTCTCCGTTTTCTCAGATGTCGAGACAAAATAATCTGTAGCACACACCACAGATTTATCAAAACTCTTTGTTACTCATGAGCCTCTATATGCTTTCCTGTGAAAACCAGTATTAAATCACGCTCACACTCGAATAACTGTAAAATAAATAGCTTTTATTTCAACCTATCCTGCAAGGTAGCATCGGCAATGTTTACTCCGAGACACCGAGTGCAACTATATATATTATTATTCGATAATCTACCGTTTAAGGTAGGCTTTTGGATATACATATAGTATATATATATATATATATATATATATATATATATATATATATATATATATATATATTCAAACACGAAAATCCCGCCAAACGGCGAACAAATATTATTTTCACACATAGAAATAGATATATAAGGAAAGGTGATAGGAAAACACATAAAAGACCAACACAGGAAAGGTGGGGAAGGCGGATTTTAGCAGATCACAAATGTAAAAATATTTCCCGGATAAGGATCCCTTTCCCCTTTCCTTATATATCTATTTCTATGTGTATATATATATATATATATATATATATATATATATATATATATATATATATGCGGGTCGCGGTGGTCTAGCGGGTAGAGCGTTGGACTACTGACCGGAGGGTCCCGGGTTCGATTCCCGGGCAAGGCACTTTGGGCACCTGCACCTACACCCAAGCTAGTTGATTTTTCGGGTACCAGATCTTCCTGGGAAACCATAACCGGCACAGGGAAAGGAACTGGCCCCATACCCTGACGTGTGAATATTCACACGCCGTTGGGCTTGGTACACGGGTGAGCTCTACCATCACCTACTAAACCGACCTCCGGGTTGATTACTGTGTTTATGGTTTATATATATATACGGTGCGTTTCATGGTCATTTCAATTTGAATTAATATATATATATATCTATATATATATATATATATATATATATATATATATATATATATATATATATATATATTCATTCAAATTGAAATGACCATGAAACGCACCGTTCCTATCCTTTATGATGTTGTATGCTTGCTAACCTACTGTCCATTCTCCTCTTGTGTTTGTCAATTTCTCCTTTGGTGGGTGTAACAGCTCCCTAACGCCATCTTGAGGCACCTTGTGAGCGATGAGGGTGCCCTTAAAAACACCACCACGTCCAAATGCCTCACCCCTGATGCTCCGCGCTGATTGAAATTTACAGCAACTTCGTCATATTTTGAAATGATAAAGGGTGGACGTTAAAAATGTTAGGAGGTTCGAGATAAAGAATATGAGAAAGGCCCTTGCTATACAGGCTAAATTTTTTTCAGCTTTCCGTTCCTAGGTGTACACACGCAGAATATGGTTCTGAATATTATAATGTATATATATTTACTATGTATTTAAAAAATGTATATGTATATATAAATATGTATATGTATAAACAAATTTATATATATACATATAAATTTGTTTATACATATACATATTTATATATACATATACATTTTTTAAATACATAGTAAATATATATACATTATAATATTCAGAACCATATTCTGCGTGTGTACACCTAGGAACGGAAAGCTGAAAAAAATTTAGCCTGTATAGCAAGGGCCTTTCTCATATTCTTTATCTCGAACCTCCTAACATTTTTAACGTCCACCCTTTATCATTTCAAAATATGACGAAGTTGCTGTAAATTTCAATCAGCGCGGAGCATCAGGGGTGAGGCATTTGGACGTGGTGGTGTTTTTAAGGGCACCCTCATCGCTCACAAGGTGCCTCGTGAGACCACCCGCGGGCCCCAGTCACGGCGGTGCGGTGCCCCAGTTGGGGGGCGATGGGGTGGAAGGCTGAGGGGTGGGCGGGCGCCACGAGGGGGTCCACCACGATCCCCCAATGAGTAACGGCAGCCCGGAGAGATGGCAGGGGACTATCTCAATCTGGACGGCGGTTCAGTGCTCGTCCGCCGGGCGGGAGGCCGGGAGGAGGGCGAGGAAAGTGAACTCGGGGACATGGACGAAGGGAATGTTCAAAGTTTTCCTATATGTTATAAGAGTGGCGGTGGTAGGTGCGTAATTAAAATGCATAACTTAATTCATGTTTCCCTCTCAATTAATGTTTATACGAATCCGTCCAATGGTAGCTTGTTCATAGCTTTATAAATGCGATCCTTTTTTATGCTTTCACGAGAGTTGTACGGGGCACGTTCGAGATTTTGACATTATTTACTGCCATAAATCACTAATAGTCAATCAAATTGCTTGAGGTATTGAGAATTATTTTATTACTTGATTATAATTGCAATTTAGGGAGTCACCAGGAACAAAGAAATAATATTGATGGTACCAATTCCGCATTATAGATTTCATCTGGTTACTCCATAAAAAATGTACTACAAGTACCGTTTCGCATGCAAAAATATTTTTCTTTCAACTCAAAAATCCGGCATTACCTGGCTCTTTTATTGAATATATTTTTTTATATTATTAAATTTTTTGAGATTTTTATTCAAGCCTTTGTAGTTGTAATTTTCGAGAGACCATATATTTATCTATGCTCGAAAATGTATAATTTTTAAAATGAAGGACAAAGATATTTTCTTTTACTGACTGTGATAGAAAACCGCGATTACAAAATCGTCTTGAAAAGTAAATCCTCAAACACACCAGATCAGCTACACACAATTAGATTCTATAGTGCATACAAAGTAAATGAGAAACTGTGCTAAATTTAATATTAACAAAAACAAAATAACTACTTTTGATAGAACATAGGAGAATTCAAATGTATTCAAAATACTACCTTGATCAAAAAGTTCCCGGAATTTTTCAGAAAATTAAAAATACAAGTTTATTCATTTAAATCTATATTGTCCCCTTCAAAGTAATCCCCATCGACTGCAACACACTCATGCCAGCGCTTGATCCAATCCTCGAAACATTTTTTATATTCAGTTTTCGGTATGTCCATCAGTGCTTCCTGCGATTTTTCCATTACTTCCTCTCGGCTGCTAAAACGCGTTCCCCGTAATGGTTTTTTAACTCGATTGAACAGAAAGAAGTCACAGGGAGCCAAATCAGGTGAATTTGGTGGCTGTTGGATGGTATTTGTTGCATTTTTCGTCAAAAAATTACGAATAATGATAGCACTGTGCGACGGTCTCGACGCACTGTGCGACGATTTCTGGTCTCTTTCGGCGAATTGCTTCACGCAAACGTCTCATAACGCCCAAATAATACTCTTTGTTTACTGTCTGGCCTTCTGGCAAAAATTCATGATGCACTACACCGTTGTAATCCATGAAAACCGTCAGCATTGCCTTCTTTTTTGACTGAAAACTACGTGGTTTTTTTGGTCTCGGCTCATTTGGTGAACGCCATTCACTTGCCTGATGTCTGGATTGCGTGTCGTACTCATAAACCCACGTCTCGTCTCCAGTAATGATCCTTTTGATGAATGTGGGATCGGATTCAGCCTCGCAAATCATGTCTTTTGCGACGTCAACACGGTCTCTTTTTTGCATGAAATTGAGGTTTTTTGGCACCAACTTTGCTGCTACACGACGGAAACCCAAATCATTAACCACAATGTCTTGGGCGGATCCATAGGCAATGTTCAAGTCCTCCGCTATTTCTCTGATGGTTAATTTGCGGTTATTGACCAACATTTCTTTTACTTTATCAATTTTTTCACCGACTTTCGATGTCGATGGTCTGCCACTGCGTTCATCATCTTCGATTGACTCACGACCACTTCTGAACCGCTCGTGCCACTGGTAAACGACCGTTTTTTTTTAGAGAATCGTTGCCGAAACACTTCTCCAACATTTCCAACGTCCGTGCGCCACTAAATCCGTTTTTTACGCAATATTTAATACAAGCTCGTTGTTGCAAATTTAAATCCATTTCTGCAATTGCAAAAATCGCCAACACACACACAGATAGATGTACTCTTGGCTACGTAACTTTTGCAAATGTCAAGTTATGACACTAAGATTTAAAGGGAATATCAACAACAGATGTACCAATTTAACAAAAAAAAACAGAACTCAAATCGGAACGATGGGAGCGCCACACGGTGGTTATTCCGGGAACTTTTTGTTCAAGGTAGTATTATCAACAATATGGTAATCGCGAAGGACAACTGGAGCTAAATCAACTTTATCTCTGCCCGGCTTTGAAACGCTGAGTACATCATAGGGATAGGCATTATAGACTGAGAGAAAAGTTTCTTTATTGCATTAATCGCATCCACGCATTTTCTATGTGCTAAATATTAGAGCTAAAGGAGAGGAAGGGTATGGTTAAATAAGAGTATTAAATCTAACGGGAACAGAAGAAAATATTGAGCGAATTATAGGTTTAAAGGAACGGTACATTGAGGCACTGGAGAGAGGGGGGGAGACAGAGAGAGAGATGGCTAGGGCGGGCAGGATGTGAACGCGAGAGGGTAGGAAGAAAGGAGGGAAAGGAAGAGGGTGGGGAGGGAGATTTGCCGGCAGAAAGGAGATAGGACACACGGTGGAAGAAGTAGAATGAGTCAAGGGCCACCAGGGAAATCGAATAGAAGTGCAGAGCTCACGTCTGACTCGATTCAAGCGAATGGGAATACTCCAAGAACACGCCTGATGACGACTTGAATAAGGAAACGTTACCAAGAGGAAATGGACATAGTCCTACCGAAGTAAATTAGAAAGCGTACCAAGTTATATTTGCTCGAGAAGAAATTTTTCTCCCGTGAGTGAGCCAGTGAGCTGGGTCTTGAGGTTACGAGGCCATGGACTTATTATTGGCAATGGTTAATAAACTGCTTGTATTTAAGTTTTATTACCCGGTTTAGAGATGAAAATAAATATTTGAACAGCAATAAGCTTTTGTAATATTATTGAAAGAAAATGTCTTAAAGTTTTGTGAAATAAGAGACAGATTCAATGATAACATGGACCGATATTTAACATGCAATATGGATAACGGAATTTTAAAAAAGTCGTTTTCCGCCATATTTACAAGTATAAAATTACTAGCACCAGCTTTCACATGACTAATATGAAAACTCTTAAAATTATAATTTTGGGAAAATGTACCTCATTTTTTAATATCATTATGACTAGGAATAACGAAAATGGGACCTATCATGAATCAGTCTCATATTTCAAAATGAGTGAGTAGTATGCGGCTCTTTTTTTCCTATAAACGAAAATTATTTCTCCATGACCAGAGTTCGCATGCATTTGTTACTTAAAAATGAACAACTTTTTGTATGAAGTATGTTTGTTTTGTTTGAAGGGTATCGGAGTTTACCTCCGATACCCTTCAAATTCTCGGATATGATTACAAGTTTAAAAGCCACTTGTCTGGTATGTTAATCACTCTCATAGTGCAGAAAACATTTTCAGCCAAGGTCTATGGCACAAGGGTTGTACTTTGCAGTAGAGTTCTTTTAGTGGAGCATTATTACTGCACTAAATATATGGACTTTTATCTCTTTCAATGAGATATAACACTCAACATGCAACGAATATGGCTTATAAATATGCACCAAGGATATGAAAACAACCTCAATAGCATTGTATAATTTATCATTTAAGTTAGGGAGTTAAAATATTTCATTAGATGTTATCCTTGCTTCGAGAGATAGGTCAACATGTTTCCAAAAAGCCAGCTCTGAGGTGGATACCCTACCGAGTTCAAGACGTTGGCGATGAAGGAATAATGATAATGGAGATTAAAAAAATACTTATCACCGCGAGAATTCCACTTGCGGATGTAAATCATTTTTAAAGATAGCATACTACCTCTAGCATCACATTATTTCCAAGGAAAATCGATTCAGTACTCACGTTCTGCCTGAATCTGAGGTATATTTTTCCTTAGTCCGACACGGAGAGGTCTTTATAGTAAGCGAAATCATGCATACATGCAAAACTTTTAACAATGCAGAGAAATAATAATGTTCCATGTACATGTTGTTCTTTACTCTAAACGCATACAATGAGAGCGCATTCAGAAAAACAGAAAGGTGTTTCTCCATGCGGTCTTCAGCAGTAGGCACTGCAATAAGATGAAACTCCTTACAGATTGTGCCCATTATTTAGGAGAAAATGTATGCAATATAATGAAGGCAGTTTAAGCCTTTAAAGAGGAATAAGTCAGCTGCAATATTTAAGCTTTCATTAGAACTGCATGAATATTATAGGAGCTTTAATATATAATCATTAGGATAAAAAATAAAATTTCAAGCATTTTCATTTCATAGTCAACATCTCCGATTTTTAAATCATTAATTTCATAGTAATGGATAGTAATCATCTCCGAAATTTAAATCATTTCGTACCATTAAATAAACAGAAGGGATTGATCCGTTTCCAATTATGGTAAGATATATCTCCTTGTAATAAACCATCAATTTTTAAGTAATATCAACTCTTATCATCATTCTATTTAATTATTCTTGCCAATAAGTTTACATATCGCAACATTTTCTTACATCTCTATCAACTCCTTACACCACTCGAAATCCGTTGACAAAAAAACTCTTTCTACGTTAAGGTATGTCTCTCTATACTACCAAAGCATAACGGAAATTTGACGATCCTATTGACCATGGTTAACCACAAGAAACTCATTAAACCTTATTTAGGGGAACGCCATTCC
Organism: Hetaerina titia; assembly: GCA_037158775.1. Lineage (NCBI taxonomy): Eukaryota > Metazoa > Arthropoda > Insecta > Odonata > Calopterygidae > Hetaerina > Hetaerina titia. Next base: position 38,462,457 of record CM073769.1, on the reverse strand, counting down.
AGATGTTGGCAGTAATAAAGTTATCGGCATTCATAACGACATCTTTAACAAGACCACCTAGGTGGTCTATTTCACGCTCATAGCATTAGTAATTCCGGAGAGTGTTCATTTATCGATTGAGGCCCAACAAGACAATCTACTGAAACATTTTGCTATAAAGCCAGAAATGTTTATTGCTTGCAATATTCAGGTCAAGAAATAACTCGTTACTTTCTTTATCTAAATAGCAAACATTCCGGGATCTATATCGATTTCAAATTCCCTATCCTGGAAATTATTTAACAGAAAACTTTAATTTTCCATGACTAGCATTAAAACAAAAGAAAAACATACTTATACGGTTAATTGACTTAATACATCCCATGTTAAATATTATTTTGCTCCATTCTATCTAATTTTCAGTTATCGATTACTCGACGGTTCCTCAAAATGCCTTAAATTAGAACTAAGAAAATGTGACAGTTTTACTGACGCTTGAGATTTCCAGGTTTTTAAACTTTATATCGCTTTTAAAAGATACAGATAAATGAAGTTTTAAAAATGAAGAATTATTTTAGCCCTAAAATTGGATTTAAGCGAGTTTTACCAAATGAATATTAATTGATTTCCCTTTGTTAGTCAAACACCATATTCATTTTCTTTCATGGCAATCAATATTAAGTGAATACGACTAAGAAAAATTCCAACTCTGGAATACTTTTTCCGAATGAAATAGAAATTTCCCACAACGAGTTTACAAGTAAACTAAATCAATTAATACACATTAAATAATTAAATGCATAAAACAATCTTCTGTTAATATAATAGTTCTTAATACAGGGTACATATTGTTGCAGGTTTCAGCAATATAATGTTAAAAATTAAGCACAAATATATCCGCATAGAAATTCAAACAATCATAGAAAGCTACTATGTTTAATTTAATTAGCCAATTTTCTAACCAGAAGGCGTAGTCGAGCAGATCCCAAGGGCAACAATATTTCCTTGACCGGGACTTGAACCACGAATCTTTAGTCGTTAGCTTTTGAATGCGTATTTGGCAAATGTGGCCTCCTTCTTCTGGCTATGCGTGCCACGAAACACACTGTTCCCATCCTTAATCATGTTGTATGATTGCTTTTCCTATTGTCCTTTCCTCTTGTGTCATCCATTGCTTCTTTGGTGGGTGAAACAGCTCCCTAACGGTATCTCCTAAATTTTTTTCAGATTGGGAATTTTTAGAAGGCCAAAAAATTAAGGCGTTAGGCTTCATAAATCCCCCACCGATTTCAGTGTAATTTACTGTTCCTAAAAGCTCAAGTGGTCAGAGCATCGGCCCGGCAATTTGGAAGAACCGTGGTTCAAGTCCTGGTCACGAATATATTTTTGCACTTGTGATCCAGATGCTCTATCCTACCTTCCCTACCTCTCCTGTGTTGTTCTGTAATGTGTGCTTATATCCTATTTCTTTTCCTTATAAACACACACACACACACATAACCTGCGTTGCAAAATAAAGAGTTTTAAACGAATTTCTTTTTATACCACATAATATTTTAATTCCTTCCCCTCATTTGCTTATAGTTACTCCGTCATTACAGAAGGACGCCTATTGATTCATCCTGCAACCTATACATTTTAGGACCTATACATTTCAATAAGTTCTCATTTCTAAGTCTTTTACATTATTTCGTGAAATCAAGTTAAATCATGATATTCACCTTCAATCTAATTTCCGATCTATGCTACTCGTCTACGCTTCTTTCCAATATTTATTTCTCAATTTTATCCTCAATTCCACCACCATGCCATTATTCCCTGCCCATTATTCACCTGATATTTTTTTTTCAAACTTTTTTCTTAAGAGGATAAAAACAAAAAAATATAATTCCCAGCACCGACTCGTCGCCAGTATGAAAAAATCGCTTAAGCGGCCAAAGTTTCCGTTCTCAAAAAGGAGAAAAAAAAGAGGTGACGCCCGAAACAGAGAATCGAGAAATAATAGCAACGGAAAATATTTTATTTGGCCCCTCTTTTTTTCGAACACCGGAAAACAATGCAACGCCTAACCCCCGCTCTATCCCCGCCCGAATCCTCCCGCCTCTCTAAAACGCCGGGCCGGGAAAAGCGGCGGCGCTCACATGCACGTCAACCACTTCGCAATAAAAACGAGACCGCGCGCGGGGCGACACATGAAGGGTCGGATGGGAGGGTGAGGGAATGAAAAGTGAATAAGGTTTTTACGAGTACGCGCTTGCTGGCGTAGTTGAAACTTCTGGCACGATATGTGGGGAGGAAAGTTCCGCAAAAAAAATGTAAATACACCACGTCGATGGCTGATTTCAGATTTGAGAGATCAATCTCCCAGTATTCGGTGTTAGGATGCTAAAAAAACATCAAATCCTTACAAAAATGTTAGGTCTTCCAAAAGTTCATCCATGGTAAAATTAAAGCTAACACCGGGACAAATATGCATCTCATTACTATTCCATGCATAATTCAAATATTAAAATATATTTCCTGATGAATCGGGAACAAAAACGACAATAAAATACAAATTCAATTCGTATACTAACAGAGTTTCACAACAATGAGCAATGAGTCAAGAGCATAAAGTCAAAGCAAGGGCATTACGACGATGGTTTACATGAAGCGGTCCGGCAAAGGGAAATATTTTCTTCCTAAAGTGAAAACTATTTTTTCCAGAACATATAGAGTATTAGATAGAGTGCTATTTTAAACACTCGGGAGATAGAAATGTAGGAACAATTATTAAAGTTTGTTCAGTTTACTCAGAACCCCGCTATCGACTATAAAAGAATTCCTCATGAGAAAATAATGATAAATGTAACTAAAAGATATAAAATTTGTGTATGGATAAAATAGACAAGTTTTAATTGTTATGTATACTTATTATCCTTTATTAAATACATAACTTCACTCTCTACAAAAAATCTCGATAATTTGAAAGCCAAACTTTTTAGGAGGAAATAATATCACATCATTGGACCTCCTGCGTACAACTTTGTTTCTACGTGCCCAGCTTGCTAAACACAAGTCTTCTGAGGTGTGTAATATATACACGATATGGAGCTGACATATTTCCCAACATTTTCAATACTTGAATTAACCACACATGTTTAGTTTTACAAGTTATTTCATCACTAACCAAAATATCTAGATTAGGGGTGCGTCTTAAGTGAAAACCGTGAAGCAACGAGAATTTCCGGTTGCGTTGTCATTCTATTAAAATAGAACCACCACTAAATTTAGGACGCAGCATTGGTGACTTTTAAGTAATGCGTTTCATGGTATATAGTGACGCGTTGTAGTGACAATCTTCCGGAAGAAGTACTTGTTGGTGCCTAAATAAGTACCATCAATTACGTCGTCACTCAAGATGTTCGGAGCAAGACATGGGAAGCGGTTAGCCGTTAAAATTTCATGCTCACTCACGCTCGAAAGCAACCTTATAAGTCCCTAAGTTGTAATTTCTACACACAATGATAAATTTCTAACTAACTCGTCGACAAACTTGTCAAAAAATCCACGTTTCTTCAAGACAGTTTCACAAGTCTTCCTTGCTCGTTCTTCCTTGTTCCGAATATTGTATTTCGAACTCGTAAATTTTGTACACGGTATTGAGTTTTCTATTTTTTCTCGAAAATGTTATAGTTGTACATTTTTTAAGATTTAATTATAAACTTCATTCCTTGGACCAAGCTGAAATATTGTCAAAATCGCGCTAAAGTAGTCGGTGATCGACTGGCGACTCTAAATCATCGGGTCGTTCGCCAGTAATGTTTACCACTATTTACGCGGGGGGCCATATTGTCGATGTACTTGCAGATTAGGGCAAGAAGAGTTCCTATATCACTGTTAAATTAATGTGGGTGCACAAATGCAATCATATAATCACTTATTGTGAACAACCATAAGAGTACATATGAATGTATCAATATCTGTCAAGCAGACAGGTACAGGAAATAAATCAATTTAAAAATGATTAATTGCACTATGACAAATTACTATGATGATGAACTATTAATATTGCTAAAATCACAATTGGATTAAATCACCCTTTTACGTTAGGTATAGTTCTTGTGTAAACGAGGTGAATATTGTTTCAAATAGAAAAATACCACTTAATTATTTGTTCAAAGAGAGGTCTAAATGGTATTTAAATGTCGTTTTAAGTCTCCTTTATGCTATGATTTCATGATATTCTCCACAAATATACAAATTGCTAGCTACTTAAAAACGAAATGGATTTGAATAAAACAGAAGAACTAAAAAATTATCATTGATGTATTCTCAGCAACAACTCTAAAGAGTTCAATCAATTGTCATTACGAATACATTCGAATGCCAAAAATTATTTCAACCCTAATTAAAATGAGAAAAGAGAAATAAAACCTGAAGACTTCCTAAATATTATGTTGACTCATTCAATGAAATATTTTTTCCTGGCTGTCAAATTACCTATAGTTAATTACCTCTACGAAAAATACGAAAAATATATATTCTTCGGGAAGTATATGATTCACCACTAATTGATATATACACTCTCAGGTAAACGACAGCGCCTGAGTAAACATATACTTCATATCTAAATTAAATACACAGTTTAATGAGTTTCAGTAACGCCTGTAACATTTTTATGAGATTTACGCTCTAAACTTCGGTTGAAACAACACAGAGCTAAAATTCAGGGATATTGCAAACTATTAAATACCATGGAAAACTGCATTGAAAATAGACGCAAACACATTGGGTATCAGGTAACATAAATTTTAGGATTAAACTGAACTCAAATACTTTTTTTCCGTCGGCCAGTGGATCGAACAGGCGTCCCCTCAGCATGAGGGGACATTTGGTCTCCCATTATGCTCCGTCGCGCAGATAATATGGCGCAGAGGGTACAGCTATCCACCTTCCCCATCTCAGCTGAGAAGGGAATGAAAAGCGTGGAAGAAATGAGAACCTTTTCTTTCTCTCTCTACCCATTCACCCACCCCTCAACCCCTTCCATGAGCCGTTCCGAACCATTTTGAAAAACTTCAACGTTTTTTGCAACGTTTTTTCTAGCTCTCACTTGAACCACTCCTTGGACTCCACGAACCTTCACCACACATTTTTCTCCCCACATGTGGTGCACCCCCCCCCTTTCACTGCCTACCGCCCCTACCCTAACCTAGCCACATCCATTACCATACGCCACGCTGGCAGTAGTTTCCCATTGATTTTTCTGTAACCAAGTTTTAATCTCCCCAAGAATAACTAAAATTTTTTGCTGATTTGTTTCCAGCGCATTTTTTGAAAACCTTGAGGTAGGTGAACGAAACGCAAACTGCGTCATCCTACTGATTCTTTTCTGTTCATAAAAAAATGGCGGCATTAAAAACGAAATATACTGGATATGATGAGATCCACCTGGTTCAAATATTTTCAGCGGAAACCACTCTGGGTAAAATGTGACTGCGTCGTGAAAGTTTGTCTTTCTAATTCATTCAATATGAAAGGAATGCCCCATCACATGATAAAAACTCAACGGCGGAGCTGGTTGTAATTTTAGAAGCTGAATGATCTTCCAGTATTTTAGATGTTGGACGAACTCCCAATTCGGCGAGTTATTTTTTCACCAACGCCTTTACTAGAGAAATAAGAGGGTAACGACAAAGTGACATCAACGCATTTTAGAAAAAAGCTCACCATAAATGGTGTAAAATAGTCCTAAAAGGTTTGCATAAAAAGGTACCGGTAACAGTTTTTTCCTGACATGTACGTTAAGTGCTGAATTCAGACCGTCAGTTAAGTGTTCGCATGATCGCATGTCGTGTTAGCATTGATAAGATGACATCGCACACTATTATTATTGAAAATTTGGCAGTGCGAAAGATCTGCGCTAAACTCATCACGAAGGTGTTGACCAAAAGCAGAGTCGAATGAAGACGATTTTCCAATCCCGTTTGTCCCGACTTGGCACCAATAGACTATTTCCTATTCTCAAAAGTGAAATCCTCCCTCAAAGTACACCACCATGGGACCCTAAGTGCCGTCAAAGAAGCTTGCACGCGTACCCTTAAGAACCTTCCGAAATCTGCATACCAGGGAGTCTGAGTCATGGTAAAGCCACAAATGACAAATGCGTGTTATCGCTCAAAGGATGTACTTTGAAGAATTTGGTGGCGTTGTAGTAATATCTGAAATAAATCTATTTTCCCAATACTTTTTCCCAAGCCATATGTATAAAATGTAGTATTCCTGGAAACTGACAGAGCCCTGATAATTTAAAAAACCAAAACGGGCATATTGCGTGTATTAAATAATCCTCAATTACTAATTGTGAGTCACAAATGATAAATATACGATTATGATTAAAAAAAAGGGTCACCTTGTCTACGAAACTGCACATTTTTTTAATGCTGCTATGTATGATTTATTTGGAAGGATTAGTCGGAGATAAGGTCAAAAATATATCCGAATGAGCTTAAAATACAATATTTTATCATTTATATCCATGCAATGTTAAATAATAATTATTATTAAAATAAACATTGATTCTTCGGTATTTATGGAACAAAATGCATATCTATAAACCAGTATTACAATAAATAGGCTTCGAAAAACATGGCATTACCCTATTACTATATTGAGAATTTCAAACTAAGATTTGGAAACTGTATTTGTAGCCATTTTTATTAAAAACCTTATCACAGTTCCAGATAAAATAGTTGAAAATAACACGTAAAAGAGCTCTTCCTTTGAATTTCATATTGTTGCGGTTTTGAATTCATGACGAGCACAAAACCGACTATGGGTGCGTATTGGATTGTCTCTGAAAAACTGAGCCATCTTTGATTTATAAAGTAATTTTACAAGAGAATAAAACTTTTTCACTCCCCAACTACCTTCTTTCACCATCTCATGGTTTCAATTCTTTCTTACGTCGTCTAAAATACCTGATATTTACCAACCATATCCCATTTATTCCACTTTCCACCTGGTAGCAAAGCCTAACGCATCCTGCCAACTACTAAAATATATTATCTCTTAATAATCCTTTCAACCTATTTTTCTGCTTTCGGATTTTTAGTCCCACTTTATTTTCACCCTACTGTGACGGACATAACCAGCGTATCAAATACTCAAAGGACCAACTGAGAAAGTTATGGGGCCGACGACCTTACTTACATTTAAGCAAACGATCAAGCAAGGATTTAAGTCAGCTTTTGAACACCATGCAATGAAGCAATAAATAGAAATAAAAAAATCGCCATGATATATACTTGTGAAAAGAATTAATGCATTTCACGAGTGCTGTGATTTCATTCAGAAGATAGGGCATCTCCTTTCTTACGTAGCCAGAACGTGTTATACATGTATTTCTATATCATGATGTTCACGTCAACAATACAAATTCTATAGTTTCACCCAAACCTAACAGTTTTCATTATTCTCAATTTTCAAAAATGGAGCTTGTATCGTTAAGAAAATTTGTAATAAACATGTTTCTATTAAAAAAAACAAGTGCTACAAAGCCAAAAAGAAAGGATTATGCTTTTTAAAAAAAATGTAATTTTGAAAACACGAGATATATTTTCCCAAAGTAGGAATGTAGAGCAGCCCAAATCAGAGAAGGGGGTAGCTTCTCAGCCGGTATGCGTGTAAAAAATATTAATAGAATTTCTAAAGAATAGCGTTATATTAACTTTAAAACATAACAGAAAAAAATGAATTAATAACTTATCAATTTCTTATCATTAGAAATAAAAATGAAAAAAAACTTTTTTAAGTGGTGAAACGTTATCTTTTTGGTACCCTCCTAAACTCATTTATGAATAAGATTTCTGGCGCACTTTGACGAAAATTATGCCTATTCAGAATAGATGATGTGTGAATCGTTCTCTGCTTTAGATCTAAATGTGAAATGAACATTCCAGGTTAACAAACATACGCTTATATACAATATTTTTTTTAATTCAGTAGGAAATGAAAAGGAACTCTCACCAAAGACAAAAGGCGTAGCAGGAGGCTATTATTATCGGTTTAATAATCGGCAGGGTCTGACAAGAGAAATAACAACTACCAAATAAAAACATGAAATATTCTCTTCCGATATATATTTCAATACGATTTGAACATTAAATATTTACACCCTAATTTGAGGTTTCCTTGGACTACGAAGGGAATATTTTCCATACTCTGACAGTTATGCAAATAAAATAAGTTTGAGTCATAAATTCCACGTTTTTTGGCGCATCAACGGAAGATAACACTGAAATCATGTTTTCTGAGCTATTTCATTTCCCGAAAGACTCGACATATCCTATCAAAGAAAATTAAGAATGAATTTAGCAACAAACTGTTATTAAACTGGGAAGGGTATTGATGATTTTATATGTCACAATGCCTTCACACTGGAAAGGTTAACGCAGTTGTATTGTAACTTCCATTCTTTTCTTTGTCTTCTTCAATTATCCACCGTTACTCATTTTATCACCCATTCTGAAACATTTCAGCAAAGAATATTTTTCTCCAACTAAATGATTATTTATATAAGGCATCAAGTTACCCAACCAATGCGTATCTTAATATTAATACGTCCACAGGTCCAATATATATGGGCTTGTTCTGCCTCCGTGAATTTAATCTGCACGGCGAGGTGGCCAGAACAACAGAAAAATAAACAAGAATACTCAATAATGCAACCAATGTTTTTGGGAGATTTTATTTTTCATTTTAATTTATATCTAGAATTGGGTTGGCCAATATATCTTCCCCACTTTCCAAAAACACAGTCCTGCAAGTGTTTCCATATAAGAAACTCATTAAGGCACTTTTTTAATTAAACTCATTCCCATAAATTGAGAATCTAAAACAGAATGGCTTAGCGAGCATCTAACCATTTGACTGAAATGCTTAACTGGTTTCACATTCTTTTTATCACATAGCTAACGTTTTTGAAAATTATAAAAGAATAAAGACAAAATTCTAGGGGTACTCGTGTTCACAGTTAAAAAACTATCTTTGAAAAGAGAGCTTAACCTGAAAGTTTAATCCCTTGGAAGTTGGACTGTAACGAGATTTTTAAATAGGAATGTTCTCTTCATTTAAGGGTAAGATAGTTGACTCATAGCCTTGCAAAGGCTGCAAGGGTGTAGACTGCAAAGGTGTAGACCTACTATGCCAGAAAGGTAGTCTAAAGGAGGCGGATTATTATGTTCATTAAAATAGTTGGAAAAGAGTATAAATTTAATTACATTATCATAAAAACCATAAACACAGTAATCAACCCGAAGGTCGGTTTAGTAGGTGATGGTAGAGCTCACCCATGTACCAACCCGACGGCGTGTGAATATTCACACATCAGGGTAGGGGGGCCAATTCCTTTCCCTGTGCCGGTTATGGTTTCCCAGGATGATCTGGTACCCGAAAAACCAACCAACTTGGGTGGAGCTGCAGGTGCCCAGAGTGCCTTGGCCGGGAATCGAACCCAGAACCCTCCGGTCAGTTGTTCAACGCTCTACATTCTGGACTACCGCGACCCATTTACATTATCATAGGACATGTTAATTAAATTAAACAGAATTTAGTGTTTCATAAACTTTTGGCAAGCAAATTCGTCGAAACTTCGACTGGTTTTTCAGGCTGAAATTCGACTTCAACAGCCACCCAGCTATTTTGCTCAATATAAAAAAACCATAAACAGAGTAATCAACCCGAAGGTCGGTTTGGTAGGTGATGGTGGAGCTCACCCATGTACCAAGCCCGACGGCGTGTGAATATTCACACATCAGGGTAGGGGGGCCAGTTCCTTTCCCTGTGCCGATTATGGTTTCCCAGGAAGATCTGGCACCCGAAAAATCAACTAGCTTGGGTGGAGCTGCAGGTGCCCAGAGTACCTTGCCCGGGAATCGAACCCGGGACCCTCCGGTCATTAGTCCAACGCTCTACTCACTAGACCACCGCGACCCGCTTTACTCAATATATTTTAAGCTAACCTACGTTGGAAGTATATTTTGCAAAGGCACAGGCTAACTATCACATGTATCGGTTAACTCCACCAAACAAGATACAACATGGAGGACAACACTACAATAAATCCTTCAATTCTGCACACTCACCCAGATATATCACAAAGGAAATTCATTGATTACATAAATAATAATAAATTATAATTCTAAAGGTGATGTATAATATTTTTTGTACATGTATTTCGTATTTCACGTAAATATTGTTTACCTGCTAAATTGGGCTAAATTAGAGTTCATTTGAAAATATAGAACAAAACAAAAAATGTAAGAAAACGAGAGCAAAGCTATTGTATGACTTTTAAAGAGAGATATTCAAAGATCATTTAGAAATTGAGTTATTTGAATATATATTAGTAGTAAGCGAAGTAAAATATTCAGGTAGAAATCTTAAAACAAGCCTACGGAAAATACATAGGAAAATAATGCTCTTAAATTATTGAGATAGGCAGTGTGTTAAGGCGCCGTTAGGATACTTTTTCTTACTATGCCCAGCAATGCATTTTTTGGCAAGCTATGATCATAAGCATCGCTTCATCAAGTGTTCTGAGTTTAAATGTAACAGTACTGTTCTGACGTCCGTTGAAAATTAGTGGTTACAAATAGGCAGAATCAATGTACAAGCTAGGAAAAACCGCTGGAAAAACTTACGAAGTGCTGACAAGTCTTTACTGTACCGATAGCTTGATTCTTTCGAACAATTTTATATGTTGTGCCTTTTCTCACAAGATCTCGTAATGGAAGAGAAGACAATGAAGTCCCCACATGGGCATCGATTCCGAGAACAAGTCAAATCCATGCATTAGATAGAGATATTTCCACGAGGCTCACTTAGGGCTACCGGAAACACCAAAAATGACTATCCATATAATTTTGACCTAGGATCTGGGGAAATTGATAGTTTTTGGGCGTGTGTTATGTATCCGCTGTTGTGCCATAAAAACAGACGAAAGTGAAATCATACACAAAACATTACCAACGTTAAAAATCAATGGATGTGGGTGACGAAACATAGTGATTTTAATTTGAGCCTCGTCCAAAGCAGCAGAGTTCAACGTGGTTGACTACAAAGAAGCCGAAATCAAAATAAGTGTGCATGGAAAGGGCCCGGTAAACACCCAACAGACCGTTTTCTTCGAATCCAAAGAAATACTTGTGATGTATGCCAGAAGCTCAAATTGGGCATTCCGATTTTTATCCAAGGAGTCCTGTATCGTTCGTGGGAAAGAATAACTTACTACTTACCTTAATATTGAGAGCAAGGTTCATCGCTGCTCAATCAATGCCCAAGCCAAAGGCAATGCCCAACCCCACAAAACTTGAAGAACGAACTTAAGTTTTTGACCAAATAAGGAATCAGTCCTTGATCAACCTTCACATTTGCCAGATACGGTTCCTGCAGACTTCTTTTCGTTTTCTAAAGTTAAGCTGGCAATGAAAAAAAACCTTTACGACACCATCCCCGCAGTTTTAAATACGATTCCACAAAAGGAGAGATAAGCTTGTTTTCAAAAACTTAAACGTCGATTCCAGCAAGGCAATGAGAAATTATAATCAATAAAGGGGTGAAATAATTCAGATTGTGTATTTTTTTGTGGATACAGCCGTAAAAAAGCCGGGAAAAGTGTGCATTCCATTCAGTTCACTTAATTTCTTTGGTAACACAACGCATCGCAATGACAAAGATCCTTGTCTTTAGTATTCGAGTCAAAATTAGTCTGGTGTGTATTCACCCACTCCAACACACCCTAGCGGTGGTAGGGTATTAAAGAAGAAATGTTATCTTCCGCTGGTTAGGCCTCACTTAGTATGAGCTGCTAGAATATGGGATCCTCAGGAAGCTGGATTGATTGCCGAATTGGATCGCGTGTAGCGTAGAGCTAAATTTGTAAAACGCTGTTAAGGTAAATTTAGAAGCGTATCCCAAATATTAGAGAAGCTAAGCAGGGAATCAGTCACGGGTCAAGGGTTAAATTATAGATTGAAGCTTTCGCATAAATTGGAAGGAGATCTCTTTAGCAGTGATGTCGCAAATGTATTATTACCCCCATCGTACTAATGTAGGAGAGATCATGTCAACAAAATTAGAGAGATTAAGTGTATAGCAAATAGATTAAAGACTTTTCCACGAACGACAAGGGATTAGAATAACATTTTCCAAACGCGATAGGGGTGATATTCGTATCAAAATTAGTATGGTGTGTATTCAATCCCTGCCACATACCCAAGTGGTGGATTTCAGGGTACAAAAACCTATTTTTCTAAAAAATAATAAATATAAGAAAATTAAAAATCAAAGGCCCTTTCATGCCGTTTCTCTGCAACAAAATTTAGGTGTTGAAAGTAGTAATGTTAAATTGAAAATACGTCCATCATTTTCTTAGCGCTGATATATTAGAGGTATCTTTTAATATAACGATGCGAAGGGCATTGGTCTCTATTTAAACCAATAGATGTTTGTTCTTTTTACAATTCTTTCCCACCATACTGAATAATTTGTTAAAAAAAGTCTTAGTTAATAAAGCTTCAATTGCATCAGGAATTTTCTCTAGTATTCTAAAAGGCACTTGTTCCGGGTCCGAAACTTTATTCTGTTAATGTTTCTGGTCTCACTTGCTCTTTCTTTCCGCCATGCTGTTATGTCGCTGGTCAAATTTTAGAGTTCTCAATGGCCGACTAAGTTAGAGCAAATATTCTGAACAATTTGGTTCGAATATTGACCCATGTTTATTTCAAATATATATAAAGTCCCTCCAACAGAAGACGTTCCCCTTCCTAGCACTCCTTATGACCATTATTTCAATGAATTCATATCAGGGAATGACGAGAACTGAAGTAAATTATTTATCAAAGAAAAGTGTATATGAGAGGTAGTAATTTTTTCAATGAAAATAAAATTTTGAAAGAGAAAATACTTGATGGTAATAATATAGTTCAAATTAAGTCAGTTTAAAATAAAAATAATGCCCTCTAATTCCGTTAATACTCGTACTGGTAGTTCAAAATTGTTCATTTGGAAATTGATGAACTTTACCCTGCCACAAATACAAATGTATACACTAATCCAAAAACCTACGCAGATTTATTTAATAATTTTAGACGATGCGCCTTCAAATACTACAGAGGTTAAGAGGAAAATATTATACGAACTTAATTAAATATTTTCCACGAGCAGGTTCTCGTCATTAAATGATATCAGTTCAGGTATCTCATTGCAAAACGGCCTGTAAAAATTTACATATCGCATAAATTAATTCAAAAGGAAACAGCGGAGTAATCAACTTAAACAATAAAAAATGCCTTTATACAGCCTAGCGAAGAAGAGAGATGGATATAATATATCAAAGTATGAGTGTTGGTAGTCGTAATCTTTTTCCGATTCCTGGAATCCGATTCAGATAAAAAGCTCTTGTTTTATCGTTGCCCTTTACCTTATAACGCTACGGAAGACTGATTTCTTTTACTCGGTATTTCGATCAGCAAAACGTATTTACATCAAATAAAGTTCCTTTCGAACTCGAGGTACGTACGTAAATTATTCCAAGCACTTACATTTGGTGCGTTGACACTGAGTGATATCTTAATATTCAAGTACATTTCTCTAGTAATCCAAGCCTGGAGTTGTTAGGGAGTGGTTCTATTAAAAAAATAACTTAACCTTTAGTCTACATTTTGCATTATGAAGCTAGCATATAACTACTCCTGAATGAATTCATTTGATTTTAAGGCAGGGAAATCATTCCTCGAGATGGCATGAATACAATAAATCATATATTTTAGGGTTATTACAATTTACTTATAAACGATACCATGCGTATATTAAAATTTACGAAGGTAAAAAGAAAGTGCAAAAGGGGTAATTTAATCTTCAAATTCTGAAGACACTAAAACAAACTAACCGATTCGAAATGAGCTTGTCGAATGAGATAAGCCGTCTTGATGAATTGAGGTACAAACCAATTTTAGAGATCAAAAGTAACTCACATAAAAAACTTGAAATTTTATACTTGAAGAATTTTGCATCAAATAATGGCCACAGAAGACTAAGAAAAGTCCTAGCGAAGTAAGAGGAAAAAGAACCTAGTCATAATGGTCAACTGAAAAGCAGTGACTAGAGAAAGCAAAAATGTAAGCAGCGTAGATCCGTTCGAGCTGAGAAGACAAAATGACAAATAAGAGAGACTAGTAGATTTTTGCAATAGTAAGAATATGATTTTGTCAAGTACACTTAACGAAAAAAATAGACGCAGAAGATTCTCATGAGAAATATATCTGGGGGAAGATCCAGATATCAAATCGACTGCACCACATTGTTCATAGTGAGGCATAATATACAAGTGACACATTTCCAAAAGTCCACCGAGGCGGATACATATAAAAAGTGCTCACAATCTAGTCTTCGTCGAAAGCCGTCTGCGATACAAACAGATAAGGACAGAAACATATTATGCGAGATTGAATATAAAAACCCAATAGGAAATACATAACCAAAAAAAGATTTGGCGTTCGATGAAAAACTAGAGAGAGGATAAGAGAACAAACAGTACGCAAGGAAGATGGAACGATCTGAATGAAGAAATGTGGAAGTAGTAGAAGAGGAACTCACTCGCAAAAAACTGAAACCCGGTTAACATCGATAACTGAATAGATAAGGGAGCTTATCTAAGAAATAAGAAGACAAAAGGGCGCAATAAAACAAGAATATATGGCAAAAAGCCCCTATGCAGTAAATTACAAAACTAAGTATTTTTTCTATGTACTCTGCAATCCACCGCTAGGTTGTGTGGAAGGGGGTGAATACAAACCAAAATAATTTTACCCGAACATGACCTTACCGCGGTCAAACAATCCCTTATCGTTCGTGGAAAAAAATGGCATCTTAAATTCAACTGTTCTACACTTAATCTCTCTAATTTTATTAAGATGACCTTTCCTACCGTAGTACGATGGAGGTAACAATACATTTTCTACATCACTGCTAAAGAGACCTCTTTCCATTTTATGCAAGAGCTTCAATCTATAATTTAATCTTTGCTCCGTGAGTGATTCTTAGCCTAGCTGCTCTAATTTTTTTGGATAAGCTACTAAGTTAATCATAATAGCGTTTTACAAATCTTGCTCCTCTACGCTGCACGCGACCCAATTCGGCAATTAATCCGACTTCGTGAGGATCCTATATACTCGTACTTGCAGCATATTCTAAATGAGGCTTAACCAATGACAGATAACATTTTTTTTACCCTTTCATCATGTTAACCAAGTTCTCTTTTAATAAATCCTAATTTTTTGTTAGCTTGTCCAAATATTCTCCGTATGTTTCACCCAGGAAAGATCGTGAGTGAGGGTAATACCTAGGTATTTAATTGAGTCTATATATTCCATTTCGGTGTTCCCAATGTAGTAGGCGTTCGGGTGGGAATTTTCCTTTTTCCTAAAATATATAGTTACACACTTTTTTAAGTTTAATTACCAAGGGTCGCATCAGCGATGTATAACATTAAGGTCATCTGACAAAGCTGTTGTGTCCTCAGAATCACAGATATCACAGTAAACCGCTGAATCACCGGCAAATAATCGTATCTAACTAGTGACTACGGAGTCAATGTCATTAACGTAAAGAAGGAATAAAAGATGTCCGATAACTCTTCCCTGCGGAACACCTGGCGTAACTTCTATCGCATTTGAGCTAATTCCGCCTATCAATACTCTTTGTAACCGACCATTCAATAAGTCTTTAATCCAACCCCGGATATTTTTACCTACAGGTAAGTCATATGCTTCTAGCTTTGTGAGTAGTTTATTATGAGGTACTTTGTTGAAGTCTTTCTTAAAATCTTCAGAAATTACGTCCACTGGCTCATTGTTCTCTCCCGAAATAAGAATATCACGAACAAAAGCACAAGTTGTGTCTCGCAGGATCTACCTTGCTGATATACTGATTTTTCATGAACAAATTCTGATTATCGAGGTGTCTCACGATGGAGCTAGCAACACAATGTTCTATAACCTGCACGAAATGGATGTAGGGAAATAGGTCTGTAAATGCTCGGTTCCCCCTTGTCTCCGTTTTTAATTATTGGTGTTACGTTAGCCGTGTTCCAATCTTTGGGAACCTTGTAATGAACCAGTGGTTTCTTAAATATTATTTCTGGATATGGCACAATTTCTGAAGCTAGATCCTTAAATATACGAGCGGGTATGTCATCGGACCCGGAGGATTTATTATGCTTGGTACTTTTCAGCAAAAGTTATGTTTCCTTATATGAAATTTCAATTTTGGGCATCGGTTAACTGGCACGATTTGGTAAGCTATCGGAGGTATTCTGTTGGATACAAGACTTCTGTGAGATACTTGTTTTGGTGAAGACACTTTGAAAGAAGGAATTTAATAAGTTAGCCTTTTCCAAACTGCTGGTTACCCTCTCGCCTTTATCATTTTTGAGTGAATTAAAAGTTGATTTATTTACCTGAACATCTTTTACGTTTGACCAAAATTACTTTTGGATTCTCTTTAAAATTTTCTCTTACCTTTTCTTTTTTTCCTTTAACCCTTTATGAATTTTTTTCTTGGCATTTACCTAAATATCTAATAATCTTTTGTGATCTCATTCTTTTTGTCGCTAGAGATATCAACCAAAATATTTTTCATCTTGGCGTGACATGGCCTTTAACGTCGTAACGCCTTCCTAACACCCGCGTTGTACAATCTAGGTTTCATGTTACCTTTTATAAATGTACTGGGAATGAACTTATTTGACTGCTGAGTGAGTGATCTCAAGGCAGTAATTCCTCGTATATTCATTACTTCGGTGATAACTATCTTTCTTAAAAATAGGAAATTGATTCTGTAGCACGCACTTTAGGCCATTGTAGTCTCCTTCATTAAACAAGTTAATTTTCCTTTTAGGCTTCTTATTCTCGGACCCCATGTACCGAAAACTTAGCATTTACTGCCCTGTGGTCACTAATTCCTTTTACATTTTCTATAGGCAAGACTTTTTCGGGAATATTCGTTGCTAGCAAGATAAGAATATTATCACTCCTAGTTGGTGAAGTTAAAAGTTGATTCAATGAGTTCAACTTAAAGGTTTCAATAGCAATTCGCAGATATCTCAGTATTTACCGCCCTTTTTAAAACTATATGTGCTCCAGTCAATAGATGGGACATTGAAATTCCACCGATTATATGGATTGTGTTGTGATCATTTGGCTGGGATAAAAAACTTTTGATTTACTGGTCTAATTCTAGTGTTGAATTGTCGCCGTTGACTGGCAGTATGTAAAATGTGCATACATATATTTTTTTGGATTTTGGATTTTTAATTGAGCACCAAACGCTTTCCGAACAATTACCTGGAATTTCCTCACCCCTGCCGACGCAAGAATTTTTACCTGCAAATACAGCAATAATAAAACGGAAGAATTATGTTTAAGACTTGCATCTAGGTTCAAAATCACTGAAAATTGATGCAAAGAAAGACGAGTATGAAGTTGACAAACGAGGTTAAGTTGAAGAAAAAGGGGACAGAAGCCGCCAAATTTAACAGAATAATTATCAAGGCACTGATAGGAAAAACTGATTTTAAAGACAAAAACATTAACGAAAGTGGAAGACTAGGTACCAAATGATTTCGAGAATAGTATGATTGCAACACGAAAGAAAAACGGGAATCGACAAATGCGAGGAACATCGACTCTCGAACCTAGTTTCATTTGCATCCAAAATGAAAATATGAATATTTAGTCGACGGATGGAACCAAAAATTAAAGATAACCTGTCGGTAAACCTATTCGGATTGACAAAGAACAGGGATACGAGTATGGCTATAACTAGTGCAAAGATTCTGTTAATAAGAATGATAAACTTCAAAAAGCCTCTGTACGTAGTATTCGAGTAGAAGATCTTCGGTCATGTTGGGTGAAACAAGGTGGTAAAGTTGCTGGGAAAAAATATAGAACGGAATACGTGCGACAACAGAAGAATAATCTATCAACTGTACAAGAACGATGTCACTACAACTCAAACAAAAGACGGGAGGGAAGTAAATGCTTAAATAAGAGCAGCATAAAAGCAAAAGGAATCGCTATCAAAAGAATTGGGAGTGACATTACAGTTATAGCAGAGAATCTAGAGGATCTGATGGCATCATTGAACACACTGAATCAAATATTGGATAATTATAGCAGGAAAATAAGAGAGAAGTGACCAAGAATTCTAAATTACGAAAGAGAAAAGTTACAGTTACGTTCGCCAATCACAGAAGCACCATAACATGGAATTAAAGTAGTTCAACGGATATCAAGTGTAACAAGTAGAGTAACTCAAGCTAAGACGATAGTTGTGATAAAAATGCAATTCCCATGCTCAAGATAAGAAGATAGTTATGATGAAATTACAACTCCTATGCTCAAAAGAAGTTATGACGATAAAGAAGAAAGCAGTTGGTGAAAACATTCGCGTAGAGCGTGGCATTGTGTGGGTTAGAAATATTAGCATTGAACACGGGAAAAATACACCAGACGAAAATAAAAACCTTCGAAACTTGATGGTAGAAGCTAATGCTTAAGGATTAAATTGACAGATATTGTCAAAAATTAAGTTTACAGAAAAATAGAAGAGGAAAAGAAATAAAACGAATCTTAAAGAGAAGACGAACCAGATACCTCGAGGCACAACGAATTTGAAAATAATAATAAAAGAGAAAATTGATTTAAAGGTCTCATATGGAAGGCCAATGGGCAAAAATATGATGGCTAAACAAAGGGTCATAGAGACCAGAAGAGCTGCCAGGGAAAAAGGCAACATGAGAGTGGAGGAAATTGATGATGGGTTGGTGCATTCGAACCATGTTGGTTAAAAGTTCACACGGTTGCACGTACTTTTGTCGTCAGTCGATGCTCACTTTAACACGCAGGGTGTAACAGCATGACGGCATAAGAACCCTTCCATAGGATTCTTTGGAATTTTTAAGAAAAAGGGAACCAGGCAAAGTTTCTGAACACGCATCATTCCCTACAAAAATGAGGTTTATTCAATGATTATGGGGTGACACTTTCTTAAGGTTATTTAAACTTTGCGGGCATAATAGGGTATTTTGTTGAAGAAGTATTTTATAATTGCATCCTAACCTACGACGTACGCTATGATTGAAACACCAGAGATATTTTCGTAAACGTATTACAAATTCTACAGTGAAATTACTATAATTTTCCACCTTGGAAGAGAATATTATATTTCCGAATCCACCATGGCAATCGAAAAATACAAACGAGGGGTATTTTAAACTAAAGGAGGACCATGAATGGGGAGCAAGGAGTTCTTCATACCTTAACCGCGAGACAAAACATTTCAAGGAAAGACCGTCGCCTTAACCGCAAGGAAATCCCCCTCTAATCCTCCTCAAGACACCCTCTTCGATGTGCTGCTTCCAGGAGAATGAAACCCTCGAGGAGGGAAAAGGGAATCACGAAAATCTCTTTCCCTCCCTCCTTTTACACGTCCAGAAACACGCACCTTCACCCTTTCATTTTCTTGCTCAACCAAAATCCTTCCCAGAGAGAGTATTTTTTTAAGCCACACAAAACATCCTCCCCACTCTGTTGTACCCCCACAACCGAAGGGCGTTCCGAACCAGAAAAAAAATAAACCTTTCCTCGAAGGGGAAGCCATTGCTCGCCTCGATCGCAACAGAGAGAGGACCTTCTTTCACTCCTTTATGCCCCTTCCCAACCCTAGCCACCCCTGCCAAATCCTCAAGCCGTCACCTCTCACCATCACCCACACCTACACTCCCCTATCCCCCCACCTCCTTTCAACCCTCCCGCCGCCCCCGCTGGCTCGCTCTCCTTTGCCCGCGCCGGGTTGAAACAATACCCTCTCCCATCCGACTCCCACAACCTTCTCGGGTTCTCCCGTTTACCACCACACCCCCTCTCCTTCCCTCGTCCTCGCTCAATGTATTCCTTCCTCTCTGTCTCTCCTTCTCTACAAATCCCTTCGCATCCAACCCTAAGGCCACGCCACTCTTCCTCTTCACCCACTCACGCCCACCCTCCCTAATCCTTTCCTTCCACTGGCACCAGTCAATTTAGACCTTACGTTGAAGATGCTTCTTATGGCAGTACCACGTGTCAAATGTGTTTGAGAGAAAATTTAGTGCTCCCAAAAATCTGTGATGTCAGGCTGGAAAATAATGGTTGCATTGAGGCCAATTAAAGTGCTCCGTGCGACAAATCCGTGCTATACACGGGCAGCGAGATCATACCCCGGCAAATATCTTATACCAAGACTTCAGGGATAATGACTGAACCCAACACATGCTTCTACGAGTTGGAGCATAATGGTCACAAGGGTAAACTTATGTCATATTAAAAAGAGACGACGACCGTTGAAATGGTTCAGTCAGCGAATATATCGTAGAGATGGGTATACACTCTTGTAGAAAACGCTCGTTTAAAGACAGAATATCTTTCAGCACATTATAGGCTTTTAATAGGATCCATTAGGCGACAGTCCATCTTCACAATCAGTGAATCAGCAAGATGGCAACAGCCTAGGGGTGGCTTCACAGGTGAGATAAAACATATTCCTTGAAGGCGACGCCAAGTCACCATTGTACATGTATGAAGGTTGTACCAAGCACGCTGTTTAAAACTGGTAAATTATAGATTCGCTATAAGGGGTCACTCTAACTAACTAGGAGTATATAGAGCGGAATGAGAGAGGAGAATAATGAAACTTTACCGGCAACTGAATCTAACATACCGATTAAAAACAAACTGCACGCAGAATACTCAAAATCTCAAAATGAAGGGTATTTTAAAATATATGTGTGTAAATAGTGCCCAAATCTGATTCTAAATTTGAAGAAATTAAGAAAGTGACCGAGCACAAATCCTGCTTGGGGAGGATTTCTATCTTTTCAAATGAGAGACTTGTTTAAAATGATGTTTACGTTCAAATCTGAAAGTTTTGATTGTTTGTTACATTGATATGTGCTGGAGTGTCTTGTGAATTAACTTTTTCGGGATAAAAATTATTTGGCATCTCGCCTTTTAACACACATAGGTTCTATTATTACATCCATTTGGCGATTTTACATGTATTCCGCCCGTGTAGAGCTAACCATGCTACTTACCCTACGGGCTTTTGATTTTCTAATTACTATTTCTTAGAATAAGACTTTACTTATCCTGTTTATGTATTTCATTCTCTATCGTAGATATCACTCATCAATTATATTTCGCATCTTCATGCAGCGAATGTTTGAAAGATAAATTTTAATGTTGATAAATGTCCATCACACGCCAGTCTTTAGCTGCTGGTAGTTTTCCCAGACGTTTCATGGCGACAGCGATAAAAATTTCATGTTCTTTTTTACGGTCCATCGTACCAGGTTATGCCTGAATCGTGGCTTAAGCAGATAAATCCACGGTCACTATGATTACAAAAAGTGTACATTTACTTCATATTAGGAACCTGTACGAAAGATATGAGTCGGCGCTTGAAATACTCATACTTAATAACTCGTAGAGATTTCAACCTGGCCAGGTTAAATGAACACATGGGTGGCTAATACATTAACAGCCTCATTTTTCGCCATAATCTCAAAATTATACCCTCATCACCTGCTTATAGCCGGGCTAATAGTAAATCTTGGTTAGATATCTTCATCAATGAAGACAGGATGAAATTTCTGACTCAGTTCAGTACCCCGGCACCTTTTTATTGGAATATGACCCTCATCTTATCAAATAACCTTCAATCCGTTATTAAGTCACTATAAATATTTATTGAAATATCAATTTAATACAAGAAATACGAAAACCTCCAACCCATACTCTAGGATGAATACCTATTTACTTAGGCATTGTACAAAAATATTTTAATTGAAACATGCTCCTTATTTAATACTTGCCCATACGTCTAAAGAAGTAAACCAATTGAGTAATGATCCGGTCCCGTCAAAACGTGAAGGCATCATAGGACTCATCAGGACCGACGGAGTAGATAATTTTAGCACTCAAGGGTTTCTGCTATCCATTATATATGAAAACATGGGAATAAAAAATTCCAACGGAGGGAAATGGAAATTTTATTAGCAATGGGTAAGAATAGCCCTTTCAAGGAATTGTGACAAATCAATATGATGGAATTCTTACGGTCGTGTGCTCACTATACCGTGACGTGCTTTCACTAAGTGCAACTTAACCGATGAGGAACTCAGCACCAGTTCCTCAAGTCCACCGCGTGTATTATTTTCTGTTACTGAACATCCACACTTAGTCTTGACCTTTTCTCCCACCCACTGCACGGCTTCAGTGACAACAATTCAAAGCTAAGAGTGACATGTACTTTACCCGCTTTTTCTCCAACACACTTTGCGCTAATATCAACTCTTAAAGATATATTTCTTTGATCAGCAATGACATAAGCATGAAGAATATTGAAATAATTTTATCAGCTATCATGGCAAAGACCTGGAACATTAACAAACTTTCACTTAGTTATTCTGTTTTCCAAAGATATGGACAATTGTGATTAGTAAAATGAACATGAAGGCCTCTTAACTCATATTCAACCATTGTTCTTTTTGGTTATCTCTCGTGCGGCTGGTATATAATGCCTTATTATAATATTTCATTATTAGTAGTACGATTGGTTATGGTTTCAGAATACAATCTTTTTTTCAAGCCAGGCTTAATTCGGCTATAATTAAGGTAACCGATATTATAACTTCCACGGATAATTTATTCAATCATCTCGTTCATCTAGTAACGACTGCGCGATCATAGTTTTTGTCCGTTATTCCAAGCTTATCATTATCATCTTACGTACTTCCTCAGGTCACTTTCCATATGCTTTTTTCCGCTGTTAATAAGGAATTAATATTATGACTTCACTCAGTCTTAATTTTTTTGAGATTTAAACTTGATGTTTTGGCTCTTTGTCTAAAATGAATAGATGCATACCCTTTAATCAGTGAAAACATTTAACAAATCTAAAACTACGCATCGGTTTTCCAAAACTCGCTTTACTGCTACATTCTCCGTTCCTGGAAAGCATACACGCATATTCACGAACCAACTCCTCCCTTCCGACTCATAGCAAGGCAGGGACTTGGTCAGTCGCGTGACACCGCCGCCATATATCCTCCCCTTCCCACACACTCGTGCGCACACACACAAGTTCGGCTGGCTTAAGCAAAGGCAAGTCGGTAATAAGCGCGGGGGGAGAGGATCGATAGGCGGCGGACAGAAAGATATTTTACGCAGTGGGTGGAGACGAAGGATTGTTTGGTAACGGAGCGAGGGGATGGGAATGTAGAGAAATTAAAGCAAACTGCCTCTCTCTCTTCTATTCTCTCGTGGGAGAAGGAAGAGGTAAGAATTTGGTGGGCAAAGAGAAATAGGGTTACTGGTTTATCCAAGGCCAAGGATCAAGGAATACTTAATTAGTTCATGATTGGTCTCCTAACCATTACAATTAATTGTTCCTAAATATTAAATTCATTCAACATCATTACATGAAAAGGTATATGTTAAACTTACCACGGTTATCAAGGGAGAGAGAGAGTCTATTTAAGCTAACACAGATGAGAAATAACAATTTTGAAGAGAATAGAACTGACTAAAAATTTTAAAAAGATACGCAACACTCCATTTGACAACTGAAAACGAAAGAATACTTTAACATTTAATACATGTCAGCTGATTGTAATACTTCGATCGACTTCGGAAATAGTCGATTAAAATACTGTTTTGCCTTCCTTCTATCCATGGCCTTGCCTCAACCATGCTGTAAACGTTTATGGTTGGCGCTCTCGGTATTAACAATTTATGATATAAATACCTAGTTTAAATTCATCCCTTTTTCTTCATAATATTTCATAAATCGATGCACACCTTAACACAAGGTAACGGGCTAAGCTCCCTCCTCACAAACCAAGGTGGGTTGTCGCAGGTTGATGTAGATATGAAAATGAACTATTGACATCGTCAAAACAGTTTGTAAGTTATCGTATGAACACCAATTAAATGTGTGTGTAAAGTAGTTCATATTAATGAGGTACACTACAATTCAACAAGAAAAAAACATGACTTAATTATCAATTCAAAGCATAGATTAAAGAAATTCCAGATCATATTTCAAAGACGAACTTCAACAAAATGGCTTAAAACTCATAGGGAAGACATTTCAATTACATTCATCGAGTTCTCTCATTACGTATTCATCAAGTAAAGTTAGAGGAGCAACCAACTTAAGAAGGTACACCAATTTTAGTTTTCCTGCGATAGCCATGAAAATTTTAAATTAACCACGAACTATGTTTTTCTCTTACACATCTCGTACAATTAAAGTCATGCCTTTGCAATTTAACTTTTGATAGTTTTCTCCCTCATTGAAAGACTATTTGGGCAATGATTTGGAAGAAATGGGGAAGTTGTTATATTTGGAGAAATATAATTTGGTGCTTTCCAGTTCGAAACAGCTTACCAGCATACATTTTCAAATAGCTGCAATCAGCTATGAATTGACTAAGATTTATAAAACCTAAATGATAATGACTGATATATGACACCTACTCAAAAATTATTTTCAGAAATAGAGATAAATCATTAAAAGCTTTGTTCGGCCATAATACTGCGGTGAGGGCTGAGTCACAAATGGGCACCGAACCTCATCGCCGAGTTAAGCTTGGTTACCGAAGCGAAACTATGTTTTCAAAGAAGTTCGGGTTTGGACACAAAATGGATTCTTACTGGTTGGTTTCCGTTCGGATCCTCGGAACAATGCGAGTTACAGCACCAGTGTCTGTCCCTACATCGCATTGGGTTCGTTGAAATAAAGTTATGCGAAGTGTTCAACGACTACCGGGTACCTACACGCTATGGAACAGTAAGTCACGCATACGGTTTCAGCCCAAGTTACATTAGTTTAAATTAAGTGAACTTTTGCCCTCTTCGTCTCGTTTTCTCCAGTCAAACCCCCTTTTGCCCCATATTTAATATCCTCTACACCCCTAATCGTATTATTCGCGCTACCTACTACCGTGCCTTGGTCACGTCGGTTTCTATCCATTAATACATCTCCCCTTCTCAGGAAATCATTTCCTCCGCGGTCATGTCGATATTGTTGCACCTAAACCAAATTAGTAATACGGACTGATTTCGAAACTTACGAACTCAATTCATTTCAGATCGGTCCGATAATCTTTCTGTTCAATCGAACTTTCAACAAGTATCATATTATAAACCAAAATCCAATATATCTCTCCTGAAAATACAAAAAGTTTCTCAAATTTCAACTGATCCATTTTTCGAGGGATGGTTAGTTTGTAATCTAAATCTAAGATGTGTTGGCAGTTTGATTTCGATGATTATTCACAGATTTCCATTCTGGGGGTGGATTTTGCTTTTTATCCGCTGCTAACTATGAAACGTATGAGGATATATTTATAGGTACCAGAGAGAATTTCATAATTACTGTACAACAGGAAGCAGGAAGCATTTGGTAAAAACAGAACTGGCAGAACAGGCATATCAATAATAAGAAATCCATATGTAAGAAAGTTGAATGATGCTGCCTTGGTGGATTTTAAACCTTGAAATCAACGGGTGCGTAGTGATAGGAGTGGGCTAAGTAGGCAGATAGAGGCACACTACTTTTAGTCTAGTACATTATGAAAATGGAGTGCGGATAGTTATAGAGAAGAGGATTTTCTAAACGAAACGAAGGGATTAGGCTAGTGTAAAGGAATCTCGGAAGTTAAGGATGCAGATTTGGAAAAAAAGAATAAATAGACTCGATGAGAGCACTGGAAGCGATTTATTTACACCATGACTATGCCACGCCATAGTTGAGACAAAATTATGCATTTAACAACAAAAATAATTATTAAGCGTTCAACAGATGTGGCCGCGTAAGACAGTCAATGTGTGTACACTGGAACTTTTCATTAAATTTGAGCTTGGAACTTTGGTAAATATTGGCATTAACTCATAATTGGTTGCCTGCATCACTCAATTCTCCCCGCTCAAATGCTCTCCCACGGTCTAATAGCGCCTCCATCTTACACCCCACTACAATTTGACCCCTGTAATAATCTCTTCATCTTTCTCGTAGTATGTACGTTCCTATTCTCCTATTCTATTGCATACTTGTTTCTCGTATAAGAACATATCGCAATTTCAGAATCAACAAGAATGTGACAGAAATGTAGGAAGAAACATTCCCGTGAATATGAAAATTTTCCCACCGTGATAAAGAGTTAATAGACGAATTGATCGAGCAGAAAATCAAAAAAATCACATACATCCGTTGTATAGTAGAATGGAGAGTGTGTTTAGTTTTTATAGGTCATCCTTCCAAGAATTTTCACAGTAGGCCGGTGACCGGTGTGAATGGATGGCGGGGGAGCAAGTTAGGGGACGAGATAGGATTTGAGTGAGGAATGGAAAGGGCGTTAACGTCTCCAGCTGCCTCCTAAAAGGTTGAGAAGACGGCAGGGAGGGAGTGGCGAATAAGGGGACGGGAGGAAAAGGGAAGGCGGGAAGGATAGTGGAAGATTTCCATCCACCGGTTATGTTTATAAGACAGGATGAAGATCTCAATACTGACGGATGAAGGACTCGTACAACTCTAAGCAGCTCACATGAGCGAGTGACTATTGCAGCTGCCGAGTAAACTGTAGAGGAAGACCGCTTGGAGCGAAATTAATGACGAGAATTCGGAGAAAGAGGCCGCTATAGTGTGTGCGGGTGAGGGGATGAAGGGACGGGAATGAGGGAGGTGTGGTCGGGGAGGCGAGTCCAATGGGATATGGGAGGGGTAGCGTGCGAAATTGAGTGAGCGGGGGGAGAGGAGTTAAGCGAGAGAAGGTTCGAGAGGCGCATAACTTGAGAGACACAGAGGGAGGGGAAGAGTAAAGAGATGAATCGGAGCCTGAGAGGGAAGGAGGGAGTTTGAGGAGGATGCCAAGGGGAGCAGGTTGTCTGAGGAGGCGAGTAGGGTTGATCGAGATTAAGACGGGTGCGGCGGCGGGTACGAGGGGTGGGAGAGGGGTAAGGAGGGAGGGAGGGGTTGGTGGCGTGAGAGCGGGTGGGTGGGATGAGGTTGACGGGAATGGGGATGAAATAAAATCGGGAGGAACGGAGAGATTTGTAATTGAGGGGGAGGAAGGGTTTGTATTTCTCGAGGCTCATCGGGAGCTCGAGGTTGCCTGCGACGGGAGGAGGGAGGCGTATGGGAGCGAAGCCCGGATGGGAACGACGGGGGATAGCGTAGGAGGGAGGAAGGTCTAGGGGGTGTCCAGGGTGGTGGTGGGAGGATGGAGTGGAAGGGATGGGTGTGGATTGCGGGGGAAAAGTCTCAAACCGGAATCCTTCTGGCGACGATGATGATGATGATGATGCGATCGTTATGTGGGAAGGGAAGGGAAGAGGATGGGTGATCTATTAATTCAGCCCTTCGTTTGAAAAGAAGATTCGTTTACTCTGCAGTCACCAGGAATGTGTCCAATTTGTGCCAAAATTATGGTGTTCTTTAGGCATAAACTTGATCAAATCCATTTAAATGACTAGTGCCAAAGACGAGTGACGTTTTAAAGTTTGAAAACTAACTCTACTTCTCGATTACGGACGCTAAAGCCTGTGAAATGACAGTCCTCTCCCAATCACTGCAATTATTTTAGAGATCAACTTTACGATTTAAACGCTGGTTAATAATTGATAATTTCAATTAACTACCTATTTTAGCTATCAGCGCACATTTTCTGAATACATTTCCTTCATTCACTTATATTTGGTATTCAGTTATACAAACTTTCTCCTCAATTATGAGCTTGGAAATATCTCCGTTAACCAGAACTCTCTTGAAACACGACCTAACTTTCATAAAATGAACTGTCAACTTTGTGCTCGAAAGCTAGCTTCAATGCTCTCATTTGATATCAGTAAAAATATGCAAACGTCAGTCACCTTAACAACCCGAGATGCATTATCTCCATGGATAAATGATAACGTGTCTGGAGTAACCTGAGTAAAACGTCATGGCATATTAAATGAAAAATAATTCCTAATAGAATGCCTCTTGACGCATTCATAAAAACAAAAAGCAAGTTGCGAAACATATTGAGAACATTTATGAGCAGCTGCAAGACACAAACAAAGAACCAACCGTTGGCAACACGATGTCTTCAAGCTACAGTTACACACAATAGAGACAGTCCACGCAAGTCACAAAAAGACCTCAAGGTGCACACAATATGGATGAGGGAAGAAAAGAAATAAACATTAACCATGTACGCTAGAGAAGAATTACTAATGGAGCAGATGAAAAAAACGAGCAAAGAGGACCGAGGACAAAAAAAGTCGAAGCAGACACTGCGAATGCCATTGAAAAACAAGTATGTAGAGGGAGACATGCACCCACCTCAATCCGAAAACAAAAACAATAACGAGAACACTCATCTTTGGGACCGCATCGTGATGTTTGAAGGGATATACAATGGGACCTTTTTTCACTCTGAAGAGGGTAAGGCAGAGATATAGTGGAAGGGGAGCTGAGGAAGGGGCGGGCAAGAGAAAAAGGGAGTATCAACCTACACTACCTTTGTTCCCTTTCCCTCCGCCCCACCTCAACACCCCTTCCTGTCTTTCTCTCTCTCTCAAAGTACCTCTACCTCCCTCTCCCTTCATTCCTCCTCCTAAAACCCCTCCCTCTCCCTTTATCCCTCCCCCCAAAACCCCTCCCACTCAACCAAAGCATCTTTCGCCCCAACCCTGCTCTCTCCCAAAACTCTCTCGCAGTCTTGTGAAGGCAAAACCCTGGCGCTCAACAAATTAGGAACGATGACAACGCATTATGCAAGAGACGTATTAAGACGTTGTTGTTGCGCCGTGAGGGATGGGGGAGGGAATTGGGAGGATGGAATGGGAGAATGAGAGGGAGAGGAAGTACGAGGTTTTGGGGTTTGTGAGGAGGAGGAGAGATCGACATAGACACACAGCCGCACGCCCAAACACGCATGCATTTATACGAGGACGAACCCCTGAGAAAGATAGAGACATGCTAATAGGACGAAGGGTGGAGGAAACGGTTTGGTCTGAAGTGAGAGCGTGAGGAAAGAGTGAGGTTATGGAGGGGGACAGAGGGGGGATAGGAGAGTGAAAGAGAGAGGGGAAATGTATACACTTATAAAGGCCCTTGACCCCCCCTCCATGATCTCTTCCCCAGAATCTCACGCCTGTGTTTCTCCAAGATGGTAGAAACACAACGCTGGTGTGTGATGAAGAGACAATGAGGAATGTATGAGGGTTGTAAAAGGGGAGAATATGGAGCACCGTGAAGGGTTTTTCGGTGGTCGAGGCTTGTTAGCTCGGCTTGGGAAAGGGGGTTTATGGGCCGAAGGGAAGATATAGAGATGGAGTGGGAGAACGACTCTGGTGAGAGCGAGGCGTGCGCGTCATCGTCGTGGCTACGTAATGAAATTATATCCGTTTCAGACAGATTATCGCTCGTCACCATTTCCCCCCAACAGCCAAAGGAAGCGGAATTTCGTATGCTCTTGCGGGTTCCATATTCCTGTAACGTCGGTGGGAAAATATCGAAGGGGACAGTAATACCTCCTGAACGACTCCAAAATTGCCTACTCCGGCTAGCAAATACAGTGCACAAATGCAGATAAAAGGTAACGAAAATTACTGAAAATAATGAGCATAAAGAGGATGAAGCAATCACTCATGCAGATATTACACAATTTAATGATATCATACGAAAGCGATCCCACTAATAATGTCATTTGATAACAGTTAATGGATTTTCTCTCTAATATCCAATGTTACATTGGAAAATGTCCCCATCTTTGGCGCAATATTGATATACTTTTTATATTTAAACGCTGATTATTTCACGAAATATCGAATCGGAAAATTGATGCCTAAACTCAAATGTCAAGACTTTAAGGAGGCTCGCCCGTCACGTAATGAGCTGTGAAAAATACTATCATATTTCATTAATAAAGTTCAGTTCCATTAATCTACCTTTTTTCTGATGGAAGAATTCAAATATCTAACCAATTTCGTTTATTTGGCAAGCACAATTTAAATAATAAATTTTAGGTTGTGAAAGTGACTGCAGTGCAAGCCCCAGCATTTTGTCATAAAGAATTAAATCACTCTAATTATCCAAATATTAAAATAAATACTATTTTCTACGGAGAAAGCTTAAATGAGGTATATGATCCCATCTCAATTTATTCCTTCAGCAAAATAAGTCAGTGATTCATTACGCAGTCTGCAAATGAAATAACACCATGGTAGTAATGATTTTCATTTGTTCTTTGAATGAAATATATAAAAATATACATATAAAGTAAATGGAATAACTACATTATTGTGGACGTTCATGGGATTTTCAAGAAAGTGACTTCATATATATAAAATATATGTACACATACATACACACATTATACATATGTATATATATACATATATAAAGGTGATTTCTTCGAAGTAACACGGAAGTGTTAAATAAAAACAAAGACAGCAACACACTATGTGAGAACACATAAAAGAAATAACGTGTGTGTTCCTTTCATGTGTTCTCATGTTGTGTGTTGCTGTCTAATTTATATACATATTTCCTTTCAGGCAGGGTAAAATCTGTGATACAATTAAATATAAGTCAGGAAAAATCAGTTAAACCAGAGAAGATACAGGAGAAGGAATACATAGATGAGCTGTAAAGAGATTAGGCCAGCAAGATTGCACATAGAAAGAGAATATGACGTAGATGAGGATATTTAAGGTCTAGGCTTACTCGACGACGAGATAGAAAGAGCGTTAAGGGAATTGAAATCAAATAAGGCCGTGGGGGTAGACAATATTCCCGCGGAGGTACTTAAAAGTTTAAGAAAAAGTGGGAGGAAAAGTTTTTATGGACTATTTCGTTATATTTATGAGGAAGCAATTTGGCCGGGAGATTTTGTCAGATCAGTGATAGTTCCTATTCAAAGAAACATCGGGAGATGTCGCGACAGTCACTTTTAACGGAGTAATCTGCTAATGCGCATCACAATGCAAAAATTTCGAAGTGTAAAGATCATTCGCCTAGATCAGGATTCGGGTTTGAATTTCAGGCAAGGTGAATGATTTTTACACTTTGAAATTGTAGCTTGTTTGTTTCAATTCCAAGAAAGGAAGAGACGTAATTTGAAGGTAAATGATTTAGAAGGGAATAGCCGTTTGTAAGGATTACATAGCAATGAGTTTGATTCCACACGCAGCTGAAGTAGCTCTCAAAATCATCAATAACAGAATGGAGATCAGGGCAAATTATTATTAAGGAAATTAGATTCAGGAAGCGGAAAGACACGCTACACAAAAGACACACTAGAATATAGAACAAAATATCTGCCTGTTTCGAATACCTCTAAAGGCGTTCGATAGAGTGAATTGGGTAAACTTAATGAATTTAATGCAGAAAATAGCAGTTGATCGGATAGATAGGAGAAGTTTACGCAACCATTCCCAATATAACAGAAATACTAAGCCCAACGGTTTGTGAAATTCACACTCTAGGGTAAGGGTGCAGATACATTCTCTGTTTATGATTTTGCATGAAATCCTGGTATCCGAAAAATCCCACCGTTAGGGTGAAGCTGTGGTTGCGTAGAGGAACGTGTCCGGTAATCAAACCTGGACCATCTAGTCAATAGTCCAACCCCTGGACTACCAAGTCCCCAAATGTATATTCTACGAAAGTCTAACGGGTGTGATTAACCTATCAATCGAAGGAGCGTGACGGCATTGGCCAACACAAAGCAAAAGCATAAAAACGGCCCTCACCCGTCTTTCGAAATTTTCGGTGGAACAGCCAGCTCCTGCGGACAGACCGTTAACACAAAACATCTTAACAGTGAAATTTATGATTTACGTCTCCGATTCAAGGGACTCTCTTACAAATGAGTTTCAAATTCGACTTAATCTACTTGTTGTGTTGGCCAAGGAAATAAAATACTAATATCATCCACTTATTTATAACGATACTCGTATATGCGTAAAATTTGAAACTTTTTCTTAGCTAATAAATCTGCCCCATCATGGACTTGCATGAACACAATGAGAAGTTTCAAAAAGCATCACGACCTACGTAGGAATTCAAACGAAAAAGCAAGCACCTGAGGATGGGGTCCTTTATCTCTTTGTAACCCTCGTTACTAAAGAGGCGTCAGCATCATTTGATCCCGCGCAGAAACAGGGGAGGCATTAAATCTCCTTTATTTTTTTAAGTAAGAAGTCGAAAAAGAAAACTCCTCTGGTATTATTTCAAAAGAAATCCTTAACGGAATTACGAAACACTTAAGACGAACTCTCACGTACATAGAAAGCGCCCGCTCGCAGGCAGCGGCGTGAAGAGTGGATTAGGGACTAATTTTCTCGCGAGGAAAACGTCCGCGACGGATATGCCGTCAGGGGGATGAGATGAGGGGGAATACACAAAGGGGTTAGGGCCTAGCAAATTGCTTGCCATAAAACAAATACGGTATCTTCAGGACCGGCTAACTCATAAAGCGAAATGGTAACCACGGCCTTCGGGCTAACGGCTGGGCTATTTAACTGCCGGGTCGAATCCAGTGGGGGATTTTCGGACCAAAGGTAAACGATGGAATGTATTCACCGATAAATTTATATATGAAACTCATATTTATTATTCTCCATAAATAACAGCGAACAAAAGCGATGAAAATGCATACATTTTGAGGGAGATCACAAAAATATTTCCTCAAGTCCAGCAATTGATTCTTCACTTTTTTACTCTTTCTGTATTGAATGTATCGCACAAAATATGTCAGCATTGGGCGAAAAAAATAGGCTTCATTATTTAGCTAATGCATGTGGATACCCACTGATTCTGTTCACATATTCGTTTTATCGAATGCCACTTTTAAAGAGTCATAATTATTTTCATGATAGGTCATTCTCATTGAAACAAGATGATAGCTGCTAAATGCAGGGTTAAATATACGAAAATAAGATAAGAAACATCATTACATTCTGGCATAACAAAGTCAATTTGCAGTCACTGTGCGTCAGGTATTAAATATATAAATCTAATTAAGGCCTCATTCCAAGTTTCCACTTATCAGGATGATTAATGATCACAAACAGTGCAGTCACTAAAAGGTGCTTCATTTAAAGCTCAAATTCATGGAAATGGTCACGATTGAAACGTGCTAGTTCATAAAACACCAAAAATATTTAACAGCTTTTAGGAATTAACACTACTGGTACGTACAGAATAAATTTTCATTTCACGGGTTCACAACGCATTTACTTTAATGAAAATCAATCCTTCATCACTTATCCCGTCAGTTTTGCCAGATATAAATCCTCAGTTCCTTAATGCCAGATACCAGCACGATGTGGAGAGGGTGAAGCGACGGAGAGGGATAAGGTCGTCCCGGGGTCATGTATCCTCTCATTTTGATCCACCTCCTAAATTGAAACACCTGCGCCGAAGCAAAGTAAACGATTCCCCAGTTCACTCCCGACTAACGAGCGCACTGTAAGAAAGGGTCGTGGGGGTGAGAGGGGGACTAGTGGGACGGGAGGAAGGGGTAGGGAATGGGGGTTAGAGGGGGCAGGGGATAAAGGGCGTTCCTTTGAACAGCTCGCCGCAACACAAGCACAAACGCTCGTACGAACAAGCGACCGATCCCAGGATAGATGCGCTCTTCCTTGGATGCGGCTCTCCAGGCTGTGGGTGGAGGGAGGGAGAGGAGTCGGGGAAGAGGAAGGGAGGTCAGGCACCTCTCCCTCCCCCGCGCCAGTCACGACAACTTGTAGGGGGGGAAGCGGAGGGCAGGAGGGGGAGAGAATGGGAAGAGAAGATTGAGTCGACAGGGAGAAAAGGTCACACACACTTAACACATTAAGCACACAAAGTCCGCATCGCGGTCACAATGCCACCACGTCTATCCATGCCTCTGTCTCTATCTCCCTCGCCTCCCTCTCCCTCCCTCTGCTCTCTCCTCCACCCTCCCTCTCCAT
Source organism: Hetaerina titia (assembly GCA_037158775.1). Taxonomy (NCBI): domain Eukaryota; kingdom Metazoa; phylum Arthropoda; class Insecta; order Odonata; family Calopterygidae; genus Hetaerina; species Hetaerina titia. Next base: position 38,428,390 of record CM073769.1, on the reverse strand, counting down.
CCCCTCTCTCCAAACCCCTCCTCCTCTATATCACATTCTTTGTTTTTCGCGGAGATTTTCCTCTCGAGTTCCATCGCTCTTGTTCCCACCAATGCGCCTACAGCCACTTTTCTCGATTGATACTAATTTCACCTCGCCGTTATAACTAGTGCGCTACGAGCGAGCAAGGAGGTCAGGAGAATACATAATTGCATTGCCTCATTCCATGAATGTATTTCAGGAGTTTTGTTAGCATTTTTGTGTCATGGGTTAAAATTAATAACTAGAGAGGTTTCTTTAAGAGAAGAAAAATTGGTTTTACCTATTCTAGACTATTTATAACATAATGCTCCGTTCATAAAAGTTAACCGAATATCCTCATCAGAATAATACAGACGCTTGCCATATAAGGATACGTAAGCTTACCATCTTTATTATTGGTCAGCATCAATGAATTCCTTGCTTTCCTTCTTTCCCATAAAAGCGCTCTTGGATTGTTATTTGCCTTTCGGGAGCTTCTATCAAAGTATGACAGAATTGAACATTAATTCTCACCAAAGAATGGTTTAAAATACGCCAATACGTTCTTTGTGATTCGACTTCAAATTTCTTACAGGACTGTATAACGAATATCATATGCTAAGGATGATTTGGGGATGATAGAGTCGGTTCTTTATTTCAAAGCAGAGGAATGAAGAGGTATAATTTTCCCCCTTTTGTTGATATTTTGAGTCAATATAAGACATATTTTTTCCTTGGGTTCGACACCTTTCAGTTCTTCGTTATTTTTAGATAAAACGTAAATTTCGTAAGTTCTAATGACATATCCAAAACACTCAGCAATATTTAAGTTCTATTTTAAAATTTACCACATATTTGCATTATTAAACAAATTATAAAATTCAGTACTTCTAAATTTATTTATCTTGATTTCCGAGATTCGTCCACAAGATCTAGATTGATACTTGTAGTTCAATGGATCTAACCGGCACGAAACTCATACACCATGACGTCACAAATCTGCTAGCAGCCAATTGAGGGAAAAAGGAATTTAGAACCTAGCCTACACAAGTTACCACTCAACTTATATCAACGCCATGGGCGTGACATGCTATGGATGGTTAATAAGAGATCCAATATTTATCCCTATATTTATCTCTACGACTTCCCCCTGATCGACTGGCAGAATATGTGAATAAGGTTTCTGGGAAACACGGCTTTATTATTTAATCGAGGATAGATTATACGCCGAGTCTGTACAAAATGATCGGAACTGCTAAAATCGAAAAATAGTTCTAATTTGAGTCTTGTATCTCCTCTACCCTCTCACTTCATGAATAGCTTACGAATTTTATTTTAGTGTAATGTTTTAACTCAATTTGTTTAAATTAATTGTCTTCATTAAACAATTCTATCAATGATCCGGTGAGACACTCAAAAATAACTGTGCCTTGGATGATAGGGCAAATAGATTCTTAGAATGATTATCCAAACGTCCCGTCTACTTTCATTCGTATTGCCAGCTTTTATAAAAAGCACAGCCAAAAAATGAGAAATATCGTCATACGAGGTTTGTTCAAAACATAATGAGAATTTTTTCATTTCGCGGGCTTGGAGAGTCCGATTGTCAAAATTTTTTTTATTATGTTGGTATAATTGCTCCTGAAGTATGATAAAACTTTCAGCTGTTTTCATGGTGGACTTTGTCTGTGACAGCCACTGAGGTTAGACCTGTTTTATGAGCTCGGCGATTTTCGTTTGTTAAAAGAAATGGATCAAAGAATTTGCATCAAATTTTGCGGAAAAATTTTTAATTAACTGAAGTATTCATGAAAATATAAATAGTGAAGAGAGTGGAGAATGATGCATTTTGTGCAGTTTAACTTCGACAATTTCTATGAAAAGGTGCATGTCAAGAATACTAAAAAGCGAAATATTTGGAACGCCTAGCGTATCGTGCAACAAAATTTATTTCAAAGTGATTCACTTCGGCAAATGGTTGGAAAATAGTCTGCAAATTTTTAATTTATTTCAATTTAATGTCTCTATGGATAAAAGAGGCGTAATGCACGTCAGTACCTGTAAGGTTAACAGGGGGAAACATTCCGAATTTACGTATACACACTAACAATCCAGCTAACAATGCTATTTCCCCCCACTGTAAAATAATTTTCCATCTGTTAGACAACGTTAATCACTTAGTTGCAAACAATAATGATATTACATTATGCATCGTCGGTTCACGTACAAGAAAGAGAAATCCCAAATTCTGACTTGGGATTAACTTTCAAGGCACTCTCACTATGTACATACGGTACTCGTACATGACGATAATGATGTATATGCGGGAAATGGAAATGGAACAAACCAAACAAACGAATAGTATTTTGAAAGTAACATTCAATAAAAACCGAAATACAATCAAGTCGACAGTTTGTGCATAAAATATAGCCCCATTTCCTTAACTACTTATTACAAATTAAGGTTATCCTGGAATACGTTTAAACCGAAAATTCAGCTGCAACAGATACTCAAAAAGTTGACCCGTTCGAAAGAGACAACAAACACAGTACGCTCTAGGGACTCTTACTCTCTTAACGTTTCTTATTTTGAGGTACAATTGGAGTCAAATCGAAATGTTGACAACATTTTGTTCGTAAAGATCAGCCGGCGACGTGGAGAAACAAATGCAAAAACTTGCGATCAAGAGTTCCTTAATGGAGAGCGCAGTTAATTCTTGGTTGTTCTAAATTCTCCAAAATCAATCGATGGGGAAACGCAATCGAATAAAGCAACGAAGTCATTTGAAGGAAACTCAGTTGGTCTTTTATTGTAAGTCAAACTCAACTTGTTGGATCAGGAGGAGTATAAAGGTCTGGCGAATTTCAGAATAAGAGAAAAATGCCAATGCACAAATTACATGTGCTGCTGGACGTTTTCATCATGATTTTGGCTCACACATAGCACTGGTTTATGACATGTGGTAACGTCGAGGAACTTATGCCTAGAGCTCAGTTACTTATATTTTGATAAAAATGAAGAAAAAATGCATCGTGATCTGAATAACAATTATATATCGATTATATAAATATATGTCGAAGATGCGGAAGTACTCACGAGAGCAATAAAACTTTTGGACGACACAATAGAACACAGAATAAAACAGATAACACGTAAAAGAACACTCACATTGTAGATTATTTGAGCTTTCGGCCTACTCCGAGGCCTTCAGGTCAGACTGCACAGGTAGAAGGTAGAGCAGGTAGAAGAGTTAACGTATCTCGGCAGTGTTGTGGACCAAAATTGTCCAAGTAGTAGGGACATTTTGGACAGCAGTTTCTCTACGAGTCTTAAACGCAGGTTTTCGGTTAGAACATCTCCGCTTCCTCTTGAGCGAATGTTTTCAACCTGCGTACAGCAACCCCTCGAATCAGTTCATGAGTTTGCGACGCGCCTTCGTAAAATCGCTCGCCAACTAAGAGCAACGTTCCCTGACCCTGAAGCCGCAAAAACATTTGTCGAGCACAGGCTCCTCTCACAATTTTTGTTAGGCTTGCGAGAGGAATAAGGTCTTTTTGTCCAAGTGCGTAGTCCGAAAAGTATTCTCGAGGCGGAAGAATTCGCACTAACTGAAGAAGCAAACGTGAGAGCTAATGCCAACAAATTCTTGGAGATAAATGCATTTCATTCGTTTTACTCACAGCATCCCCTCAAATGAACTCGAACCACCCGCCACCTCCTACGCAGCACACTTCTACCCAAATGCATACTTTCACAGAAAGATCACCCGTAGAACGGCACTGAAATACATGCCTCGCGAACGACGGACTGTTCACAAACAAAATCAAGAAATGTCAGCATTCGCAAATGTTACCATTGTGGACAGCCAGGACACATTGCCCGATTCTGTCGATCGTCGCGTTCTTGTTTTCAATGTGGAGATGCAAGCCACCAATCCCAAGATTGTCCTCTACTCATTTGTGGGTACTGTAAGGAGTCAGGTCACCTCCCAATTCAGTGCCCTTTAAAATTCAACCCTACAAATCCGGGAAACTTCACGACCCCGACTGCGGAGTTGGGAATCCTTCCCGACTCCGCATTCGGGGTCATGAAGTATTTAATTGTGACAGCAACCCCAGAAAACGGTGTCGTAGTCCAAGGGACAATACAAGGGAGGAATTACAAGTTCCTAGTGGACACAGGTGCGGCAGTCACTATTGTGAATAAAAAGGGATTTCCTTGAAATAATCTGATTACTCGTCCATACGATACTCCTATCAAAAGCGCTTCTGGACACATTCTTTCTGTTCACGGCCAATGTCTCGTCCCATTGACTATATCCGGCGAGTTATGTCTCCAGGATATGCTAATAGTGGATCTCGGTATACTAATTACGACGGAATCATTGGTCTCGACTTCATGAAAAAACACGGCTGCACTTTAAATCTTCCGCAATCAAAAATGTCGATTAACGGCTGCCACGATATTCCACTAGAGCGGAACATCTCTTAAAATGTAGACATTAATTTCATTTCCTTTGAGAACCCAGCATTACAGGACGATGCGAGAAACGAACGTGGAAATGCGGACGTCTTCACGGCAGATTTAATTGCTTTTGAAGAGCCTTCAACTACCCAACTCGTGCTCGATGTTCGGCGTGAGCCTGCACGAGTCACAATTTTGTTCGAAGAAAGAGAGAACGTTAATTGTAAGGACAGCTCAGAATCCGAGATTGAAGCGACAATGGAGGACCAATTTTGCGAGGATGCCACGACTGTAAAGGATAATGGGAAAAGCAAGGATGGGACAGGCGATGATAAGGCCGATGAGTCAGGGGCCCCTGGGTCAATTGAGTATTCGTGTGCGATTGCTCCTGATGTTATGCGGCGGACCGCAGTCTCTCAATCGATTGTGATTCCCGAAGTGGAAAGTGGCTGTAAAGTAAAAAATGTGCTGTGTGTAGAAGAAACGTTGAGGGTTCCTCCATTCTCAATTATAATTTGTCAAGCTACCAATAAACAATTAGCGGGGAAAGAGGTCGCGCTCGGAGGGGAAAGTCGAAACATCACAGTCCTTGCAACGGTAGTAAGGGTAGGCGAGGATGGATCGGCCCCAATTTTGTTTTGCAATTTCAATCGCAATGCGGCAAAGGTAAAAAAGGGATCGGGAATATAAGCCGGAATTAACCTCGCCGAGGAGCTTCAATACCGTTTGCAAATGGCCCACGCACAAGCGAAAAGTGGGATAGGGAATTAACGAGAGAGAATGCAATCGATGCAACAAAGATCGAAGACTACCGGCAATTGGAGTGGGACAGTTGGTTCTCCTGCGTAATATGGCTACGAGTGTGGGCCAATCCAAAAAGCTCGCATCTCGATGGATTGGACCGTACAAAATTGTTAAAGTTAGGAGTGCAGTAAAGATGGACATGGAAAACATAAGAACTGGTCGTGTTTCCACTGCTCATTTGAGAAACCTTCTTCCCTTACCTCCTGATCCGGAACCTATTCCTCCACCTAAAGCTCTGACAGGATTTTTCGGAAGACCCTTCTCATCCGCAACAATCCAAATCATTCCATCCCGACGCTCCTCTCGAGGAGCCTGTTTCACCCAGTCCTACCCCCCAGAGTCACAACGAACCTTCATCATCAGTGTGCCCTTCCCCAGCCGAAGAACAATTAACTTCTCCCAGCAACCCGTACAACCTGCGATCCCCTTCCCGGCCGTCTTAGTCGGCAATAAAGGTCCACAATCCCATAAAGACGTCGCCAAGAAGAACTGCAATAACTACGAATCGACATAAGGTACAACAACGATGCTCATGGACCGAGATTAACCGGTCCCATCACTCCTAGAAGAGCCTCCTACCGGGGGACGCGGACGTCATCGCGGGAGCGGATCGGTCTACTTGCGCGGGAAGGAACACGATTGGGGCTGCTCC